>JAHXMU010000160.1:333202-450434 GCA_019455685.1 Philornis downsi
ACTCCAGAGAAAAATAATTTGTCTATAACGTTTACACATACAAATTAGCAGATTTAGCAAAGATCGATGACCCCTCTTTATTTCCTAATTGGAGAACTTCTGAAAGCAACGCTTTTTTGTTTCTTTTATTATGCCTTGATTTACAGTATTTTTATGCCTTCACACGCAACGCAAAAGGATGTTGGTTGAAGGTATTTGTAAGTCAGCTCATCTAACTGAAATTTTTGTACAGGTTTTCAATTTAAAATTTAGTAAATATCGCCTTTTGATCGAACCCAGCTTTCTGCTTTTTGTTTTTACGGATTCAACCAATTTCACAAAGCTTTAGACAGTTTTTCCCACTATTTTCCAAACGAGACATTGTTTTTATTCGAATTTTGTTGGTGACGGGTAGTTTGATTCAAAAGTCGGCCTTACATTTTTAATTATCTTAGGATCAGGCGATTGTCCTGGAGATCTTAATAAAACCGGCTCTTTGTAGCAGAATTTTATAAATATTATTAAAATATCGGGTTGTTCGGAAAGTTCGTTTGGCTTTTGAAAGAAATTTATTTACAAATGTATATAAAGGGTGGTGCATAAGTAACGTTAACGGCGACTATATTGAATGCGTTCTTGTGCATCATTTGGCTTTAACTCGTGAACCAAGTGCATCTTATATGGGAAAAGCTGCAACATATGTAAAATTCTTTGTAAAAAGCCGGCTTAGACGTCTCTAACTGCTGAGAACGTAGCCGGGTGGAAGTTTCGGGGTTTTCCTCAATACTTGCTTGCACTCGAGTAATGGTCACTTCATTTCAAACTGCACGAGGTCTTCCAGCGCGCGGAAGATCACAGACAGCCCCTTTTTGCCCAAAATGCTGGGAGCATTTTGAACATGAAAGAAATCTCGATATGATCTAAATAATTAAATGCTGACTTTCACAGTAAAATTGAACGGTTCTTTGTTCTGTGCTGAGCCTTCCCGATATAAATTTCCTAAGTATTATTTAGTTAATTTTGTAAAGAAACGAAAAAAAAAAGACTTAAACAAAAAATGTATTCACTGATCAAATTTTAACGTTGCTTATGCGCCACCCTATATAATACGATATAATGGCAACATTGTAAACTTTTTGTAAACTTTGGTAGGTGACGAGAACTTTCGTACATTTTATAAAAACCCAATCGCCATTGCTTTCATTTTGAACGTCTGTCGAAAATATGAGAAAAAAGAGTGAACTTTATCAGCAAACTAATAGAACAACTCGGTTTTCAGGTCTTCATCTGTATTGAAAAGTTTTCAATTCAAAAAATTATGCAGACTCCGACAACAGTATAAGAAAAATATGTCAACGCCCTCCGCTTCCCTCAAAGTTCTAATAGTTTTTTCCGATTTTGCAAAGATATGTGGGGCTTAGCCTTATCGTAATGAAAATTCATGCATTTGAGATTTACTAATTTATTTTCAATGCTTCATCAAGCTTAATCAATTGTTGACAATTGACCACAGAATTTATGATTACGTTCCATGAAATCAGTTCAAGGTAAACCATTCTCTTAAAATATTACCAAGTTGACAACATAAACTTTTAGCTTTTTACGAAGTTTGACTCGTTTACGTTTCTTGGACCAGCATCTATTTCGGTTGAGATTTTCGCGTTTTAAAAGGCAGCCATAAACAGAAACAGAATGCCAGAATGGATTTTCGTAAACCTATTTTGGAACGTTCGTTTTGTTATGGCATCCAAATTCTACACGTCACAAATGTCCTGGAATGCTTTCCAGCTCCTTTTTTGCCTTCATATTCACAACGCGATTTAGAAGTAACTCAACCAGTGAAAATGTTTTGAATTATCACAGATTGGGATTTGATTGAGTTCAATTAGCTGAGCTAAAGCGTTTGAAAAATAACAAAAGTTCTATTTGTGCACCGAAATTAACTTCTTGCCAACGTAAATGAAAACTAATGGAAAATTTTAGCTGACGAATAATTGCCCTGGTACAATAAAGATTCATTCATTATATGGAGTGAACCTTTCATTTATACTGCGTACTAGTCTTTTGTTCCCATCTAGATCGGTATAAATTGTTACAAAAACTTTCGCTAGCTGTGGATCTAGAGGAAAATAATCGTTTGAATTTTGATTGTTTCGTTGCATTAACTAATTAATTAACTAACGCGATGTAGCAATATTGAAGAAACGTATGAAGAAGTTTGGCGAACATTTTGACAAACAATAATCAGAATCGTGGAAACTGTTCAGCAGATCCGATTATTATTTGTCAAAATGTTCGCCAAACTTCTTCATACGTTTCTTCAACATTGCTACATATACAGCTGCAGTCAAAATAATAGTAGTGAGTATTGCGCAAATTTTAAAGAAGTAAAAAAGTTTGAAAATAATTTTGTAAATTTTTAAGTTTAAATTTTTTTTTAAAATGTTTCCTTTTATAAATTTTAGGAAATAAACAAAAAAAAAAAAATAAAAAAAAAAAAAAAGAATTCAAGATAGTTACGAAAATATAAAAGTATTCAAATTCGTTCAAATATAGCCGGTCAAAATAATAGTAGTGATATTCATTTAATGGTTAGTATAAACTAAAATAAATTGATGCGTATGCTAAATTTATATTACGAAGGGTAAGCATCTTAATTAGTATTTTGTGGCAAACTCTTTGTTGGTAATTGCCGCCTCACAGCGTCGTGGCATAGAGTTTACTAAATATTGGCACCTTTCTGCGGGAATGGACATCCACGCATCCTTCACAACCTCACACAATGTTCTGTTGTTTGTGGGGTTTCTTTGCGCGATCACAGTCTTTACGTCACACCACAAATTCTCAATGGGATTGAGATATGGGGACTGGGCTGGCCATTCCAATACGCGTATATTATTTTCTGCAAACCACTGTTTTGCTAGACGGCTTGTGTGCTTAGGATCATTGTCCCGCTGAAAGGTCCATATCAAAGGCATTTCATCCGCAGCATATGGCAGCATCACTCTCTGTAATATTTTTACGTATAGATCCATGATGTCTTTGATCCAGTATATGGGTCCAACTCCTATGTATGAAAAGCATGGCCATATCATAACACTAGATCCTCCATGATTAACCGTTTTCAGCGTAAATTTAGGCTTATATTCTGAATTAGGAGGCCGTCTTACGTAGGCTCGTGAGCCTTTCCCGCCATAAAGAACAATTTTAGACTCGAGAGTCCACAAAATATTCCTCCATTTTTCAGGGGTCCAATTTAGATGCTCCTTAGCAAATTTTAGTCGCTTTATAACATGTTTTTTCGTCAACAGTGGCACTTTTCTTGGACTTCGCTTTTCAAACTTGCATCTCTAAGACGTCTGCGGATAGTTTCCACGATTCTTCATACGTTTCTTCAACATTGCTACATATAAATGGGAAAATCTTGTTCATCGTTTTGCCGATCTGTTCTTTGAGATCGGGCGGGTCTATTTTTTTCAAATTTACGCTGGTGGTATTACAATATATCAACGGACTGAGAGGTGGTGTCTTAGATATCTTTTAGAATAACCAATATATTGTTTTTCTATAGGAAAACGGTAAACCAATGAAATCCCCTTATTGTTATTTTTAATTAAAAGTTTATTTTGTATTCTATAGGTAGAATAAGAAATTTTAATATATCAAAATTGTCCATAGAAATCATTAGCGTAAAATATACTTTTTGCTCCAAAAAAATAAAAAAATTTTGTTTTTAATAAAATCTACTTCTTTATCGCGTTTCTTCCATCTTAGTTTTAGTTTGGCGTCACATGAGAGTGCACAAGAAATGGCGTCCTCGCGTGCTACGTTCTCTGAAGGCGGAGGCAGGGGCAGAGCAACCCAAACCAGCTCCAAGGAAAAATAAATACTATTCAGAGAAAACCTGTGAAATATGCGAACGTAAATTCGTCAACGGCAAAACTTTATCCAAGCATATTAAGACGGTACACAATAAAATCAAGCCCTTCATTTGCAATGTCTGTGGCAAGAAAACGACACGTAAAGCAAGTTTAATTGTAAGTCCAATAACTGTTTAAGCCTTAATTTCTACGTCATTCTATTTTACTCTTGTTTTCCTTCTAGATTCACATGCGTCAACACACAGGCGAGAAACCTTTGCAGTGCAAATCTTGTAAATTTTCTACACGCGATCCCAGTGTTTTACATAAACATCAAATGCGTCACAATAGAGAAGCGGTTAAATTTAAATGCAGCCTCTGTGATTACTCTTGCATACAGGCCAGTGCCTATAAACGTCATATGCGCTCGAACCACGCTGAGAGTTATAAGAATATCGCTTGCGATTTATGTAGTTTTGTCACAGTTAATGAGAACAAACTTAAGGCTCACAAAGAAGATCATCGCAAGGGTTTGATTGTTAAAAACGAGGACTCGATGAGTACAAGGAAAGTGCAGAAAAATAATGAGGTAAGTTTCGCAAGTAATGTTATTGATGTTAAAATTTAAAATCCTAGCAGATAGGAAAGAAAGAACGCTTCTAATCTAATACAGTCTAACCTCGATATAACGTATCTCAAGGGGATTAGAAAAAAAACGTTATATCGAATAATTCGTTACAATGAGGTTCGTTATATCGAGGTGAAGTTGCACTTATATTCGTTATAACGAGGTAATAGAGCCGTTACTCTAATGCATGCTGCTTGGCGACTACGAATGTTGATTTTCTGGAGACGTAGTCGTTGCAAACACAATAATTTTGTGTGTATCTGTTTCATATTTGGATTAATTGATGGAAAACGTTATGTAAAGGTAGCAGGTCGCCAAAATTCGTTAAATAGAGGTGAATAATTTTTTCTTTCGATAGCTTGCAATGAATGAAAAAACGTTATAACGAGGTTTTTGGGAAATGTATTCGTAATAGAGAGGTTTATTTTGTATTAGATTTTACGGAGCGTTGTAGGGGATTTAAAAAAAAGTCGTTACATCGAGGAAATCGTTATATTGAGGGTCGTTATATCGAGGTTAGACTGTATATAGGTATATGAAGTTTTCTCTGAGCTTATCACTATGATATCCGTTTATTTCAATTAAAAGTTAGTATTGATATTAAACGGAATTCCATTTGCCAAAACTTTGCCTCCACATTCCGTTTTGCAGCACTAATATCGGTGCTGTTGATAGGTGGTTTTTGCTTCCTATGAAGAAAACATATTTATGACGTTACAAAAATGTGTAGAAAGCTTTTAATTTGTTTAGTTTAAAACGTTTCACGGAAATATCGTTTGAAGATGCAATTTCAGAGATGTTTATGCAACAGAAAGTGTATGTCTTTAGGTCGATTTCTACGGGAAATTGATGCTTTAATAGGTTTTACGAATAGACAAATTTACAGTTTCAAGTATTAAAGAAATTTAAATATTAAAAACACGCAAGTGCAGAGTCTCCAAAAGATATTTTGGTCATGAATATATGACGATATGAAGAAGTAAAGAGATACCATCTTCGAAAGTTACCTTATTTCTGTTGACACTTTTTTTTAATTTCTTGGATCATCGCTTCGTTCCTTAAAAGTCGAAAATTATTTTATTTTGACAATTAATTGCTCTGATTTTTAGTCACAGTTTTTTTTAATTTGGCTAATTTTAAATAATTTTAGCCTCATATGATCTTTCAAATAGATGTCATTATATCTTCCCCCGGAGGAAAAATGTGGCATGCGGGCGCATTTGATCCTTTGACCAAATGTATGCCCCGAATTTTGTAAGCACAGTCTGCCTGGCTGATTGGCTTGCTGGCCAGTAGACACGATAAGTGTCGTAAAACTTGATGAAACTTCGTAAACCTTGACATAGCCGCATATTTTGCCAGATCGCAACCGGGGATTGGAAATAGGCTGTATCGGCTGTATGGTAACTCCCATACAAATTGATGCATTTTCTTGCATAGTATCAACCATACAAATGACCGGTTTAATCTATGTATTCATAGCTTCATATCCTTCGAACAGTTACACAAAATTTAACCTTAAGCTAAATTCTGAAAATAAAAATGGTATCTCCCATACGAATGATTAATTTAACCTATATATTCTTAGACTCAAATCGTAATTTTGTAGTTATTCGTTCGTTGCTTTTATTTTATAATTCTATTAAAAATCAATCACCGCTGTTTCTTGCAGAATTTGCAATAATCGATTGATTATTCATAACACAAAATATTATAAAGGGTGTCCCAAAGAGAACGCAAGATTTAAATTTGGCGCCATTCGAAGTGTCATTGTTTGACATTTGAACAATTGTTATTGTTTGCTAGTGGAAGTTATGAGGTTAGTAAAAATGGAGCACTACACGAATGAACAACGCATTCTCATTGTGAAATTGTTTTACCAAAATGGAGAAAGTTTTGCGGCTACAGTTTGCAAATTGCGATCAATATTTGAGGTCACAATAATGCTCCAAAAGAGTCAACTGTAAAGAGATTAGTGAATAAATTTGCCAAAACTGGGTCTGTTAGTGATGTAAAGACAACAACGCGCCTTCGACCAGGTCGCAGCTGTACGTGATGATGTCGCTCAAACTCCATCCACCTCAATTCGACACTGAGCTCAGCAAATTGGTGCCTCCAAATTAACTATGCAGCGAATTTTGTCGAAAGATTTGCATCTTCATGCATACAAAGTTCAATTGACTCAGGAACTGAAGCCAGCTGACCATGGACAGCGAAGGGAGTTCGTTAATTGGGTATTGGAGAGACAACATGAAAATGCTGATTTTACCGATAAAATCATCTTCAGTGACGAGGCCCATTTCCATCTTGATGGCTTCGTCAATAGGCAGAATTGTCGCATTTGGGGTGAGGAAAATCCTCGAGTGATTCACGAGAAGCAAATGCATCTTCAACTGTGTGGTGGGGATTTTTGGGCTGGAGGAGTCATTGGACCTTTCTTATGAAAATGAGGCATGCCAAGCGCAAACAGTCAATGGTGTTCGGTATCGTGAAATGATAACCAGTTTTTCCTTGCGTAGAATTGAAGAAATGTATATGGAGGGCATTCGGTTTCAACAAGACGGCGCCACATGCCATACAGTCAGAGAAACAATTCAATTGCTGCATCAGTCATTTAAATCTTGCGTTCTTGTTGGGACACCCTTTATGAGCACATCTTTTTAAGTAAGAGTATCTAGGCAGTTTAACAAACTTTAAACTTTATACAAACACGTTAAACATTTTTTCTTCATCTTAAAACACAAGAGTCTTCTTGCGTATTTTAATGATGTTCCTCATCTATAATTATCCGCTTGAGCCCTTTTTTCTTTGATATTGCCGTCAGATAGTTTCCTGTCCATCTTTCTTTTCATTCTGAACGGAGAAATGATTATCGCTAAACTTATTATTTTTTCTTCCTTTTTTTTTTGAGCAATTACTTGGACAGCATCTCAATCACTTCGTTAATTAAATCTTAAAAAATTACTTGGAGTTATTAATTTTTACCATTTAATCTGTTATTAAATGTTTCGTTATATTATGGAGTAGCTGTAAATTCTAATTAAAGTTATAATTTCGTATTTTAGGACGAAAAACATACACAGTAAAAAATTCGAATAAGTGGAGTAGATCGTCATATTGTAAATTATATTTTTTATAACATTAGTATTGTAAAGTTGTATAATGCATAAGACTCATAATATCGTAATTTAATCAAATCGGCCTTAAGGCCTGAATAAATAAATTAAATTAAAAAATTTGGTGCAATTTAGGGGTTTCCTAAAGTAGAGTCCAAGAAAGAAAATGGACAACTTTGCCTTTTCAATATTCATATTTTTCAATATTTTCAATATTTTCAATATTTTAGCTTTTTGTTCATTGCATTGATTTCTGATGTTTGATACTACTATAGAAAAATTGTAATTAATTATATTACTTGCTAAAATAGGAAAATATCGGAACGCAGTAAGCACGCCCTTTCTGGTAGTTCCCATACAAAGAACATAATTTAACCCACTTATTCTTAGATTTACATTTATTTTAACTACACCAAAGTCAGTATAACTCAGTCGCATTAGAGCATCACACATTATTTTTAAGCGGTAGACTCATAAATTTTATTGTTAAGGGCATTAATTCAGATCATCTTTTAATATGAATGTAGTAACTTATCATGTCGCTTCTGGCTCTGCATGGATTTTTGGAACAATGCAAAAGGATCTTGGGTGAAGGGAGGATATATGTAAGTCAGTTTAATTGACTGAAATTTCCGTACGGGTTTTTTTTTTTTGCGTAACGCCTAAAGTTTCGACTAAATTACTGTAACGGGTGAATTTCTTATGTATCTCTTCAATATGCTTTGTTTTTGTAGAGTCTATAAAAGTATGCCAGGGCTAGTTGACATTTATCAGTTGTTGACAATAGATCTCAGAATTTATTTTTTGATTCCTTGGCAACCATTCAAAGTAAACTATTCTTTTAAAATCCCACCAAATTAACAACATAAATCTTTTTGATTGAATTCAACCTTTGATGAAGCTTGATTGCGTCCATTTTGGTTAGACAGAAATCGCTTTTGATTGATAAAGCATATGGAAACGCCAAAATGCTATTTTATATTTCCTGAGTCTGAAGAAGGAAAGTATTATAAAGGTGAGCCAGAAATATTGACTTGGTTCGTTTTAGTTTTGAACTTGAACAGTTAGAATCTGTTGGACCAATCACTTACTTTGTAATGCTCATATGAAGTGTACGTAAAAAAAATACAATATAAGCAGATAATGTAGGTGGTAGAAAAAGTCATTGGTGACATTAGGAGTTTCTTGAGTGCCCAAATAATTTTCAATAGTTGTGCGCAACATTTTCAGCTCTTCTGCAACTTGTGACATACACTTGCGTTGATTCGACTTGATGAAAGCTTTGATTTCGTATCTATAAATCTCGTCTGGTGGTCATCTTTGAGCATGAAATATTCAGAATTTCGTGAACCAATTTTGGCACGTGCGTTCTCTGTTAGGTCTCTAAACTATACAAGTCACAAATATGTCAGATATGTTCCAAAAAAGTAGTGGAATTAAAGTAAAATACGATTTGAAAAGTTAACGTTTTGTTTTGGATGTTCTGCAAATGAAGTGGTTTGTTGTTTCATTTTCTCATATGAAATGAAGTTCGAAAACAGAAATTGTAAACAGTTGATATTGACTTGAAAATAAAATTTAGTTATTAAAACTACTATTTGTGATTTTTTTGCATAAAATTAAAGGATTAATAAATAATAAGGGCAAATAAATAAATAAAGGATAAGTAAATAATGAATGTGGTGTTAGTGTCCACTATATGCCAAACCAATAAATACGCAAGAGCAAAATTACAAAGGCGGATTTTGCGGGATCACTCAAATCCTCTGGATATGGGCGACACTACGTAAGTACACACATGTATGTACTTAAGTACATTCAATATACTTTTAATAAGAATTATTACGTTTTTACAAAATTATCGCATCAACAAAGATGCATTTCGTAACATTTTACATTGCATAAAATTGAGACTGCCCAAGCCATCCATTCCGGCAGAACTACAGCTTGCTGCCACATTAAGATTTTTAGCAGACGGAGGATTTCACCAGGGGTCGGAAAAGACACTAATGTGGCCTTAGCACGGAGCACCACCTGCAAAATTTTAAATCTTGTTCTAGAAAAATATATTTGTCCTAGGTGGATTAAATTGAAAATGACAGTTGATGAACAAAATTTGTCTAAGCGCCACTTCATGCAAAAATTTGGTATTCCCGGTGTAGTAGGATGCATTGATGGAACTCACGTGAAAATTACTAAGCCGCAAAAAGATTCCACAAAGATTCTTCCAATTTTACATGGTCCCCTTTTTCCAGGTCTGGATTGTTTTGCATAAAACGTAGCATTATCGCATCCTGCGTTGTATTCTTGTGTTTTCCCTTTCAAACAAGGAAAATTTTTATTGAACCAAAGGAATCTGACCACTTTTATTTATTATATTTACATGTTTATTTGCAAAAATTTTTGTTTCACAATAAAATTTCAAAGTATTTTTAAACCACTTCTTTTTGCCTAAAAGTAGTTTCTAGAACAATGCAATTCACTACGATTTGATGTTCGAAAACAAAACAGAAATGAAAAGTAGAAAGTAAAATTCACAACACCCAAGTGTCAAATTGAAGTGATAACAAACTACTTTTATTTCAAAGTAGAATCCGGAACATAACAAATACATATAACTAATATAAGTCGATTTAAAACTAAACAGTTGATTTAAAACGTATTAAAAATTAGTATAAAATGTGATAAATCGCTATGTCGTTACTGGAAAAGCGCACAAGCGGGTCGTTCTTCGCAAGTGTTAGAATACGGATATCTGTCGTTTTTAAATTTTTTTTCGGTCCTCCGCGAGTTTCGACGGACTTTTTAGGCTTTAAAGCATTTTGTAAAAAATACTTTAAAATATCAAGCGATTCATAGTTTCTGCTACTACGGAGACTTTGGCCACTTTCTCTTAGTCTTGAAACAGAGAACAATGACTTTTTCGACCCATGGTTGGATTTTTTACTATATATTTAGTTATGAATAAAGATAAACAAGAGTAAAATTACTAGCATTTCTAAAAAGACTACAGCAGTCACAAATATTCCGGTACGCCTTTATGCCTCCATAAGCTCCTTAACTCGATTTAAAAGTTAACAGCTGATTTAAAGCATATTAAAAATTAATACAAAATGTGATAAATCGCTAAATCTTTGCTAAAAAAGCGCACAATAAATTTGTTTAATTAAATTTATTTACAACTTGTAATTAGAAGCCTTTTGCCCAATTGAATATGAAATTGAAATATACGACCAAAATCGCTTAATATTTTTTAAGCTTATAAAACTTCTGAACAAGGTAGGAATATAAAAATAAATAATGTCAAAATCAATACAAAAAAATGTCTAAATTATCAATTAGAGAACGAAATTAAATAATAATATTAAATTCAATTAGTGAGCATATAAAAAAGCATCGATATGAAAGTCACATTAAGTTCCGAATAAGAAAGTAATATTATGTACACATATGGCCAAAAAAATATGTACACCCCATATTTTTTTTAAAGGCTCGTAGACGAAAATTTATTTAAATTAAAAGAAAAAACAAATACAAATGTATTTTGTTACAGCATTAGAAATAAAATAAATACTAAAACAATAACAAAATACAAAAATTCCATTCAGTATTTTTCAAAAAGTAAGGAATTAAGTACATTTAGTTAAAATAAGCAAAAAAAGTAAAAAAATCAAGTTTTTTTCTGCTAAGTTGGTTGAATTTCGTTAAAAGACGGTATATCCACCTTTATTTGCAATTATTTTGTTGACTTTTTTTTGACATGCTAGCAATAAGCTGCTGGTTTCTACTGATATTTTATACCAAGTTTTTTGAACAAAATTCCATAATTGATCCTTATTTTTACGATCCTCTTTTCCAATTCTTTGTTTCAACTCTCCCCAAAGATTTTCGTTTGGATTTAAGTGAGGAGATTGACTTGGCCAGTCAAGAAGGGCAACATTATTATCTTGGAACCAATCCTCTATCAACTTAGAAGTATGCTTCGGTTCGTTATCCTGCTGGAATGCCCATCTAAGAGGCAACAGCAACAGCCTAGTTCAACATCGTATTTTCCAAGATATCTTTGTAGTGGAATCTGGTCATAGTGTCGGTAATTCGATGTATTGGACCGACGCCATACCACAAGAAACAACCCCTGACCATAATATTGCCGCCCCCGTGCTTGACCGCCTTCTTTGTAAAGCGAACATGGAATTCCTTATCCTTAGGGCGTCGAACATTCATCGGCGTCAAACATTCAACAGTCGTTTCCAAATACGTTAATTTTTGTTTCATCGCTCCACAAAATGTTTCGCCATTTTTTTTTCACCGTCTCCTCCAGACCAATTGGAATGACTTCTTGCAAATGCCAATCTAGCCTTTAAATTTGTTTGTCTAAGCAAAGGAACTCTTCTGGCTATCCTTTCAGGTAAATGTGCTTCTTATAGTTTACCACGAATCGTTCGCGATGAAATTCGTGGTAAACTACAAACTGCTGAAATCGCTCTTGAAGACACAAACGGGTCCTTCTTCGCAAGTATTACAATACGGATATCTGTTGTTTAGGAAGTTTTTTTTTTGGGTCTTCCGCGAGTTTTGACGGAATTTTTAGCCTTTAAAGCATTTTGTACAAAAAATATCAACCGATTCATTGTTTCTACTACTACGAAGACTTTGGCCACTTTCTCTTAGTCTTGAAACAATTTTTCTCTCCTCCAGAGAACAGCAAACAACTTTTTCGACCCATGGTTGATTTTTTACTATATATTTTGTTATGAATAAAGATAAACAACAGTAAAATAACTAGTCTTTCCAAAAAGATTACAGCAGACTGCGACAATATTAAAGAATTAAGCAATGTATTTATTATTTTGAAAAAGTATTGAAATCACACGTGAACAAATTTTTGTTTTACTTCAAAGGCATTACCATATTAAAGTTATTTAAATTAAAAAGAATTGCCATGTTTACTTTCCGTTAAAGTAACTAAAATTAAACATAAAGCAAAAATAAGCTGGTGTACTTATTTTTTCGACCATATGTGTATATAGATTGTCGGATGAAAATATTGAAGAAGTTTGTATTGTTTATGATAAGAGATTAATCCAGGTTTAATCTCTGGCGGTGTTGTTGTGATACAACTTAGTAGAGAGATAGTGGACTGTATATGGGATTGTTTTGGAGTTGATTAATTGAGGGCCAATTCTTCCGTGCCGGGCAATAAGTTCTGGTCTAAAGAATTGGCGGGTTTAGAATAATTGCATAATTTCTCAGAGTTGAGAAATTATACAAGTAAAGTTAAGATTTAATATATATAAAATATATAAAAGAGGGGGAGATAGAAAAAACGCAAATGAATTAAAGTTAATTCAATATCCTTATTTTCTGAGATTGAGATGCTCACCGTGCGAGTTGTACTGCAGAAGTGGCTGATTTTGAATCAGCAACTTTGCTGGTAAGATTGGATTTTCCATTTTTCTTTTTTTCATATTTTCTTCAGCTTACAGTTAATTATTCACAATAATCATTGGGATATTTATCGATAATTACTTGATTGGTTTTAGATAACTTAAATAAGAGCGTTATCTTTTATAATATTTAAATTTCATATTTTCATTAAATTCAAAATTAATTCATTTAACTTAAAAGTAAGTACAAACTTGGAGGTTCATACAAAGTTGCTTCCCAATATTTAAAGTTTGGTAATAAATTATATTGCTGAGCTGCCCGAACAAGAAATGATTTATCCATCAAATATGTTATTTTAGTTTTTACAACGTGTGCAATTGAATGGTAGATATGAATGTAAGAATATATGGGTTAAATTACATATTTTGTGCGCGGGTGCTACCAGAAAGGGTACCAAAAGGCGTTAAACGCATCAATTTTCTTATATTTCACCAAGCGTTATAACACAATATAATTGATTGATATATTTGGCAGCTACAAAGACATTATAATACTTACGAAATTGCTTCCTTTTTCATTTCATTTCAAGGTTTCCGCTGATTGCTTTCTACCTTTGGAAAGTATTGATTCGTTGCCTCATGAGCCAGCAGTTGACACCGGCGGCGTGACCATACCTGCCCCTACGGAGGATTCCCAGTTCCCGACACATTTCTAAATAATTAAACACCACATAATGAGATTTTTTCAATTTATTTTTTTTATTAATTGTTTTTGTTTTTGTTTTTGATATGATTTGCAACGCAATTTATTTTTATGTATTATATCAGTTTTGATTTGTTCTTTTGTTTTTAATTTCATTAATATTTTAAGTTTTATAATTTGTAATTACATTTTGTTTTTATAGATTTGGTTTTAATTTTTAACATTTTATGGTTTACTATATGTTTTTATTTATTTATTTTTTGTTTGTTTGTATGTAATTAATTTTATTTGTTCATTTATTTTTTTTTATGTTTAGTTTTTGTTTAAAAAGGGGAACTTGTTTCGATTTTTTCTCTCTCTTGTATTTATTATTATCATATGTTTGTTTTAATTTGATGGCGATTTCTTCTTTAATATTTTCGCTTTTAATTCAATTTTGGGATTTAGTTTTTCTCTTTTGGTATACTTTGATAAAAAATTAACGACGTTAAATGTTAACGTACCTTAAATGAATTCTTGTAAAAAATAAAACATAAAGACTTTGATTTCTAAACGTGTAATTTTTTTCTTTTTGAAGGTTTTTCATGAAATTGAAATTCTTGTAATTGTTTTTGTTTTTTTTTTTGTATGGTTTTTTTTCTAAACTGTTTTTGTTTATATTCAATATCCAAATCTAATACGATTTATTGTATTTTTTGGCATGTCTCTACAAATAAAAACAAGAAGAGAATTAAAGAAAATAAAATAAAATAATTTCATTTATATAACTACACTAGCATGCAAATTACTTGGTATCGCTTGCGAAATTCAATTCGTAACAAGTCCAGTAGCCAACAAAACGAATATTCATTTGAAAGTCGTCTACACCTATTTTCGGATGTCTTCACCGATTATTGATAGAGTAACTATCAAAGATACAAAATCGGGCTTTTGGTTGTTTATGGTATCCTTCACTAAACTACATATCCATATAAAATTGTATCCCTCTAGCATGAAATGGCAGCCACAACTGTATTTGTTTCAAAATTTCCTACAATTGTATTGTTTCAAAAATCTACAATTTTTTTCTTTTGCAAAAGAAACAGTTTTAAGGACTCCTATTTTATTCACTGTTAACAGTTTCAAAAGTATTTCTCAGCATGTTTCAAAGAGGACGTGAAAAAATATCTCTCACATAGATATTAAATTTGAATTTTGTTATATTTTTGGCTTCTCCTAAAAAGTTACGAAATCTGTAGTTATTCTCTTCGGCATTTCACAGTTAAAAAGCTCAAATTCTATCAATTATTAAAAGTTTGTTTCCCCAAATAGTTTCCAAGTGCTAGGCGATCGCATCGTCTATAACCGAAAGCATTGTTAATATGGTTTTTATAATTCGTATAAAAGTTTTCATCAACTATCAAAATTTTCAAAATTCAATATTGGCAATAATAATAATAATTCATACAGAAATAAAAGTTTTATGGTAATCCTACTCAATAAAAATAAAATATCGTCAAAACGTAAATCTATTTGAATAAAATAAACCTATTCGAATAAGACGAACACAAATAATTGTTCGTTTGCTTTCCGAACATATCGTTTTACAGTACCAGGCTATTGACATAGAAACTTGTTAAACTTGCGCCTACATCGTTGGGTTGGCGGGCCCATGGAGTTTTAGTCGCTTTGAATCACTTCGACGGGAAGCGTCGCACATTTCACGAGAACTCTCGTTCATATATTGCTACCAGGCGACTATATTGTACTGAATATGGACTACGGCGAATTAGTGAAGCTCCGAGTGCTAATTTAATTAAAATATGAGTAAAGCGTTTTGAAGAGACCAGTTCAACATTTAAACCCCAAGCAAATGGTCGCCCAAGAACATCTAGGACCGAAGACAATGTTGAGAGAGTTATGGAGTCAGTACGAGGAAATCCACAAATGCCGACTCGCAGCAGATCGTCTGTCTTACAATTATCGCGACGAAGTTTGCATCGAATTTAAACGTTGGATTTTAAACTGCTTCTATATAAGCTGCAATTAACACAAGAATTGAAAGAGTCTGACTTCACAGCAAGGCTCGCATTTTCAATTGAAATGCTTAATCGATTTTCCAATCCTTTTCTCTGACGAGGCTCATTTCCTTATGAATGGGTTCGAAAACCGTCAAAATTATCATTACTGAAACAGTGAAAATCCCAAAATCAAACACCAGAAACCATTTCATAGTCCTAAAGTGACAGTATGGGCAGCAATCTCTGGCAGAGGAATAATTGATCCTTTTTTCTTCGAAAATGCGCGAGGCCAAAACGTCACGGTTAATACGGAATGCTATGTTGAGATGTTGAACGGATTTTTAGCTCCAGAAATTGAAAGTTCAAGAATAGTGAATTCCAGAACTTGTTTCCAACAAGGTGGAGCTACCTGTCACACATCAAATGACTCCATGGCGGTGGTGAAGCAAATGTTCCCTGGCAGACTGATTTCGAAAAGAGGTAATATCCCATGGCCCCCACGTAGTCCAGACTTGACGCCTTTTGACTTTTTTTGTGGGGATACCTCAAACACAAAGCCTACAGTAATAATCAAAGAAACATCGTTCAGTTCAAGGAGAATATCCGTGGTGAAATGGCAGCCATTACACCAGTATTACTGAAGAAAGTTTTCAATAATTTTCGTTTGCGGTTAGAGGAGTGCCGTCGTAGAGAGGGTCACTATTTAGATGATGTTATTTTTAAAAAATAAACTTCATTTATTACTCTACAATGCCTTAGATTTATTTTAACCATACCTTTTGTATTTATTTTTTAATCTATTTTTTAAATATGTACGTTCTATTGCGTCACCCTGTACTTTTTCGTTTTGAGCATATCCTTCCGTCTATATACATGTCTATTCAAAAAGAAAAGAACGATAGGTTTAAGCTTGGAGAAGGCACAAAATTCAACGCTCGCATGTTGATGGTTCTCTAACTTAAACAAGTGGCTTTTCAGCACTCTAAATTTTGAATTAGTGAGTTATCCACTGTACATCACTAACTTTACGCCACTAATATGACTCTGCATATCAAAAATGAAAGGCGACCACCGCCTGCAGGTGTGGTTGATGCAATAGAATGCACTTTTTTGAGTTACCTCCTTTGCACTGGAAAAAAGTCTTCGTGAATTCGTTCAAAAGCATAGAAAGGATATCAAAATATATAGTATTTTTGGATCAAATGAAATCTTTTCCAATTTAAATGAAACCTTTACCAAATTGAGTCAAACCTTTTTCAAAATTAAGTGAAACTTTTATCTTATTTAATGTATTAAAAAAAATAATAATTTGAGAAATAAAAAACTCTGCTACATGAGTATAGTATTAGCGAGCCGTTTTCAGAAGACAAAGTGACTTGGTATTTCCTTTATAATCTGAAATTTGTGAATCTGTATTTTTCACAACTTCACTACAGTCATTAATTCTCTTTGGATTCCTATTATTATATTATATTATGTTAAAGCATTTTTAGAGCATTTATAGTAGATGGAATCTTTTCTCCTTCAATTTCAACATTATTGGGCACTAATTTAAGGAAAAAACTTATTCAAAGGGTCCCACAACAAAAGAAAAAATTGTTTTCATGGTGAATATGGATTCTTTGCAGATCGTAAGTATGCCCCAAAAAACGATGTAGATCACGCATTACCACATAGTAAGAGGGCTGGTTCAATACTGCAGTTGTTAATGTAAGGAATGGCCCATAAATCTGTAGTGACCAATTCTATAGATAAGGAATAGATTTAAAATGTTCGAATGCAGAATATGATTCCCTATCTTAATCTTAAAAAAACACATTATAAAAGAACGTTCTAATCTTTTATAAGGTGTTTTTTTAAGATTTAAGTTTTTCAGATTGGCAGCGCTGGTTGGTAATGGCGTCCAAACGTCGTCTGTCAATGTGAAAAGTGTACAGTATACTCTGCCATTTCATCATGGAAAGACTAACAAACGAGCAACGACTACAATTCGTTGAAATTTATTATCAAAATTCGTGCTCTGTGACAAATGTGCATCGTTTGATACGACGATTTTATGGTCATCATAATCGACCTGCTGAATCAACAATTCGTGCTGTTATCTCCAAATTTCGCATCAAATTTATTTAGTTGGATATAAAATCATCGATTCGCATGCGTAGAGTGCGTACCGAAGAAAATATTGCAGCCGTAGCGACCAGTGTTAATGACGATCGTGAAATGTCAATTCGTCGCCGTTCTCAACGATTGTACGTGTGTTACTCAACCACAAGGAATATTTTACACGTCGATATGGGTTTGAAAGCCTATAAAATTCAACTCACGCAAGAATTGAAGCCGAGTGATCTACCACAACGTCTAATTTTTGGTGAATATGTCTTACAAAAGCTCAATGAAAATCCGCTGTTTTACCGAAAAATTTTGTTCAGCGATAAGGCTAATTTCTTGCTGAACGGATACGTAAACAAGCAAAACTGTCACACCTGGAGTGATGAACTTCCACTCGCCATACATAAATTACTGATGCATTCCGAAAAAACGACAGTCTGGTGTGGTTTACGGGCTGGTGGCATCATCGGTCCATTTTTCTCCAAAGACGACCGTGGAAGAAACTTTACCGTCAACAGCGAACGATATCGAGCCATGATACATGATTTTTTTTTTTGCCCCAATTGGCTAAGTTGAACTTGATTGACATGTGGTTTCATCAGGACGGTGCAACGTGCCACACTGCTCGTGAGGCAATGGGTAAGTTGAGGGATGCATTTGGTGAGCAGCTTATCTCTCGATTTGGTCCTGTGAGTTGGCCTCCAAAATCTTGCGATTTAACGCCTCTTGATTATTTCTTGTGAGGTTATGTCAAGTCGTTAGTCTATGTGGACAAGCCGAACATAATTAAAGCCTTACAGGATAACATAAAACGCGTTATTCGTGGAATACAGGCCGAAATGCTCGAAAAAGTGACGAAAAATTGGACCTTCCGGATGGACATTTTGAGACGGAGCCGCGGACAACATTTACATGAAATTATCTTTAAAAATTAAATGGCAAAGAAAAATTTATCGATTCCAATAAAAAATTTTAATATATGATGCAAATTTGAGTGTTTTATTGGTTTAAAAAAAAAACTGCGATTAAAAAATTACCCTTTCAATATTAGGTGATGCACATAGACTTAAAACAAGTCCCGTCTCTTTTGTTATGTAGATAAAATATCCTTTTCATGTCAATGTATTATAATCAAAATATAATTTGTATCTTCCATAAAGTTTCCCTGACCGCCACATTCTCAATATATTCGTAAATTAAATGTGTATTAAATGTGTATTTTAATGAGCTGTATTTTATTTTATTAAGACACAAAGACTTGTTTTAAATTAAGGTTCGGTTGCAATTAACAAACACGGGGGAATAGAGGTACTTACATATCATATTTTAAATTATTTGTTTCAGTAATTGAAAGGACGGCAAATATGGAAAATAGTCAGTAGAAAATTTTGGATCTGAGCCCGAAAAGTATTAAATAATAATGCAACGTACTATGAATATATATGTGATTTTCACTGGGAACCGGAAGTTCTAGTAATTTGTAGCCAATTAGTTTCTTGCGATAACAATTACTGTTACGAAATACTTTTAGAGTCTGTGTCAATAATAGTTTCACTCTTTTCTTACTTTTTCCCCCCCAAAAATGCTTATGATTGGTTTAAAAGCTTTCATTTAATTTGGAAAAAATTTAATTCAATTTAAAAATGGGTTCATTACATTTGGAAAAGATTTCATTTATTTCGAAAAAGTTCATTCAGTTTGGAAAAGGTTTCATTTAATTTAAGAATATTGTATATATATGTAAATGTACTTTTTTATTTTAGTTTTTTTTCCACAGCTTAACTATAAGCATTCGCTTTAGCGACAAAATAATATGTGCTTTTATATAGGGATCAAGGATGCGTCTAATATTTGCACGATATGCAGCGAGGAGAAAATCGAACGTTACAGATCTGCTTAAAGTTATAAAATCATTTCGTAATCCAACCAACTTCAATTAATTACTATGCATTAACATCTCTAATTCTGATTTTTCTGACACATAGTGGAAATATATATTACGTATTCCATTGGAACTTTCACAAAAAAACTTTTGAAGTATGAAAAACTGCACTCGGATTAGGTTAAAAATGTCGTATATGAACTAAGAAAAAGCATGTGTTTTAGTACATTTTCAAAATAATTTCACAAAAGTGCAATCTCTAATATTTCGGATATCGTTTTTAAAAAAGGCTGACCAAACTGTCTTGAAATTGATCTGGTTTACTGGTCTGGTTGTGAAAAATATTCCAATAGGGGAGATAGCTGGCAAGTTTAGTGCAGTGTGTTAGCACTTTTTTCGAAAAATTTTACGAAAAGGATAGTAAGGAAACCGACATAGAGGTTGTCCGAGGATATTTGCAATGTATTTGTAGAACATTTTGTCCCGAAAATTTCACGTTGAGATTTACTTTTTGAAGTGGTTTTCAAAAAAGTGGTAAAAAAACGTATATGCAAATTTAAGACAGAGAATTCGTGCCTGTTATGTAAAGGGTGTCCCAACAAAATTTAAATTTTAAATAAAACATAGATATTAAAAAAAAAAAAAAAAAAAAATCATGAAACTTCATTATATCGTAAAGCAGACAGAATGAAGTTATGTATGGAACAACACATCGGGCAGATGGTCGCCGTGGCTTTGCTGGCACACACACGATCTTTTAATGAAATGTTCAATTACCATTTTGCATAAATGTTGCGATATTTCATTAATGCAGCGTCCAATTTCCTCTTTTGAGACTTGAGTCGTTGTCGGCTTGTTCGCGTAAAATATCGACTTCAAAAAACTCCAAAGAAAAAAGTCTAATAGTGTTAAATCTCATGATCTAGGCTGCCAATTCTGCTCTCCAAAACGCGAAAAAACACGTCCCGGAAATGACTGATGCAGCAATTGTATTGTTTCTCTGGCTGTATGACATGTGGCGCCGTCTTGTTGAAACCACATGCCCTCCACATTCATTTCTTCAAATTTAAGCACGAAAAAAACTGGTTATTATTTCAAGATACCAAACACCATTGACTGTTTGGGCTTGGCGTGCCTCATTTTCATAAAAAAGGTCCAATAATTCCTTCAGTCCAAAATCCACACCACACAGTGACACGTTGAGGATGCATTTGCTTCTCGTGAATCACTCGAGGATTTTCCTCACCCCAAATGCGACAATCCTGCCTATTGACGAAGCCATCAAGATGTAAATGGGCCTCGTCATTGAAGATGATTTTATCGGCAAAATCAGCATTTTCATGGCGTCTCTCCAATACCCAATTAATGAACTCCCTTGGCTGTCCATGGTCAGCTGGCTTCAGTTCCTGAGTCAATTGAACTTTATATGCACGAAGATGAAAATCTTTCATCAAAATTCGCTGCATAGTGGATTTGAAGACACCGATTTGCTGAGCTCGCTGTCGAATTGAGGTGGATGGAGTTTGAGCGACATCATCACATACAGTTGCGACATTTCCGGTCGATCGACCTGGTCGAAGGCGCGTTGTTGTCTTTACATCACTAACAGACCCAGTTTTGACAAATTTATCCATTAATCTCTTTACAGTTGACTCTTTTGAGGCGTTATTGTGACCCCAAATTGATCGCAATTTGCGAACTGTAGCCGCAAAACTTTCCACCATTTTGATAAAACAATTTCACAATGAGAATGCGCTGCTCATTCGTGTAGTGCTCCATTTTTACTAACCTCGTACCTTCTACTAGCAAACAATAACAATTGTTCAAATGTCAAACAATGACACTTTGAATGGCGCCAAATTTAAATCTTGCGTTCTTGTTGGGACACCCTTTATTATATATTACATGTATATACATATATATACATTTTTTTCTAAACAGGACAAAAATAACTCCTTAAATTTTGAAATATCTCAATTAAATGTTCAGTTTGTCTGTACTTACTGAACTGATGTGATCAGGTCGAAATTTTTTTGATGTTATTCAACGCTTTGTCATCAAAGTGGGGAAACCTGAAATGGTGCTGTAATAAATTTTGGCCATTTTCGATAAAATATTTTTACATGTAAAATTTATTTCAGAGGCCTGGAGGTCTGGCAGAAGTTCTAAAATGTCACTACGTTTTTTTTTTCGCCAACTTACAACGCGATGTACAAATTTTTGCAATTCCCACGTCCTTTGGTACCCGTAACTTCACAATTCCAGCTGTGGCAAAGGAAAACAAAAAAACATATTGAAAAGTTAAAATTAGTTTAAATAAACAAATAATGTCTTAAAATTCGGAGAAAATTCACGCCGGAAGGTTAGAAGGTAAACAAAGAACGTTATCTGGGTGATATTCGGCATTTGAGAGAACAAATTCATTGAAAAAGACCAGATTTACGGAAGGAAAACTCATGGATTTTGCACAACGACAACGCGATAAGGTTATCGTTGTGAACTTTTTTCCTCTTTCCAAAGCTCAAGTTATAGCTTCGAGTTAACTTTCTTCAGTCGCCAAAAGATATAAAACAGCATTCCCTATGAGAACTGGATCATTTTCTGGAAAATGTCTTTGAAAAACGTTTTAGTGATTGGATTATTCGTTGGCACAAGTCTGGTCTTTCGCAAAAGGCCTATTTTGAAGGTGACATAATAAATTTAAATGAATAATAAATATTTTGTGTTTTATTGACCCCGGTTATTGGTTTTCATTTGGCAGATTGTAAATAAGATTTATACAAAGTTGGAAATTTTGATTACATTACGTTACATTTCATTTCAGAATGAATTAATGATTGCCTTGAATGTTGTGACATTCTTCATGTTCATTTTTCTAAGAATGCAGCTTTCAATTCTATTATTCGCTTTTGAAGCTACACTGATGTAGTATCGTTAATTTCAAACGAAAGCTGAAGTGGTTTCATGATTTTAAAATTTATAATGCTTTGTATAGATTGATTTCTGGCAGGGAAAAAGTTTCTGAATTGATTTTGAAAATACTCTATCACTTATTTAGAAATTTTTTCATGTGGAAATTTCGATGATACAAAATTAGATTTGCATTTGTAGATTCATTCATTTTGCAAAGTGGCCTTCAATGTTATTGTTTGATTCAGGATCTATTCTGTCCTGGTATTGCAAAAACCTCTAATCACTGATTGCATTCGAATATTTCAAAAGTTGACTTGGTTTCATTTGTTCAAAATCTATAACATTCGAATAAATTGTTTGCCGTCGGGGCAAGTTTGGAAAATGTTATTGAAGCGTTTAAATTTCTTTTATTTCGAAATTGCATGCTATGGAAGTTTATACGATACTAAATTAATTTTTCTTTTGTTATTATTTTCGTAACTGTCCTTAACGGCTAAACGATTTTTTATGCTCTTAAGTAATTATTTTTGCTGTTGTTGTTGTCTCTATTGCTTATACATATTGAGCCTTTTAAGTTTGTATAGAATACATTTATTTTTTCGTTTTTAATGTTTTTTCTTCTTCTTCTCTTAATTACGTTATAGCAATTCAAAAATAAATTTTCCTTATCAGTTTTCTATAGTCATATCTTTAGTTTATGTTTTTTTTTTCATCTAATTTTCTTTTGTTTTTCGAAAATTTTAATTAAAAATCCAAAAATAACCAAATAAATTATGTATGTTAGTAAGTAGTTGTCTATCTGCTGTCTTATTGTCTGTGTGTTTGATTTGAAATAGAGATGATTTAATTTGTTTACCTTCACTTACTTAGTGTGTTATTTTTAAGTTAACAATTAAAAATGTCGTAAAAAAATGAATTAATCACAAACAACAAATTAAGCTATAATTTTGTTAAAATCATCAATAAGTTTGGTTTTGTTTTACGTTTATTTTTTTTTTTTTTTATTTTATATTTTGAGGGCAGTGTTTGAAATGTTTGCACTAACAAATGTTTTGTTCATAAAAAAAGTATTTTGTATTTACTTTGTTGTTATTTTTCTTCTTCTTCATCCATATAAAAGAGAGGGTGGGCTCTTGTTCACAAAATGACGTTTCGTTTGACAAATAACATCTAGTTTTTTTTTTGTAGAACTAAACAAAATTACAATTAACAATTTAATTAATTTAGCAAAATTGTGGTAACTAATAGTTTGAAACAGTAGCTAATTGTTCTAGAAGTACAAATACCTAACGCATATATAGTATTATAAATTTATCGATTTTTGTTGTAATGATTTAAACAATGTCCAATAGATCATTCTTTCAGTAATATAAAGCTATTTTTAAATACGAAGAATACGTTTCCAGTACTTGTAAGAAATATAGCGCTATTATCTGAAGAAAACAAGTATATTTAGTTTACCGATATTTTAAATATAACTAAAGTACTCGTATAATGGCTCAAAAGATTCCTTTGGAAATTTGCTCTGTTACGTAGAAGTTATGAATATTATTCAATTTTCTCTTAATTTAAAATTGTCATGCGATGTCAAGGGAATTTAATGTGGATGTCTTTCTACTGTTTCTTCTGTTTCTAAAGAGTGTCCCAACAAGAACGCAAGATTTAAATGACTGATGCAGCAATTGAATTGTTTCTCTGACTGTATAACATGTGGCGCCGTCTTCTTTACACCACATGCCCTCCACATTCATTTCTTCGATTCTAGGCACGAAAAAACTGGTTATCATTTCAAGATACCGAACACCATTGACTGTTTGGGCTTGACATGCCTCATTTTCACAAAAAAAGGTCCAATGATTCCTTCAGCCCAAAATCCACAACACACAGTGACACGTTGCGAATGTATTTGCTTCTCGTGAATCACTCGTGGAGTTTTCTCATCCCAAATGCGACAATTCTGCCATCAAGATGTAAATGGGCCTTTTTTAAGTTTTTTTTCATGTTTCCGTTTAGAATACAGAACTAAGGATTAACATGGCTGTCTATCAACCAGAATTGCAGATATGAAACTGTGCTGTCGACAAGCTAAAATCCTCGAAGCAATCCCGAAATTACGATAAACCACATTTGAGTAGGAAACTAACAGGATATCGTTTTGGTGATGAGCTTGAATTGATGACTTTTGTAGAGGCGAATACAATAAAGAATCATAGATATTGAGTTGCGAAGAGACATGATTTATGTGTACATGGATTCTAAACAAAACAAAATTATCAATACGATCTTGAATTATAGATGGGCCTGAAGAAAGCGAACATGAATTTCCAACCTCAAGCCTTAGTTAAGGGGAAAAACCTTAAAAAACGACAAAGTCGTATCATTGATCTTAAGATACAGATGAACCTTAACCTTTCCCATTGGTCTGACAACATGAATACAATGGTAGGAAGCATTTTCTGCGTTTATGTATCATAAAATTTAGTGATTTATTAGCTAAGTTCGGTCATCCCGCAAGCTAGACAACCGATAAGAAAACGGCTTTACAAAACCAACTGAAATGAGATTAAATTTGGAAGTTTTATACAAATTATTAGGGGGCCAATAAGTTTTGTAAAGTTTGTGTAAAAATTGGATCATTTATTGTAGAAAATTTGTGTATTGAATATTATTCAATATAGGTTATCCCCTATTTTCCCACCTTTGTGGCAACATACGAGTACCGCCTTGATCGATCGATCCATTTCGGGTTTTTTGATATGATATGAAACCCAGACGACTATGTGCTGTGAATCGGAACTGGCGGCAATCGGAAGAGGTAATGTCTGGTGAATACGATAGATGGGATAGGCCTTCCTAATTGGGGGTATTTAAGTAGATTTTGACTGACACTGCAATATATAGACGAGCATTATCGTGCAATGGAAATATTTTATAAAGTCCTGAGTCTTGAACTAATTATAATGTACGACATCCTGTTAAAAACACGACATGAGTTATTTTCCCTTCGTATTCGACTTCACGTTCGATGTTGAAACAGAATCACGTTGTTTGTCCCCGTGATCTCCCCTTCTTTGACTTATCGTAGTGGACCCATTTTTCATAATAAGCATGAAAAAACCCCTTCGTTCATGTATGGCAAGAAGCATTTCGTATGCGTAGAATTGATGTTCAAAATTTCCAGGCATCAATATATAGAAATAAATGAATAAACCAGCGTCAAAGACTTTCCTTATAACAAACATGAAGAAAAATTTCGTGTATGAAAGCAGATGCAAATTCTACGTATGTTTTAACCTCTTGAAATGACGTTATTTGCCATATATGTATACTGATTGTTATCTAAAAAATTGAACTTGAAATTGTGAACAAACCTTTGTTCTTTGCAACTTCGTCCGCGTTCAATTGTTTGACTCTCAAATTTGTTAACATATCACGAGTATTAGTAAGAAACCTGGAAAGGAATTTTAGTCTGTTGAACTTTCACACAACGTAGTTTGGTATCGGCTCAAAAGTGGGAATGGGAGTTCCACAAGGCACGTGGTAAATTACTAGATTATCGTCAATTAATGTTCTTAATTAACGCACAATATTGCATTTCGTACAGTATAAAGGAAGATATGAATCCAGGAGTATATACCTATAGCCTAGATTAAGTAATTTGTATGGGAAGTAGAAACGGAAAACGGCGCGGGCTACGTACATTCGACTTTCGATTATTATTTTTTTTTATGTTGGTACACTTGTCTCGAAGATATGTTGACGGTTTTATTCATATAGCATATTTAGTTTGTTTATGAGAGGCATAAATGAGGCAAGTATTTTGCGTGTTCGGATACTTTTTCTCTTAAAAAAAATGGATCAAAGAAGTAGCATCAAATTTTGTGTAGAAAATGGAATTAAGTGCTTAAAAACACTTGAAATGTTGACAGTGGCATACGGTGAGAGTACCTTGAGTCAAAAAAATGTTTACCTTTTTTACAGAAGGTCGAGAAGATGTGAATGCCCACGCTCGCTCTGGACTCCCCAGCTCATCAACAACCGATGAAAATGTTGATAAAATGAAGGAAATTTTTATTTAGAATCGTCGAATCACAATTAGAGAAGTTACTGAGGATGTCGGCATATCGGTTGGCTCATGCCATGCAATCTTTTCGGAAGTTTTGGGCATGAAGCGTGTGGCAGCGAAGTTCGTTCCAAAATTGTTGAATTTTGACCAAAAACAACGTCGCAAGAGCATCGCTCAGGAATTGTTGAATGACGTCAACGATGATCCAGATTTTCTTAAAAGGGTCATAACTGGTGACGAATCATGGGTATATGGTTATGACATCGAAACCAAATCCCAATCGTCCCAATGCAAGAGTCCAGGAGAGCCAGGACCAAAAAAAGCACGTAAAGTTCGATCAAATGGCAAGGTTTTGCTTACTGTTTCCATCGATTACCATGGCGTAGTGCATCAGGAGTTTTTACCACAAGGTAGTACGGTAAATAACTACATAGTATTACCTTGAAGTTATGCGCCGTTTGTATGAAGAAATACTAAAAAAACGCCCGGAATTGTGGGGGAAAAATTTATGGCTTTTGCATCAGGATAATGCACCTCATCTAATCATCTCATCTTTGCTTGTGTGAGATTATTTGTCCAAAAACAACTGCGTTATTATTTGGCCCCATCCACCGTATTCATCAGATTGGGCTCTCTGCGACTTTTTCCTGTTCCCAAGATTGAAGAGACCCTTGAAAAGACGGCGTTATGTGACGACTGAGGAGATAAAAACCGAATCGCCGAACATGTTAAACATTATTTATGCCTCTCAGAAACAAACTAAACATGCGCATTTGGATTTACAACGGAAAAATTATACTTCACTATATCGGTCACTCTGTAGGACAGATAATTAATATCTGAATGCGCCCAGTACTGCAGTCCATATTGATGTTCAGAAATAATCCCATGAAGTGTATCAAATTTGTGAAAATTTAATGGAATTGAAAATAAGAGTATACGTAATAAATTGGCCTTTTTGTTGGGAGGTACCAGAAGGAATTTGGTTACTTGTGGATTTTTCTCAAAATTTGTCAGCCTACGGATTATGAGTTACAGGATATAATTGAATTTCGGAAAATATTCCAATTTGCATTAAAAACAGGAGAAGCTATGCGGAAGTGTGGCCCATCTTCCATCTTCAGACACTATCTGACCACGCCCATAATGCGTACCAAATTTGACTGCATGTATTGGAACTGTATAAAAGATGTTAATCTAAGAACATATGGGTCAAATTGATCATTTATATGGGAGGTATAAGATAAGAAATGTTTACCCGTAAAATTTTCTCAAATTTTACCAAGTTATACATGTAAGATGGTCACCCTCAAGTATTGGGACAACATATAGTTCGATAGTCGAGCGGCGAATTGAAGTCTGGCTGGTGTTTTGTGATAAAACGTTCAGTTGTTGAGAGTCGTTAGCGGAATAAGTTGTGGTCATCAGTTGAACAAATTGTGGGCGTCAGTGGTCGAATCAATTATCTGTTGCCTTTCCTTCTACGAGTATATTTAATAAAGAATAATATAACCATACAACCATCGCATAACTATTCTTTTACATATATACGAGGTGTGATAAAAAACGACTTTTTCCAAATTTCTTGAGTTACATATGTTTGATTTTCGCTTTTTTCCTGTTATGTTGCTACACATGTCTGTTATATATGTTGACAATGTCAGCCATTTTGGATTGTCAGTTTGCTTTTGACAGATAAAAAGGTTAGTCGTGTTTTGGTGTGCTCTTCAATTTTTTACTATTCGAAAAAATGGATCAAAGAAACTGTATTTGGTTTTGTGTAAAAGATGAAATTAAATACGCAAGGACATTTGAAATGTTTGGCGTTTGGCGCGTCTACTATGAGCAGAACACAAGTTCAATTGTGGTATAACCGGGTAAAGGAACGCCGAGAAGATGCTCGTCCTGGTCGTCCGAGCACGTCAACAACCGATGAAAACATTGAAGCAGTGAAGAAAATGATTTTGGATAATCGTCCAATCACTATTAGAGAGGTTGCCGATGACGAATCATGGGTGTATGGCTATGACATTGAAACCAAAGCCCAATCATCCCGATGGAACCGTCCAGAAGAGCCAAGACCGAAAAGAGCACGTCAAGTTAGGTCAAATGTGAAGGTTTTGCTCACTGTTTCCTTCGACTGCAATGGCGTGATGCATCATGAATTCTTGTCACAAGGTTGGATGGTCAGTAAGGAATACTACCTTGAAGTTATGCGCCGTTTGCACGAAGAAATTTGTCAGAAACGCACAGAATTGTAGAAAAACCAATCGTGGATTTTGCACCATGATAACGCACCAGCTTACACATCGATGCTTGTGCGCCAGTTTTTGGCCAAAAACAAAACCGTAATCATGCCTCAACCACCGATTCACCGAACTTGGCCCCCGTTTACTTTTTCCTCTTCCCAAAACTGAAGACACCGATGAAAGGAAAGCGTTTTGCTACGATTGAGGAGAAAAAGAAAAATCGAAACAGGAACTGTTGGCGATACCAAAAAGCGCGTTTTAGAAGTGTTTCGAGAATTAGAAGAAACGCTGGCACAAGTGTATTATATCTGAGGGGGACTACTTTAAAGGAAATAAAATAGAAATTGATGAACAAATAAATACTTTTTGAAAAAAATTAAAAATAACGGTTATTTTTTGATCACACCTCGTATATAGCAAAACAATAAACAACAGTTCTAGTCGCTACAGCTTTTTGTCTACAGTTACAGGGATAAAATTGAATTTCATAAAATCGGACGATTTAGATAAGAACTACCCGATGGGATGTAAAAACGCGATTCATTTTCATTCTTAGACACTACCTTAGCAAATTTCCAACTTATACCAAATTTGAATGAATTTTATTATGGGTAGTACCAGAAAGATTAGGCCGATATAACGCAATTACAATATCTGGCTGAGATCTCGTCTAATATTACAGTGTCGCAAGTATAAGTATACGAAAGTTAACTTATACAAGAAGATATTAAAGTATTAGAAGATTGAAAAATATGTAGGGAACAATTGGAATTCCTGCCTAGCACCCATGTCTATAAAACTATATTTCATTGCATAAGTTTTGATGAAAACCGTAGATAGACTATGCGTTTAGGCGTTTCTGAAAATAAAGTTATATCCGATATTTTCAAAACATTTTTCTGTACTCCATTTGCATACCTCTTGCGTGTTTAATTTTTTTTTTTTGAAAAAGTATAATATTAAATTCACAAATTGAATTGATAAATTTTTCGTATTGTTTAAATCATTACAACTTTCACTAACATTGACAAATGAACGTTAAATTTCACTCCTTCACACCACAAAGTATTATGACGTTTTAATTAAAATCATTAATTATTTCGCTTAGATCTATAATTATGATTTATATGCACTACTTATTCGATTAACATAATAGCACTCAGACTACTAAGTGTATGTTTGTTTGTATGTAAGTATGTATTTATGTATGTATGAATACGAGTACATATATGTAAGTAATTTCATTTTCATTTCAATATAATTATTCATTCTTTCATTTCATTCCATAGTGGACTTATAATTAAATTCATTAAATTGTATTTTCCTTCGTAATCTTGTGCGTCGCATAATAAATGCTGGAAAGATATAAACACAAAAAAAAACATAATTCAAATAAAAAATTTTAAAAATAATTAAGACTAACACTAATCATTATATATATTAGGTATATATATGGTAAAATAATTAAGTATTTTTATTTTGGAATAGAAAATGTGAGTTGTGGCAGGATAAATTCAATAAAATGTTCACTGTTTCCAGATTCTGTACGAGAAAATTGCTGATAAATGTTGGAATTGTATTTTAAAATTCTTATCAATCATATTAAAAAATATATGACTTCATTTTGAGAATTAAATATTTGCAATGAAATGGAAGTGAGGGGATATGAAACAAACGGAAATTATGTTTCAGATGCGAACTAACCTTAAAGAGGGAAAATCGTAAAGTATTTAGTATTAATTATAAACATGTGTTAGGAACGATCTAAAAACTATTCGCAGCTGAAATGATATATTGTTGTGCTTTATGAATATATTAAAAAATTTTTATATATCCATTGCTAATCTCGAGATAGATTTGTTCTGCATAAGTTCTAAAAATTATCATTTCGTTCAAAAAAATCGGTTACGTTTCCCTTTATTTTATTAAATTAAATTTTCTTACAGAAATTCTTAATTCTTTAGGGAATATAATATATTCAATATAAACCAACCTCTCGAGGTGCACTCAAATTTGCATATAAAATTTGTTTTTTTTTCATAACTGAACGAAATGAGTTCGTTCAAGACGGCCTCGACTTTCAGATCGAAAGTAAAAGATTACAAGTCGACTGAAATTCGCATGCAAAAATCCGTTTTCTTTAAATAATTTTAAATAAAAACAGAAAGATTGTTATGAGAGAGAAAGATTGTTACGAAATCTAATTGTACATCCGAAATGTATTCACTTTTGATTTAATTTGCAACGGTAACCTTTCGGATTAGAAGAAAAATTAAAAAAAAAAAAAAAAAAATAAACAAAAATACTAGTCCAAACATCTTCTAGGTTATTAATTATGTAGAATTTAAATGTAACATTAATATTAGAAATTCTCAAAAAATTAAACCGCCAACTGACTATTGCAGCAAAATTTTGATATTTGTATAAATAATACGTTTTGTAATCTTCTTCTTAAGTAGCGACTGGAATAGGCACCCTTTTCTATTATAACCCGCCCGTAGAAAATAATTACAAGCGCTTCGATTTTCTGCACTTCTCCTCATATTCGTCACACCAAGTTTCGATAATATTTTAAAAGTCTGGTTCTTCCAAAGGAGTTTTTCTCGCCCTCTTCTGCACCGTCCATCGAGTTCGTAGTCGAAAACTTTCCATGCCGGAGTATTTGGGTCCATCCGCACAATGTGATCCAGCCAGCATGAATGGGGGAATTTCTAATTGTTATTCACTTGTTATTCCCAAGCAGCTCACGACTTCCGAATTTTGGGCAAGTATTTCCTGGTAATGTCATCGTTTGATAGTAGTTAAAGTGACAAGGCGGCTAGTTGAGAGCCCTAAATGGCATGGTAACATCGATGCGTCTTAGGCCAGTAGGTAACTTCTGTTACTGAAACTCAATTCACCAGCCTAGTGGCAGCCTCAACACTAGGATCGGATGCAGTGGCCTGATAAACCACTCATCTTAAATAAAATTATCATGAAAAAACGAAGAAAATATTAAAACGTTTTGTAATAAAAAAACAAAAAACTTTGCTAAAACTATCTATTAATTGTTGGTTAAAAATCCCACAATGGGAATTTATCTCCCCAGTATACAAAACCACTGCCTCCCCTCACTACTTTGATATTCTTTCGTTTTTTATTCAAAAGACTCTCGCCCCATTATTACAATGATGAAGTGATAACGTATACGCTACACTATGTATCTTTTCATAAGTACAATAAATTTGGTAAAATAGTTACTTGAGCTACCACCTATCGGTAATAAATTGTACTATCGAATAAAACATCTAAATAAACATTTTTATCGCAATCGGAGGAAGAGTGCATGAATATCCTTATATGTTCATATATATCCAAATATATATTAGGCGGCATTGAAAAAAATATGCCGGAAATTGCTCATTTCAAAAGTCAATATTCCTTTTTTTTTTTTTGGAAAATTGGCACAATTGTCTTTTGCTCGTATACTAATGTGGAGTTTGAGCGCGATCTGCCGTTAAGTTTATTTATAGTGCTTCAATCTTCAACCTATGAAGTGGAGGAAGTATTGACTGGAAATTTTTATTTAATTTTGAGAGTAATAGCCGATGTAGTTTTTTTTTTTTGAAAACTGCATGTTCATACCCATGCAGTTGTCTTTCGATTAGTTCCGAAAAATCAGGATTTTCTTTAAAAACTCAATCTCATAGAGGTCGCAGAAAATATGCTTAAAGAAGCCAATTCTGACTCCAACATTTCGTAAAATGGTGCACTGCATTCAATAGCTGCCGAGATGTATTTCGCTTAGGTCAGCCATCAACGTTTTCAACTAAAGTTAAAATCAATAAAGTGAAGGATATATCGGTTGAAAATCGTCATTTAAGCTTGAGGGAAATATACGCATACCGTTCTATGTTTGATTGTCATCTGAATGGTTGGGAAAAAATTACATTTTCTTCAAAATACCAGTCATGTAAAGGTTCGTAAAGACACGCCAGGACAAATCAATTCCGATTCGATCAATGCATAAAATGTACTACAACTAGTGAATGCATAGATTTATGAGACTGACCTGCAAACTAACCGCCAAGTTTCAGAATGATGGCTTCCAACTAAACCGAAACCGAAAAAACTACGTCAAAGTAAATCAAAAATCAAGAAAATATCGATTTTCTCCTTGATTATCGTTGTGCTGTGCTCTAGGACTTCTTGCTAGAAGCTCAGGCGATAAACAAGAAATACTATTTGGGCATTATGCGGTGTTTGAGAGACCAAATTCATTGAAAAAGGCCAGATTTACAGAAAGAAAACTCATGGATTTTGCATTACGATAACGCGCCACTTTACCAGACTTATTGTGAACGAATTTCTGATTTTGTGTGTTCTTATGATAGTGGGGAATATAATCTAGAGAAACGAATTCGCTCACATTAGGTCTGAAACCGAGCGAAGGCATCATTACAGAGGCCATTGCCATTAGTTCTACATATATACCACATATTATATACCATAGATTTCAACCAAATCGACATTTAACTCCATTAAATAAGAAAAATCTGCTTGAGTCAAACATTTTATCTTTTGAAGCCCAGAGAGACAGTTGGTTTCTCTGTAGTATTCAAACTCTATGCTTTTTCTGCTTCTAGAAATTGGTTAGGCTCACAGCTATTACAATATTTCTATCTGATATAATTGCAGCCATATTTAGGGTTTATTGAACTCAATAACCTAAATGGGAGTGCTAAAAATGAAGAACTAATTCAACGCTAAGAGTTTTGTATCCCTAAAAATAACTTAAAACTATCTCTCTTTAGATCAGCGATGTGTGATTAGTCGGTTATTCAAGCTTCAAGATTGATCAATATAGCATTTTAATCGATGAAATTATCAATTTCGACGCATTTATGTGAAATTTTGAAAAACGATTCCAAGACTCCAGAAACCTCTGGAGATATTCCTTACACAATAAGTTTATAGAACTTTAGCATTTGCCTGGATATTTCGTGTGCCTCAGTGCCCCCACTGTATAAATAAGATACGAACTGAGTACTAATTTGCATTGCAAATAACAGGTTGAATCATTTGGCCATATTTTTGCTTACATTATAAGAAAGATTTTCGCTTTAAATTGTAACGGGTGGGCCATAAGGGTGTTGGCGGTTTAAATATTCAATTAAAAAAAAAAACTACGAAACATAAAAGAAATATATTTGTATTTTTAAAAAGTAAAAGCATGTGAATTTTTAAGACTTAGAAATAATGTTGTCCAAATGGCTTCCCTCGGCTGCTTGACACTCTTGGAACCGAAGTCGCAAATTTCGGAAAACTCGTTGAAAAGTTGTTCTCGGTATTTTGTTACTTTCCTGAATAATGTTCCTCTTCAACTGCTCTCAATTGGTCGGATTATTCTCGTAGACTACCGATTTGAGGTAGCCCCATAGAAAATAATCGCATGTCGAGAGATGGGGGCTACGTGGGGGCCATTCAATATCCCCCCTTTTCGAAATGAGTTTTCCAGGAAAAACATTTTTCAGCAGCTCTATGGATACCCTAGCCGTATGACATGTGACCCCATTCTGTTGAAACCACATCCTCGAGGTATTGCCTTGAAGTTCTTGCAAAGCTGGCACCAAAAAGTCTGTTAGCATGTTGCAATAATTGTTCGCTCTAACCGTCGTGAACTGAAACACGAACCCGCTCCACAATGTCGGCTGATCTTGCAGAAACTGGGCGACCACGAACAGTAATTGGTACTGTTGAGCCGGTTGTTTCGAACATTCTGATCCATTTTCGTATCACATTGGCGCTTGGAACTTCACTTAAATCGTGTAAACCGTGTTCATGCCGATACAAACGTCGTGCAGTAATCACTGATTTATTGTTTTCGTAATGCTCGGACACAAAGTGCACGCTGCACTCCCGTGTACGGCTCCATGGCGACTAAATTTCCAGGAAGCGGCGCAGCGAACAACATATCCCCCCACCACCCCGCGCCGCTCGTTACCGAGAAATTGAAGATTTAAACCGCCAACACCTTTATGGCCCACCCTGTATAATAATAAATAAAATACGAATATCGTTAATACCTCCCAAACAGGCTGTTTTATTCCATTTTAACATCGGTATCATTTGTCAGTATCATTTGATGCCCTCTTACGAATGCTGAAAAAGCGTTAATGTAATCTATTGGGAAAAAAGTGAAAAAGTATAAAATTTTAAATACTCGTAGATCTATTGACGTATTAATAAATTCTCTCTGGAGGCTAAATTCACTCAGCCCATCCAACCTGGGGGTGCTAAAAAAGTTCTAGGCAGGCTTAGCCTTCTCTTGCTACTCGTATGAATACACTAACTAAATGTCTCGGTTTGGTTTTTCTTTGTTCCAAGTGTTAATTTCCAGCAATTTTGTATATTTAATTTTGAAATTTGCGCTTATTATTGACACCAAATAAAACTTTTTGGGGGTGAAAAATAAAAGAATTTAAAGATAAACTTTTTGAGACCTGATCCTTTAAAGTAAGTTTTTCAAATTTTATCTATTTCGGAAGTTTAACATTATTTTTATTTACTTTCTTAAAAACTGGTGTCACATAGCCTTTAAAATGATATCAATAGTGTAACAGTTCGCCATCGTCATTATGTAAGTGGCCATAAAAACCACATCCACAGCTTAAAAGGATTTGTTAATCCAAACTATGAGGCACTGTAATTCATAAATTAGCGATCATAGTTCCAAACCGACTGATGACAAACCGGAGATCTTATCCGCTGAAATCTGCTAGAATTAACCGCCGAGATTACGAGCTGAACTTGATTTTAAATATGGCCGACTGTCTCCAAAACGGGTAACTTTTTAATCGCTTATATAAAAAAATGTGTCTTCATAGACAACATTTATGAACAATTTACTTGTAGGAAAGTATCTGGAAAGACACTTATCATGGACACTTTACAATCGCAAATGTGTTTTTGTAAATACTTCTTGTATAAGAAAAAAACAATTTTCTTGCATCTCATGAATCAGATATAGGAGAGCTGCTCAGATTCAACGAGCTTACTCGCATTCTATTTTTAGACTCACTGGACGGGATTTACAGTTTAACTACGATTCCGAACGAAACAGTTTGAGAGGCATTTACAAAACTTGTCGATTACTCAACTACTCAAAAAGTGTTCCTCAGACACACGAGGTGATCGCGACTCAAATAATTATAGGTGGCTCTATGAGAGGTTGAATGAGGGGTCACGCGAACGATAGTCACGTGAACGATATGTAGATCGCGCCACGATCGATCAATTCACGTATAGAAAATCTCAGTGAATTTGTAAACATGGAAATAATTGGTCACCATTGTGCAATTCAATATTTCCACTTGAAAGGTCTCAGTCCAACGAATATTAAAGCCGAGATATCTTCTATTCTGGGGGAGTTTACTCCTTCATTTACAACTGTCGTACGAGCTGACAAAATGAACGCTGTAGAGATCGATCAAATTAGGAGCCAACGCCAGACACGGTTAAGAAAATCCACAAAATGGTATTGGATAATCGTCGGCTGAAGGTGCCTGAGATATCTGATATGATAGGCATTTCCAAAAATGTTAAAATGTTTATGTTCAAAAAATGTTATACCTAATATATTGACCGAAGATTTGAAGATAAGAAAGCTGTGCGCAAAGTGGATGCCGCGATTGCTTTCAATAGAGCAAAAACAACGTCGTGAAGATGTTTCAGTAAAGTGTTTGACGATGTTCAAAGAAGGCGAAGACGATTCCATTTGTAGGCAAGGCCATGGCGTCTGTTTTTTTGGAATACGCATTGGATTATTTTTATAGATTATCTTCAAAAAGGAAAAAACCATCAACGGCGAGTATAATACTAATTTATTGCAGCGTTTAGGTGGTGAAATTATGGAAAAAATGTCGCATTTGGCGGAAAAAAGTGTGGTTTCATCACGACAATGCTCCAGTTTGCACACTCACTATTGCGATAACCAAATTTATTGAATTAAAGTTAGAATTGGTTCATCACACATATCCCTCGACAGATTTAGCCCTCTCGGACTAGTTTCTGTTTCCAAACTTGGAAAAAATGAATCGGTGATAAAAGGTTTTCTATAAACAAAGAGGTGGAGTCAACAGTTGATGACAATTTTAAGGAGTTTGACAGTTTCCACTATAAATAAGGTATAGAAGCTATTGAATGTCGTTGCAAAAGCGTGTTGATTGTGCTGAAAAATAAAGGAAATTTTTTCCAATTTTGTTGCGTCCTCTTTGTTAGATCGACTAGTTCTGGGATTGCTCTCGTTAGACGCAATTTTAAAATTACTGAAAGAATATTTTATTTTCAAATATTAACAGGATAATAAAAATGATAAAATGTTTTGTTTTTAAAATATTTTAGAAATAGGTAAACATTTAAGTCTAGATTTTTATGAGCATAAATTGAAACGAGTAAAAATCATTCTAAAATATATATAATTATAAAAAATTTCTAATCCTGTTGAGTTCAATATACTCGCATTATATAGAAAAAATATAATATTGGCACGCTTAAAAAAGCTTAAAATCGTATGCTCAATGTAATTAATAATTCCTATTATCTATAATCTTTCGTTACGTATTATCATCTAATAATTTTAATAGTTCAAATTTAAAGCTTTAATTAATCAATTAAATTTTATTTTAGTAATATCAAAATTCAGTTGTTTCAGCTGGAATATAATTAAATGAATTTCTGTCAAAATTCAGTCGCCAGTCATACGGATTTTTATATTTTAATAGATTTAATATCATGGTAGTAACATCAACATTTTTTCAGCTGAAAAACTCGGCCCACGGAGCAGTTTCGATCGGCTTGGAACTCTGTCAACTATACGCCTTTCGGATTTAATTGTTACAGGTTTCTTATAATACGTTTTAATAGAATATAAAATCAAAAATTGTCAAAATTAGAGGCATCTGATTGAGAATCTTTTTAAGTGTGCCAACAATTTATGATTTTATTCTATTATCCAAAATATCTAGAATATCTAAACAAAGTAACCAAATCAAAATTCGAAAACGCCCTTTGACAAATTTATAAATACTCACAAGCAGTTATTGGCCACAGTGAATACTTCATATGAATTCTTCCGCCATTTTCAAAATCTCTTAACTTGGTCTAACTTATCCGAGTAGTACAATTTAGTAGTTCAGTTTCAATTTAATTTTCAATTGTTTTTCAAAAATTTTTCTTAGTGTTTTTTTTTTGTCAACTTTTTTGGTTTGTTTTTTTGGGTTTTCTGTTTTTGGTTTATATTTCTAATTAAAACCTTTAGAAGGAATATATAATTTTTGTTTGGTTCTTAACTATTCACAAAATTAATATGTATGAAATTACGTAGAAAATATGTGAGTTTTAACAAAGTGTCATATTTCTTATACTTGTTCTTCTTGGAGTCTGTTGGCTTTATACTTAACTCTCGTAACTTAAATGTTGTCTATTTACTGCGGGGATAGACTGCCTTAAAAACAAGTGATCAATCTCATTCATTCTTCCACCATATCTAGTATGTACGTTAGTCATGATGACGGCTGCATCAATAGTTCACATTCGTATGTAATACAATTAATTAGTCATACAAATAGTTAGTAGTTAGTATGTATGTCCGTATGTGTGTGTATATATATAAATATAGTCATAGTTGTTGTGGTTGTGGTTGTTCTTGAATTCTAACAGTCTACGGCAGATAGAGGCACAATTCCGTGCGATATTTATAAAGGCGGTCAACGAAAGTGGTCAGACTGTAGTGACCCGATCGATTTCCACATATCGCACAGAATTGTCGCTTTGTCAGCAAATCACTTCCTTCTCATCTAAAACAGCGGTATCCATGGAGCTTAGGGATTTTAAACGCGTCTGCAGCACTGAGGAGCCTCGTAATTTTCTCTTGATTTTTCTGTGGGAAAAAAAGATTGCATTTTAATGAATGAATTATATGTTTACATGAATGAATGAATGAATTATATGGTGTTAATGTAATAAGACCCAGTTGTTCAGTCAAAAGTAGTCATATGAATTAGATAACATTTTAAGCATTGATATGAGAGTTAATGATTAAGATATCGAAAACTTAGCGGCGCACAGATATTTTAACAGCATTTGATTCTACATATGCCGGGGATTGAAATTTTATCACTTAAAAATGCTGAAATATTATCAATTATGACTTTTTTTTTATTCTAAAAGTTCATTATATTGTAAAAATATTTCAAATTGTATAAAAAAATTCGTCATTGTTTGATGCAGCCTCCTTTAGCGAAGATAATAGCATCCAGTCTGTCCGGGAAAGCTTCACATGCAGCACGAATGTAACCTGATGGTATTTTGTCCTATTTTCGGCAAAGAGCCATCTCTGATGAGGTTACCGTCTCATATATTTTTAGTTGATACTTTGCGTCCAGAATGAACCATATGGAAAAGTGTGGAGAATAAGGTGGCCATTGTTGTGAAGAAATGAAGCTGACAACTTCTTTTTTGTAAAAACATTGCATTCACAGGCTGTACAGGATGGTGCCAGTGTGGTGGCGTACAATATACCTAATTCTCCACTTTGTTTACAGAATACTTGTGTTAATTTGTTTAATATATTATAGGAGTGTTATGATTTTATTATAATTTGTCAATTGTTATTCGAAAAACTTCAGAAAAAAAATTTGTCTTCAAATTGAATAGACCGGGTTGTTAAGCGCATTTTTTTAACTGTGTGATATTCGTCGGATACGTTCTTAATCATACGTTCTTATTCTTGTTGAAACGTCCAATAGTTTCTACTAAATTACGTGCCCTAAATAACAAAGCATCGCTTACAATATTTTCACGGTAGATTTGTCGATTGAAATGTACGCTCTGTTCAATGAAAGCGAGTGGTGGACGTCCTGTAGCAGTTATCGCAGTTCACACCATCACTAATGAAGGCGCTTGTTTTCGCAGATTTACTGGTCTAAATTGCTTTTTGGCTTGCGTTCTAATCATACCTTATCATCAGAAAATACCAAATTTTCAAGCTTGCCAACGACGTATAAGTGTGGTTAACACTTTTGCTCTTGTTGGACGAACTGTCTTTTGTGCATTTGTTAAATCATGCACTTTTTCTATTTTGTAGGACTTGAATCATAGTTTATATTTTAATATACACCCTATGCTACGAGCAGACATTTTGGAATTTTTCGTACAATTAAATATGCTTTATCGTGAATTATGTTGAATTCTGGTCTTCGCCTCTCGAACCATATCCGGCGATGTTGTTGTTTTTGGATGTCCACCTCCATGAGTTTCCGTTTAATAATCCGACATACAAACATTTTGTTCACACGTAAATTTCGCAGCTCATTAACAATAACTGATTGAAATATGCCAGGCAAATCGAAAGGAATAATACTGCTGAGTTTGAATTCCATTTCTATTACTTTCCTTAACTGGGACATAAAACGATATACTGCCTTCGGTTTGTAAACAACATAATGGGATGACGCTTGTCGAAAAATGAGTGCGCTATCATTAGCTATTTCGTTGCTGTAATAACGCAAAGTTGGCAACTTTTCAAACCTCTTCTATATTACTTATGACGATTTTTTATCTGTCAATCGTTTTTCGAAGTTGGCTTTAGTTTTCGACTTATCATCATATTACAAAGTTCGGAAAACCCATATTTTTACCTATTTTGGATGACTATGTGTGTAATTTACCGGAAAGAAAACAAACACTCAGATTCAAGTTGAGACTGGTAAACTAATCGTAAAAAAATATAACGATTAAACTTGGAAAACAGCAACATGGGGCTATATTTCAAATCCAATTTCATAACATTCTAGTATTCAAATCAAAAGTAAAATGGTAGTTTAATATATACGAAGATTGCCAGATTTCAAAAACGCCTTCAATTCCACTGAGTGTTATTTTTTTTTTTGCTAAAGATATCTGGAAATGTAATGTACAGTATTGGAAATGTAATAAATTTGCGTTTTGGAAATATAATGCGTTATTTCTTAAACTATGACCAATACAAGTAATCTATAAGCTCTTTTGTAATGCTCGAATTATAGTTTAGTTCAATTTAGATTTCAAAATGTAATCGAACCATTAGAATGGCTCGAAATTTGTTGCAAATACGAACTCATTTCTGAACTTTCGAAAATGTCGTTATATTATTCGATAACTATCGTAGCTAAGGAAATGAAAACATATTTTTGAGTTTACTTATATTTAAAAGTTATTGTCTATTATACACCGGACACAGAAAAGAATTCCAAGTGTTTCTGTCTTCTATGCTCATCCTCTAGTTCATTACATGAAGTTTTCATAGTCTCAGAAATTTTGCTCCTTACAATGGAGTAAGCGTCGACGTGTACATTTATTTTATGGACATTTTTTCTTAAAGATTCCCACGAGCGATTCATCCACTGGTGTACAAGCAGGAATAGTAAAGTTGTTAATGTCTAGTACGCTAAGACCATTTTTCTTCGAGGTATTGCCATTAAATTACTTGCTCACCATCTGTTTGTACGCAATAATTTTCTATTAATTTGTTGGCTAACATTGTATGAAATCTTTCAATAATCCAAAGTTATAGGCGTCAGCGTTTATGAACTGTTTCATTCGATGAGAAACTCTGTCCGTCGAAACAAATAACAAGGCTTTGTCCTCGTTTGCAGCCAGACTTTCTTTTGCTGACATCTTTTCAATGTTTGAGAAGGTCGCAGTAACATCTCGAAGTTTTTGGCCAATAAAGTCTATGTCACCAGCGTATGCAAGTAGCTTAGTAGTAGTAATAGTAGGCTTTGGTTATAAATTGTGCAATAGCATTCGCCGCAGCTTTCCTTATTATTGTATCTACGAGTATACATATAAGTATTGAACAGGTCACGTGACAGACTAATTGCACTAAGGTCTTTGTACCGACCGGCATCATTTTGCAAAGTTGTATCAAATTCTGAATTTGGCTGACATAACGTGGCTGTGTAGTGGACAAAAAGGTCGATTGAATTGGGTTTTCTCCAGGATTTGTTGCAGTGTAGATGTCTGATCAGTCGTTAGTTTGCTACAATGACAAAAGCCTATCACGTTGTACAAATTTTGCTTTTGTTATTTTGACAAAACACATTAGATATGATGTTATGTGCGACAGTAAAATACTAATACAGCTATAATTGGTATGCACTATCAATGTTTTTCTTTTTACAATTTCTCCCTAAAGCTTTCCTTTAAAAAAAAAAACTCTGATAAAATTCAGCTATTCCTTTGAATTTTCGTTGCATAATTTGATGGATCTCATACGTAAATGAAATGATCTGCCCGCCACCTATAGTGTATTTATTGCACTGTCCTATAAACTATGCTCGAAGAATTGGTATAATGCGAATATTTTAGTGCATTGTAGTTAAAGCTCGTTACATTTGTTGTAAAACTATTTAAAAGTTCAACAAATGCTTTCAAAGTAATTTACTATTTATATTCGCTTTGATTAAATTTCGCGTAGAAAAACGAAAATGGTGATAAAAAACAAACGAAAATTTTGGTTATTTAAAAAAGTTAGCTAGTACATATTAAGCCAATATATGATATGATTTCAAATCTTGAAGCATTAAAAATTGGGATTAAGCTTCATTGTATTATATTTTACTTAAATGAATTTTAAATTTCGGCAAAATATCGTCATCTCGATGCCTACATCTTATTTGTGATACAGTAAAAAATAGATTGCTCAAGTCAGATAGACTTTAGACTTTCTCATATCAGAATCAGCTGAGCCTTATATTTGTTGGGTAAAAGACTAAAGCGGCTATAGGCGGTAAATCTACTGGTTCGTCTTCTCAACATCATATAAATCACGTTTAGATTCCAATCATCAGGCATTCATTCCTTTAGAAGCTGTCACCACCGGTGTTAAGCAGCTCTGCTAGCAGACCAAAAGCAATCACTGGTTTATATTTCCTAAGTCGAGACACTGATATCCTATCCTGCAGTCAGTTATCCGTGGCTTTCTCATGAATATCCGTGATATTTTTTTGAAAATTTTAAAATATGATCGCTTCTGTTGCATTTTTGCAGCAAAAACTTTTGACTGAAGCCGGAGTTTCTTAACAACAAATTTTTTTAAGTAATTTATAGTTTAAACAAATGACTGCAAAACTGGAAATAGAAGAAAGTCTTAACTTACTTGTAGGCAAATGCGGCAAATGCACAGCAAAAGAGCACAATGATCAAACATAATGTGGCCAATATTTCTGTTGGTAACTTCATAATGGCCGAACATTGTAGGAATGTTTCATCATCGCCCGAAGGACAATGCTGGACGCCATCGCACCAGACACTCACATTTACACAGGCGTTCAATTGGGTGCACTTGTATTGACAGTCTTCTGCAGGAGTAACGCGGTGAAGTATTTGGCAATACAGTGAGAAACAGATAGAGAGAGAGAGAGAGAGAGAGAGAAAGGCACACACATGTTAATGACAATAACAATAACTGCACGTAATGCTCAAAGTCATATGTTTGGATTTAACACTACGAGGCTAAATGACCATCTATTTCATTTCGGCTAAGCACACAGACACAAACATATACATTCACGCTCATAACACTTACCGGCAATGCTTATTGTTGGTCCAGGTATCAATTCCATCCAATTAAATGAAAAATCACCATTTTCTGGTCTTAGGAACTCTACACTAATGGCTTTCGAACGATTCGCAATGGCAAAATTGGGCCGCTCATTCCAGCCTGCACTGAATATCTCCACAAATTCATAAGCCTTGGAGTCGGGTGCCAAAGGACAGGCTGTGATTGTTAAACCTAACGAAATTCAATGAAGGAAAGAGCAAATAAAAGTTTAAAGTCAATGACATGGAATTGTAAATGGAATTTTGTAATTTTTGTTTATAATCTGCATGAGTTAGTCTATTAGGCCTAAAGGGGGTTTTTACAAATGATAAATTTTCATACAAATCAAAGATATTTAAGTGCAATAAAAAGTTCGATTTGTCAACTGTTGCAACTACAAATGTTAGGTCTCTTCCTAAAGATTGTATTTGCGTTCAGATGGCAAACATAAACAGCATTCACAGTTGCTTTTTAATACTAGTTATCATATGAGGGTTTTGCGAAATAATGACGTCTTCTTCCCAAGAGACGACATAATTTTCATTTCCAACACACAATACAGTACAATACAGGAAACAACTTTGTTACCAATTCAGAGTGGCGGGGGGTACAACTTGTTGCTTTTTTTGTGCGCTTTTTAACAAATTGAGCATAAACATATAATCCCTGTGCATTGAATGTCCTGAATTTGGCCGCTAAGCGCAACAGTGCTCACAACAGTTAGTAGAATTGTTATAAGGTGTAGTAAAAATCAATCCATTATTTTTGCATGATATTGAAGGCTTTATTTAGCATAGTTAAAATGGTCCGATTTACATCAAATATACAAAGTTTTGTTCCATAACCTATTATCATTTCGAAGATAATTCCATTGTGCTTGTCTCACAGAAACCCTTGTCTCTTTTAGCAAAAAACTATTTCATAAGTTTCATTTGAAACAAAATTTTCACCAGTAAACTCATTCGTCATAAACAGGAACACATAGTAACTACTTGGAAGGATGCACAAAAACTTTCTAAGCTTACTCGGCTTCAGGTGAGTCCCTTTCGATCTGTGTAGGCTGGCTTTGTTCTGATGGAACACAAACAGTGCAGGTTTAAATTAAGAGTTTGACTGCTAATCCCATCAAACGCACAGCAAAGACTTTTTGACCTTCAATCTTGACTTGGCCACTATGTATTTGCGTCGGCTTACAGCTATTCGATCGTGACCGTTTTTGATTGATGTTTTCTTAACGAACCAACTCAAAAATGGGCCGATTTTATTGATATTCGACAGGGATTCTCAGATGGAAAGTCAGTTCATAAGTTTTTTTTGTGGTAACTTGTGTGGCATCCATGCAGCAACCTTATTTTTCTTTTTTGTACAACGTTTAAATGCTGAACAGTCAAAACAGTTCTTGTATGGTGGTAGACTTGACAATTTTCATTATTTTGTCGACATTTTCGACAATTGGCCTTCTAAATCGTGGCGCATCTTTGACATTATAATTACTGGAACGAAATCGAAGAAACCAAAACAGTGTGTTTAGCTGGTACAGTATCAAGACCATGAACGCCGGTTACATTTTCAATCGCCCGGTTTGCTTTTTCGCCCTTATCAAAAAAAGAGTATAAAATATGGCTGATTATCTCTTCGATGGTGTTCACCTTTGGCGTTCGCTAACACAATACTGAGTCAGGCAATCAAAAAACTATCTGAGTGGTTTTTTTAGTACCAAATCTTATCTTTCTAACACTATCTAATGTAATCTGTTGGTATCTGTATAAGGCAAAATACAGATTGCTAAATCCATCTATTGCAAAAATAAGGCATTTATGAAACTATATCTTTGAATTACAATCAGGAAGGTTTTACTACGTATTTGGTGGGATTGACAGGGAATCATCTAATATTATAAAGCTCTTAATTCGTAGTTGGGACTGTGTGAAGAAACTAATTGCCAATAAGTGGCTGGCTTTATCCAATAGGTACAGCGATAGACCGCACACTTCGGCACTGACTCGCCAGAAGTTCCAGGAACTTAGGTTTGGGGGATTCCTATTAGTCCACCCTATATTCTGAATCCGACACCAACGGATTGCCACCTGTTTTTGTCTATTGCTGGTATAACATTCGCTTTAAGAGAAGTTTGTGAATATCAGCTGGCCAAGTTTGGAATGGAATTAACTTCAAAATTCCAACAAGTTATCGAATAAAATGATTGGCATTTGACTTGAATCATATTATTTGAACTATGCTAAATAACGTCTTGAATGTTATACAAATATAATGGATCTTTGTACTACACCTATGTTTTGAAAACATTGAATAGGTTGAATACATTTTTAAAATTATGAATATTTTGAAAATAGAAATATTTGGAATACTTCATATATAATTGTATATTTTAAATATCTTGGATATTTCAACTACTTCGAATATTTGGAATATTTGGGTACTCGGAATGTTTGGAATATTTTGAAAATTCTGAACATTTTAAACATTTTGAAAAGTTTAAAAGTTATGAAAATTTAGAAAATATCATACAAAATAATATGCATGTATATACAGAAAAGTATATTTGAAATATTTTGAAATTTTGATAAATTTTATATTATTTTGAATATTTTGCATTATTTGCATTATACTTCGAGATTATAATTTTCACCAGTTTTGAATATTACGATTGACTCAGAAGACTTTGCATAATTTTAAACATTTCGCAGCTTATCTACGATTTACATTTTAAACATTTCAAAAAATTTTAAAGTTATAAAAATTTAAAAAAATATCACACAAAATGAGATTATGTGCATATACAGAATAGTAGATTTGAAACAATTTGAAATGTTCATAACTTTTGCATTATTTTAAATATTTTGCATTATTTTGATTATACTTCGAGATTATAATTTTTACCAGTTTTGAATATTACGATTGATTGTGAAGGCTTTGGATAATATTGAACAATTGACAGCTTATTTATGATTCATCATCTCTCCATTACTTACCTTCGGCCGTCGTTAGCACAACTCTGGATTTCGTTTCACAGCGGTATGAGCTCGTTACCGCAATGCTCGTATTCGTTGCTTTCTTGGGATTGTATTTACGCAAGAAGATGGCCTTCAAACGAACATAAAGGAATTTATTGCCATTCGAAGGTTCTATGAGCCAAGGGCGAGAGCGACAATCCATCTGAGAAAAATGACAAAAAAAAAACCATATTCAATTACAGCACACAAAAACACAAGAAAACCCCTTGAAATTTGAGAAACAATAAAAATTGCATACGATGATTTGAAATCATGACAGCCATAAAAATTTGATTAAATATTCTAAAAACAACAGCAGCAAGGATATGTGTGTGTTCAGGATACAACGTGCATGTCATGTCTTCGATGTAATGTAGAACAAATCACATATGCAAATCACATCATACTCACATCTCCAAATGTCATGTCTATTGTGCCACTGGGACCGAATTTCCTTCTGCCATCCTTGCAGCTCGTGGGTCCTTTCACAAACTCAAACATGCCCTCGAAGTTCAAAGCGTCTGGGTCGTCTAGGGTGGTCATGTTGTATGCCGTAAAATGGACTTCCACATCTCGACTAGTCGATGTGTACTCAACTGGCAAATGCGATGAGTTCGATGAGTTGCAAAGGCAGCCACGTGGCAGCAAAATTGTGTCATGATACGGCCGTTCGAATATCTGCAAAGACAAACACAGACAAACTCACATGAATACTTCCATTCATAATTATCGCAGATTCTTAATTTGCAACCCTGCACTACACTCCATCAATCAATCACTGAAGTTTGTGGCACCAGTGGAGTGAACACTTTGTCCTTACCACTCCACTCGTGGTGATTAAGCAAGGATAATTTGCAAAAAGGCTAGGCACACCTACCTCCACTTTAACGCTGGTGTCCCCATAACAGAATGACCTATTTATGTCCTCATCCACACGTGACATGCAATGGCGATTCATTGTGGTCACTTTGCGCAATTTAATGCGGACACGCTCGCCTCGCATCCCCTCGAATTTGTAAACGCACTTGAGGTTGCGAGTACCTCCACGGCCAAACAGGAATATGTTGCGTACACTGCGAAAAATGGCTGGGTCTTTGCGATCCATGAGACTGCTGACAAATTTTCGATTACAGTCCAGCTCACCGCCGCCCATGGGCACACCGTCTTGGTGAAGATCTATGAATTCGTATTTCAGTTTAAATTCCAATGGCCTAAGGAAGAAATAGGAAGGAAATCAGTTGGGTTCAATTACGAAATGTTGCGAAGTTACCTTAAGACCGTGGATTCCGTGTTCTTTAGTTCCAGTGTAATAGAGTCACCGCTGGACACGTAACTTTCAGATACCGTACAGGGCCTCGCATAGGTTTCATTGATATTGGCTCTGTCACACGTACGTGGTATCGTGCCACGGCAATAGCGTGCTATTACGTTTGTGGTATTGTGGGCATACTGTTGCAACGATGGGTGGACAGGATTCGTTTCAGTCATACTGAAAAAATAAGAATAACGCGTTAATGTTGATAGCATTAAATGTTTTATGGGATACAATTTAATTTTAATTCAATTAACGAGGTCGTAGTAACGTCTTAAGTAGATTTTAATGTTGGAAGACAGACGGACTGGTTAGGTTTTGTTTTTCCAGGAAAGCAAAAGAGAATGAATGACTCCAACAGTTTTGAATATTGCAGCAAAACGAATACAATGAATATCATAACTTGGGCTACAATATATTGCATGGATAAAAAAAAAATAACAGAACTAGTTATAATTACTCATTTTTCAACGAGCTTGTTTCAATTAGCTTTACGTGAATAAGTCAATAATACATGTGAAGTTTATATATATGGTGTGGTGATCCATGGTGTTAACATATAGTGTGGTTGATGAATGTTGCTACCAAGATGTTCACCGAAATAGAGTTTCCTTCACAACGTTGTGTGATTTCAACAAGATGGTGCTATTGTTATACAGCCAGTGGCTTTATAGCCGAGAAATTTTTCCAATAAGCTGATTTCGCGAAACTCCACATCCTGTTGACTCTCAAGATCTCTTGATCTTAGTGCCCCTAATATTTTCTTGTGGTTTTGTTGCAAAACAAGAAGTTTACATAACAGATTCAACAAGTTTTGGATGATTTGAATCAACGCATTCCATAGGCATTTGAGGCAACTCCAGCTGCAACGACGTCGCACATGCTTCAACGATGCAATTCATTTAGATTTAATTATTTTTTGAAATTTAAAATATTTGAAATATTTTAAAAATGGTAAATATTATATATTATTAATTTTATTATTTTATGTTTTATTATTTTATTTTAAAATATAATAAAAATTATTTATATATTTAAATTAAAAAAAAGTTATAGGAGTTACTGTAGCAACCAAACATGCTACATGGATAAAACCGTCAACATATCTTCGAGACGAGTGTACCAACATAAAAAAAATAATAATAATCGAATGTCGAACGTACGTAGCCCGCGAAATTTGAAAATTCACCTTATTTTTTGAACACATCTCGTATAGTTCAATTCACAAAATTTTGAGAAAATTTACTAATTATGTGTTTTTCAAAATCTATATTAAAATTTTGTCTTTGAGAATTTATTAACATTTTTTTTGTCGAACAAAAAACAAAAGGACGAAAAAGAAAACTTAAAGTTTTAATGTCAAATATCTTCGAATAATGTGAAATAACTTAGTATTGCACTCATGCTTTTTCTTTATGTCCAGGCGTACGAGAGTGAACCCAAATCTAGCCGACTTAAAAAAAGACACAAAAAACTTGGAAATTTTTTTTTTGTTTATGTTCCAATATAATATACATATAATATCCAATATACAGGGTGGGCCATAAGGGTGTTGGCGGTTTAAATCTTCAATTTCTCGGTAACGCGCGGCGCGGGGCGGCGGAGGGATATGTTGTTCGCTGCGCCGCTTCCTGGAAATTTAATCGCCATGGAGCCGTACACGGGAGTGCAGCGTGCATTTTGTGTCCGAGCGTATTACGAAAACAATAAATCAGTGATTACTGCACGACTTGTCTCGGCATGAACATGGTTTACACGATTTAAGTGAAGTTCCAAGCGCCAATGTAATACGAAAATGGATCAGAATGTTTGAAACTACCGGCTCAACAGTACCAATTATGGTTCGTCCTGTGGGCTGGGATAACGTCAATCGGTATTATTGGACCATACTTTTTTGAGGACGAAAGAGGGCATGCGATGACGGTTAGAGCGAACAATTATTGCAACATGCTAGCAGACTTTTTATTGGCAGCTTTGCAAGAACTTCAAGGCAATACCTCGATGATGTGGTTTCAACAGGATGTTGAAATAGAGCTGCTGAAATATGCTTTTCCTGGAAAACTCATTTCGAAAAGGGGGGATATTGAATGGCCCCCACGTAGCCCCGATCTCTCTCCATGCGATTATTTTCTGTGGGGCTACCTCAAATCGGTAGTCTACGAGAATAATCCGACCAATTTAGAGCAGTTGAAGAGGAACATTATTCAGGAAAGTAACAAAATACCGAGAACAACTTTTCAACGAGTTTTCCAAAATTTGCGACTTCGGTTCCAAGAGTGTCAAGCAGCCGAGGGAAGCCATTTGGACAACATTATTTTTAAGTCTTAAAAATTCCCATGTTTCTACTTTTTAAAAATACAAATATACTTTTTTATGCTTTGTAGTTTTTTTTTGAATTGAATATTTAAACCGCCAACACCCTTATGGCCCACCCTGTATTTCCTTTTAACTCGATGCACTTTTTCCAGCGATATTCAATAGTTTCCATATCCTGTTTATAAAAAACTCTGTTACCCAATGTTTTACAGTCATAAACGAAGGAGCAGACTCCGCCTGAATAGAACCTAGCTCGCCATTAATATTGGTTGAACTGAGACCTTTCAAATAGAAATATTTAATTACATAACGGGAACCAATGTTTACAAATTCACTGAGATCGTTTACTTTCGATGGCTCAAATAAAAATACTAATTAAACAAAAATACTAATTTATAAGGTTGCCACTTTTCACCAAAATGTTTTTCCTCGTAAGCTTCAAACAGTTAAATAGTATAAAATCGGTTATAAGAGAGAAGTAGATAAAAGCGCGAAAAAATTGTTCGTGATCGAAGAGACCGAACATTAAGCACCCTTTGACATTGAGCAGGATGAAAGTATGAGCTCTTCTCTATAAAACCACCATATATCGTATGTCGTATGAAAACTACCGATTTCCCGATAATTATAATCAATTTTTCTACGATCAAGAAAAAGTTATTCCGGAGAATAAAACAAATCATGTTATTGGAATAGTTCGGAAAAGTGGGTGAATCGTTGAATCAAATGTTAAAAGATTAAGAGGTCTATGATGAGAATTCGGAAAAAATGTGCGCCAACAATTTAGTATCTGTCCAGGTTTAAATAATCACTGAACTAATTGAAATAATGTTATTAAAAGTACAGAATAAATCTCCTCCGTTTTAAATGTAAAGTCTCGTGTTGTAAGGTTGGACATCGGACAACACCATAATCGGGAAATATTAGAGATTTTGTATCAGCTTCACATATTTTTTTCAAGTAAAATTTTCGAGCTTTGAGCTGAACAAGCATCATATGCAGTCATTCTCAGTTTTCTTCTTTAATTTGCATAAGTATACAAAGAAATCTGCTTGTAGAGGCATCTGGTGAGCTGAAAGAAGTAGTCAAGAGTGGATTTAAATGTTTAAGATCAGTGAGATTGACGTCGAAGGCAAGGAATGCAACGGAACACGGAAGTGTATACGAAGACTTGTAAGCATTATTAAAGTAAAATTCGTGTCAAACGTGAAAAGAATTTGTAATTAGCTTAGGAGTGGTTCAACAAGCATTTTCACATCTTTTGAAATCTTTGGGAATGATTCAAAAGGAAAAAGGTTGGTTGGCATATGAATTAATGCTTAGAAAAGTTGAACGTTGCACATGTAAAATACTGTTTTCCAGGCATAAACGGAAGATTTCTTTGTATCGTATAGTCAGTGACGATAAAAAAAAAAAAAAAAATAGTCCGCTACTGTAACGAAAAGAACAGGAAATCAAAACTGTGGGTTAGGCCCAATATTAATAGAAACTTGACGTCATGTATTATGAGTTTTTCAAACCAAACGAAAAGGGTGCTGAAGCTCTCTCAAGAAAAATGCGCTCTTTACTAATCAACACACGATAAAACTATTGTATTCCATGATAATGCCAGTCCACATGTCGCGGCGGCGATCAAAGTCTTCTTATAAGCCCTTAAATGGGAAGTCCTATCCCACTCAACAAATTCACCAGAGATTACCTCTTCAGGTAATAATTTGTTTCGATCAGTGACGCATCATTTGAATACACATGCAAAATAGGCTCTGTTACAGAATCGCCTCAAATGATGAAGCTTCCAATAGACGCGGTATATAGTGATAAAAAACTGTGATTAACCATATTTTGAATAACACCTAATGTGCAAAAGTTCCCAATAAATTACCGAGTTTTGATAAAAAGCTGCGGAGATTAAATTGAATTCCAATACTATTGTCAGTGGTTACATGGAAAAAGGGCTTAAAAGGAGTTAACGCAAATTCCAGTTTGTACGTGATTATTATTGTACTTATTTTGACGCATATTTACCTTCAATTCCTATTCAAAAATTCCATGTAATTCATAAGTTGTAGAAGCTTTTCGAAACATAGATTTAAGTACAAATGCGTAATATTTCTAAACATTGATATAAGTGAAGATAAGTTCTTTGTAATCATTGCCTCTGTACTAAGACAAAAGTTGTCATTTGAGCGCAATTTCACAATTTCGTATATTTCGAAAGTAATAAGAAATGTCCATAATAGCGATTTTTTAAAAAACATTTAAATGACAAAATTCCGATTCAAGTCGTTTGTCAATGTTAGAATAGCTTTATATTTGTAAATCTTACTTAATCAATATGATTGTCTGCATATAGACTTGAATACAAGATACAACTGTGTCGGAATACTGCATACATATTCTGAATTGTTTCAGGAGTAATACAACTAATGTACGAGAGGTGCTGCACGCTATTTTTATTGGAGTGATCTACGCATAAGATACCAGCAAATTCAGGACAAATTTTATAGTATTAAAGAGGGATACGTCTTGGGCACTATGAAATATCCAATATTTTGGCATTTCAATAACATTTCTTTCCTTACCAATTCAAATCTCTGCACACTGGAGGCTCTCTCATTGATCCATCCCATATACGCAGCATGCCACTGCAATCCTCTTGTGTCTGCAATACCCCAATAGCACCCACGGATGTCTCGTCCATATGTCCGTATTCAGGATCCAAATTGAACTTTAGCATTGAGATCCATACTTTAAACCTGGAAGGTGGCGAATGCAATCCTTGGGCGTTCGTACGCCGCGACAGGCTCAAATGATCGAAAGTCTTGAAGACTCCAACGCCCTGCAGATGATACAGACACGTAGTATTGGGTGCCAGCGAATGTTTTGGATTCTCTAAAATGCCTCGCCCAGAGCCTCTAATCCAAAACTCACATGGTTTTTTGTTCTTCGAGTAGGTGGGTGATTGAATGTCAACAAAAATAACTTCAACCTGATGATGAAAAGTGATGAGAAAAAATAATGAGATATGATTGATGGCTGTGTTTACACAAAGCTTTCATCGGTGCATTAAGTAAATCATTTACCTCCAATTGAAATCCATATAGTGGCAGCACTTGCGATGAACTACCCGTGAATGTGCCATAGGGCGAAGTGGTAAATTCCACTAATAGCTCGGGTCCACTGGAGACGGCCGCTGGCACTGCCTGGCCACCACCACAGAATTTTAATATAATTGGATCACGCGTGGTGTAGCCATCATATACGGTCACGTAGTCCTGTAATAACGAGAATGCACATAAGCATAAAATCAAGTGAGTTCTTTGTAGTGGAAATGTTGCTCTCGTTAACCGCTTTCAGCAAACTGGTCAGGGAATAACATCAAATGAAGAAACCATATCCACATACACACACACACACACACACATCCAAATAAACATACACACATTCACTCATACAGTATCACAAAGGTGACACAATTAAGTGCGAATCTATGGAACGGTTGTTTAAGGGTGGAAAAGGGTGTCTCAGTTAAGTGATTATATGTCTTAACATCTACTGTTTAGTTTAGTAGGGCACGGTATTAGGAGTGTGGAGGAGGAGAAGAAGTGGGGGAAACAAAAGTGACAATCATTCAACATTATTACGGTGGTTGGTTTGTGTGGCGGATGGATACATGGGGTTACATCAAGTGAAGGGTATCTCTATATTTTGCAAATTGACGGCTAACAAAATGCTTGCTTTGTATTATTGCTATCGTAACTAGCGATAAACCAGAAGATAGGAAGAGAGGGAGAAGATCAGCAAGAACATGTTGCCGAAAATAATAACAGAAGAATATCACAAAAGAGATTAAGAAAATGTTGCAGATATTTATGTAGTAGATAATGTGTTTAGAAAAGACAATATTTTTTTGGGTACTATTATTCTAATAGACTCATCCCTGCTAGGGATTAGGGATGCTGTAAGTGGGGAAAATCCTTGTGGTGAATAATGAATGAAGAGGGTATTCAGCATGATTTATTGTTTTCTTGGTGATGCTCATATTTTAAAATATATATTTGTTCTTTACGGCTGTTAAACTGCTCCAATAAATTCCAAAAATAGGAAATTCTTCCATACGTGCGTGATGACTGTGCTCATATACGATTTTACCTCGTGTTGTCTTTATTAGCATTTCGAATAAAACTTTTTATTTTATCAACCATAATCAAAATCATTCCCGGACATAAATTCTATGACGTATTCTTTTATGACGACACGCTTCGTTTAAATTGAGTTATTATCATAGTTACTCCTTTAAAACGTCGATTCGAGCCGTGAATCAGCTGATACTGTGAAGCCATTGAGTTGATACCTATTCTTTGGTGGAGTTGGTGCCTGTTGTCTGCAAGTGGCATTTTTTTTTAACGGGGTTATCCCGAATACATTGTCACAGCGGGTGAGCGACTGTTCATGGTTCAGAATGGTTACAGTCTTTGCCGACTGTTTAACGTCGTTCACACCTGACTGTTTACACAGTGACTTCGGTTTATTGTTTACACAGCGGCCTCGGCTGACTGTTTACATAGCAGATTCGTTGGACTGTTTACACAGCGACTTCGATTGACAGCTTACACAGCAGCTTCGGCTAACTGTTTGCACAGCAGGTTCATCTGACTGTTTACAAAGTAACTTCGGTTGACTGTCTACACAGCGGTATTTGGCAGACTGTTTTGTAAGGTAGGAATAAGCAACTCACTGGATATATGCAATTACATATAACCTGACCCTGAAATCGATGAAGGGTGGAAGTCATGAGAGATTTGGGTCAAGTTGATGTCATTGCCTGATACCTGTACTTATGATTAATCACGCCAATGACGAAAACGCGGTCCTACTGCACCCTGAAGAGAACCTGAAATCCGACAGAGAGACTTATGAGAATTTGAGCCAAGTAGATATTATTGTGTGATACCTGTATTAATAATCACATTATGCCAATATCTACAACCATGCCCAAAATGATCGATTGCCCTGATTAACTGCAAATCGAAGATAATTGTTATCTACCATACCTACTGTCAGATATACTCGTAAACCAGTCGAATCACCACCGAGACGAATGGATGGTGTGCTATTGTACAGTTTATCATATTATATTTAGTTATAATTTAATTGAATACCAATAAAATTATTGTTGTTGTGGCTCTAGTCAGGCAAAATTTACTGTGTTATTATTCCGTAGGGCTTTGTGGGTCCTTATGAGGAACCTGGAAGCTGATGAACTTACTTCAGCCAATGAACAAGCCACATTACAAATGGTATGTCATTTGATACGGCATAAGTGCGGGCGGTACTGAAATTCCTTTCGCGGAATGTGAAAAATACCTTGGTGTAATATTGAACAAGAAGCTGAATTTTAAACTCAACATTCTGGACAAGGCGAAAAAGGTTACAGTGGCGCTATATGCGTGCAAGAGGGCAACTGGAAAACAATGGGGATTAAATCCTCGCATTGTTCACTAGTAGTATACCTAGTGCAGTGCAGACCGATAATGTTGTACGGTTCACATACTACAAGATATTGAGCAAGGTCCAAAGGATGGCTAGTTTGTGCATCGCTGGTGAGTTTCGCACCACCGCTCTCGATGAACTAAATGTAATTTTGCATTTACTACCCCTGGACATAATTAGTATGTAGACTGCTGCAGCTCCGGCAGTAAGATTAAGAGAGCTGTCACAGTGGTCAAACAGTGGTTACGGTCACAGTGTAATCCTTAACATGATGCCTGACATAACAGGCACTATAGACCACAGGCTGCCTGAACCACTGTTCGACAGGAAGTACCATAAACTTATACCAGATAGAGATATGTGGAAATGTAGAACTTCTGATACAAGACTGTATGACTTTTGCACTGACGGCTTAAAATTAAATAATCAGGCAGGTTCCAGGGCCTACTCCAGAGGCCTAGAGCTAAGTATAACAAGAAGACTACCTGATCAATGTAGTATTTATCAGACCGAAATTTTGGCCAATTAAGAAGTGGCAGAATGGCTGAGATATAACGTTCTTATTACATTGGGGATTAATATATTCTCTGACGGTCAAGTAGCCATTAAATCCCTGGATTATGTCTTTCTGAACTCAACATCAGCCCTTGAAATACCGCAGATATCTTAACGAAATGGATCAGCATTTCAAAATTTACCTTATGTGGGTGTCGGGCCACATGCACATACAAGGGAAATGCAGAGCAGACGAGCTGGCAAGACTAGGGACAGCCTTGCAGACTCCAGCCGAGTTGAAGTCCGTGTGCATGCCTCTAGCCACTTGCAGGTTTCTACTGGGAGATGGGGCATTTTAAGCAGCAAATGGTAGTAGGCTGTCTGTCCTCGGCTGTAATCCAGAAACACACACTGCTGTCGCAACCAGGACTCGACGTTTCATTACTTGTATCCGTTATGACGAGCACAGTTTGATTGGAAGGCATGCAATGGGACTGAAGGTTGCGACTGGTGACTTCTGCAGGAGTTGTGGGGACGAAGAGGGAAGGGAGTTTATAGAACACCTTTTCTGCAATTGCCTCGCCCTGGCGAACAGGCGTGGATTAACACTGGGTTGTTATTTCTTTAGGGACCTAGGACATCTGTATGACTTAAGAGCTTCTTGAGGCGCTCAAGGTGCTTCAACTGGAGAAACTTGGGGCATCCATATCTCTAGTTTCTGTGATATCACAATGGACTATACAGTCTAAGTGAGTCTGTCTATTCAGACTGCCATACTGACCTAACATAATCTATGGTAGAATTAAAAAAAAAAAACTGACCGATCAACCACTCCCCTTCTGTTACTTCCTATACAAATGTGCGACTAGGTACATATCTTTCCTTTAGTTGCACTAGATTTTGTGAAGTTTCTCACGCGTACAGCATTTGCCAAAGCAGAGTCTCCGAATAAAGACGGAACGCATTGTCACACACTTTTTGGCACCTTCCATAGAAATTGATCGATTTTCCGGAATATAATTTATCCTGTGTAATTTGTAATTCGTAGGCCCATTGCATTGATTAGAAACTGGCTGTGAAACTTGAACTTGAAAGTCGACCAAATAAACTCCCCAAATTTTGGTTTAATCCATATGTAGGAGTAGGCGCTGGAAGCGTTACCATTTTTAAGCTTCTATATGTATATCAACCAAACGGCTAATTATAAAGCGATCATTTTTGATTAAGCGTCAGTTTGTTATGTTGTTTACAAGCTTGAAAATGTTCTTGAAATGAAATTCAAATGCAACACTGTTGCGACTTTGTATTTAGCTGGAAGATCGCAATGAGCCATTGCTAATGAGGTTTCGGGGTTAATGATGTGCTAACAGTATCGTTTTAGCCTCAAAGGGATCGGAAAATGGATTTGCCACGGAGTCCAAAACGCTTCATCCTTGAGGGTGATTACTGAATTGACTGTTGCTACAACCAAATACAAATACTTAAGAACATTTTGAATTTGGAAATCTAGTCTGGACCTCACAGCTAACTTGGTGTATATTCTTCTGTACACTATCAGAACAAAAATTTTTAACAAATTTGGGAGCATTGAAAACATTAGAAAAGGAATATAAAAAATGTTCGAAACAAAACCAAAATCTAACTTTGCAGTTCAAAGCCAAAGCTAGCCAAAGCGTAGCGCTACCACCTTATAACTCCTGATTGGTTTTGTGATTGATCGACTTAGTTTTCTTTGAGCGAGCGTCAAAGATGAACACCACCAACGAGAAAATGGAGAATATTTTACAGTTTTTCTTTCATAAAGGCGAAATCGCAAGTTAGGCGGCTGAAAATATAAATAGTGTTTATAGTCCTGATACTGTAAGAGGCAATTATGGTTTCGTCTATTCCAATTCCGATAATTTTGGTGCAAAAGATACACCATGCTCTGGAGACGTATTATCAAAAATGTTGACAAAACAATGGAAATTGTTCAGTCCGACTGATATGTCAGCACTATTTCGATTGTCCAGGAACAAAAGATTGTACAAAAAATCCATATAGAATCACTTGAATAAAGCTGGACACTAATAGAAACTCAATGTATTTGTGCCACATGAGTTACATTGTAAGAGTGGATGCATAAGAACTCACTATTCGGAGTTTCTGGCGAGCACCCATCAATGTGGGCTGGATTTGTCATAATGGAACACAAATCCTTTTCTTTTTAATAATATGTGGGCACTTCAGGGCAATGGTTTTGTTCATATGGTCAAATTGTTAACAATATAAGTGGAATCAAGAGTAAAAACATCCTGAGAGTTAAATCTGACTTGGCCACCGCTTGAACCCATTAATCGTGTTTACAACTCAACAGATTTTACTTGACTTTGTTGTAAATAACCCACATTTTATCACCTGTCCATCTTCATCAGCTTCAGAAATGTGACGATTTTGTTGCGATTCAGCAGATATTTGCTGGTGGAAATTCGATGTATGATAAACTCGTGTGGCACTCCTACTTATTTTATCCAGCGTTATCGAAATGGTGCCAAACCGGTTTCTCGTGCAATGTTTAGCTAAAGGGGAGTTGAAGGAGAGCTTATATGACTGCTTATAAGATTTGTATTTTTTCTTTTGGACATCCAAAATATGGTGTAATTTGGCATCAATATTACCGCAATGGAATCGATGAAACCGCAATGGCATGTGTTTCGCTGTTGCAGTATCAGGACCATAAATACAGGGTTATCCATTTAGTGATTTCAAAACTGCTGGTCTGGCAAGGCTGTCAGCTGTTAAATAATTGGCACATGAAATATTATTGATTTAATGAAAGGTTTGCCATTTATTAATATGGATCGTTTAACAACCAAAGAACACGTAAAAATGGTTAAAACTAACTACTAAAAGGGTGATTTAAATGTTGGCTTTAAATCGAATAAAATTTTTGTCAGCGATGAAGCTCATTTCTCATTAGGTGGTTATGTCAACACGCTAAATTGTAGCATATGGGTTTTGAAAAACCAAGAAGTGATTGTGGAAAAGCCATTGCATCGGGAAAAAGTGACTGCTTGGTGCGCATTATGGCCTGGGGTGTCATTCGGTCATATTTTTTTTGAAAATTATCTCAAAAGAATCAACTGCTGCAACCAATCCAGAGGTGGTCACTTAAAATAATATTGTACTTCGTACATAATGGCAAGGTCCAAGCATTAAAATGTTATAAAAGTTTCATCGAAATCATAGCTTTATGTGTGTTCTATTTAACTTCACTTTCGAAACCGAAAAATAGATAACCCTATCTCATCAATATGTTTAGCTGCTTGACTTGCGTTTTCGCCTTTATCGAAGAAGAACTGTAAAATATGTAGTACTTTTTCTTTGCTGGTGTCTATTTTTGACACGCGTCGAAACATTACAGAATCAGGCAGTGGTAAAGTTGTCTGAGTGGTTTTTTGAATGCGAAATTTTATCTTCCTAGCAAACTCGATCGCACTTAAACAACCCTTGATATAAATTACTAAATATACGAGTATAAACCTTATTTTAAGTATTATGCATAGAGGCTAGAACCTTCCCCCTTCCATTAGCTACAGTTGTGCAGGACGTCATATAGCTGGTCATAATTATTTATAACATGTCTGCTTTATCCCCTTTTGTGGAGAAAAAGTTCCATAAAATACACAAACTAATAAGGTATTTCTAGTAGTGAAGTTTCATGTTAATTAATTAATAAAATGTTTGAGTTTAGGTGAAGGGTGTGAAACATGGAGTATAGCACTTCTTCGCGAGTACATTTCCTTTGGAGTATCTTCAGTTAATGAAATTTACATTTCTTGTAGGAAAGTGTATTTTGCTTTGTAAGTGGCATCCGAATGGTAAAACACTTGACGGACTGAAGCGTATATTTGGCTTGAACTTGTGTTTGCACACTGCGTATAACAGAGTTTCTTATTCACTTCAGTTTATTGCAAACACGAAACCAAACAAATTTCCGTTTCCGTTTCAGCATTACAATAGGTTTGCATATCATCGCTTTTACATGAGCTATCATCGTCCATACAAGAAGAGTCAAAACAGCAACAACATAGAATAGCAAAGAAAAACGAAGGGGAAAGGTCATCAAAAGGTTGAGCAAATAATCAGTTATCAGTTAAGTGACAATTGTTGTGTCAAGGCAACGAGGGTGCAAGGCAAGAGAGGGTGGAGGGGTAGCCACGTCACCAGTGTTTGCATGACTCTGGCAAAGCCAACATTTATTTATTGTGATCCCCTAATAATGACATTTTGTGGTAACTCCTCCTGTTGCAAAGGTAACGAGCGAGGACATTGAAGGGGGTCGCGAAAGTTTCGATGGGGAGGAATGGTGGATTAGTTTAGTTTATACAAATTGATTGTTGGATTGTGGATAATTGATTTTCGTATTGGCTTGTGGTATTAAAGACGCTCACACTGCGGCATACACTGGTGTTGTTGGTGTTGTCATTGTTGTTGTAATGACATACAATTAATGTTTACATTTCATCCTGTGGGATTTTGTGATAAATTATTTCATTTTGTTTACTAATGCAGAGGTTAGTCGTGGATGTCTATGTTTGTGTGTGTATGTGTGTATGGGTTTGGGTTTGCGCATTAATATACGTCCATCTATGACATTATGAATTCGCATACGCTATTGTGTTTGTGTGTGTAGGATACTATACATGTGTATATATCAACGATGCCCAAACATCGGCCCATTTTGTCGTTTGCTAATTGCAGCCTACGAAGGTTTGGGAACTAAACACTACATATTTCAATAATATTTTGCGGTAGAGATTTTTGTAACTATTTTAGGGTGGCATTGAACCATTTTTATGGGTTGGTTCTAAATTCTAGATTTGTCATCGGTAACAAATGATGCGAATGCACTGAAAAAAGCATAAGGTATTACAGAAACAATCAATTCTTTTTTTCGACAGATAGATTTAGTAATCTGTATCTCGCGTTGTGTAAGAGCAATTGAGTAAAGCTAGACGGCGCTAAGAGGATAAGAGGCCGTACTCGTACTCAAAAAACTCGTCTCAGGGATGGAAAACAATCCTTATTTTATAGCTTTTTTCGATACAGGAGAAAAAGAAAGCCAGGTAGCTGAAAATTCTCATTGTATATTTGTCTGATATGGTAACAACCAATTATGCACATTTTTGGTTTCGTAAATTCCCTTAGGATTATTTTGATGCCAAAAAAGGAAAATTGTTGAAAATGTTGATAAAATAGTAGAAATCGTCAAATTTCACAGAAATGAGTAGGTTCTTATCTCACCTAAAATATGATATTTGTAGGGAATAGGAAATACGATTTTGAAAGTAAAACCTTTTATGCTTTCATAATAAATTTTTTTTTTTCGTTTTTTTATGCTCTACAATTTCCGGTTAACACCATTACGTTAGCGCCCTCTGGCAACACAAAAACATGTTATATTCACAAACAGCTTTAGTTGTTATACCTTTTCCCGAAGAAAAAGAACATATGTATACCTATATATAGGTATACAGTATTGCGCAAAACAAAAGCAACAAAATGTACTCCAGACTATAAATATATAATTTTCATAAAAACAAAATATGTAAAACAAAGCTTACTATTTATTTTCACAGAGGTGTTATTAAGTTATAAAACCAATACATTACAACAACAACAACAACAATTGCGTTTAAAAGAAATATGAAAAAATGTATAGCAGAGTCGGAATTCACTTGCGCAAAACAATAGCAACAAAGTAGAGAAAGAAGATGATAAAGAAAGATCCGTTTATTTCGTCAAAAACAATTTTAACATCTTTAAAACTGAATATTCATCACAGTACGAAGACGGGCTGTAGAAAACAATTTAAAAAGTTACAGACAAACCAAAAAACCATTGCTTACAATAAGGCATATAAAAAATAGGTGAGTTTTTGTTTTTAGTGTAATGCTGTATTAATATTACTATTATTTCTTTGGAATAGGTTAAAATTTGCTAAAAGACATCGCAATTGGTCAATAAATAAGTGAAGGACAGTACTGTTTAGCGATGAATCTAAATTTAATCTAATTCAATCGGATGGAATGCTAACCGTCAGGCGACACAGAGGACATCGTCTTAAAACCAAGAACATCCTCGTCACTGCAAAGCATGGTGATGGAAATATAATGGTGTGGACATACTTTTCGGATCAAGGACCTGGTCCATTTCATAAAATAGATGGAATAATGAACGGTGAGGTATATCGAGCCATAGTACAACACCAAATGCTACCCCATGCAGAGTGGAATATGCCACTTCGATGGGTGTTTCAACATGATAACGATCCGAACGCACACATCGAAAGTGAGAAAAGAGTGGCTAACAAACAATACGATTCAAATTCTTGATTGGCCGGCACAATCACCTGATTTGATTCCTATTGAAAACCTTTTTGGCATCCTTAAAAGGAGAGTGGCAGGACATCGGTTTTCCAACAAAGAGGAGCTATTCAACAAGTTGAAAACTGAGTGGGAAAACCTTCCGGAGGATTGTTTTTATTCATTAGTTGCCTCGATGCCAAAAAGGTGCGAAGATGTTATTAGAAACAAGGGCGGATACACAAAATATTGACTTTGTTGCTATTGTTTTGCGCAAGTGAATTCCATTTTTCCATATTTCTTTTAAACGCAATTGTTGTTGTTGTTGTTGTAATGTATTGGTTTTATAGCTTAATAATACCTCTGTGAAAATAAATGGTAAGCTTTGTTTTAAATATTTTGTTTTTATGAAAATTATATATTTATAGTCTGGAGTACATTTTGTTGTTTTTGTTCTGCGCAACACTGTATACGGTATATACAGGGTGGGCCATAAGGTTGTTGGCGGTTTAAATATTCAATTTTTCGGTAACGCGCGGCGTGGGGTGGCGGGGGGATATGTTGTTCGCTGCGCCGCTTCCTGGAAATTTAGTCGCCATGAAGCCGTACACGGGAGTGCAGCGTGCTTTTTGTGTCCGAGCGTATTACGAAAACAATAAATCAGTGATTACTGCACGACGTTTGTATCGGCATGAACACGGTTTACACGATTTAAGTTAAGTTCCAAGCGCCAATGTGATACGAAAATGGATCAGAATGTTCGAAACAACCGGCTCAACAGTACCAATTACGGTTCGTGGTCGCCCAGTTTCTGCAAGATCAGCCGACATTGTGGAGCGTGTTCGTGTTTCAGTTCACGACGGTTAGAGCGAACAATTATTGCAACATGCTAGCAGACTTTTTGGTGCCAGCTTTGCAAGAACTTCAAGGCAATACCTCGAGGATGTGGTTTCAACAGGATGGGGCCACATGTCATACGGCTAGGGAATCCATAGAGCTGCTGAAAAATGTTTTTCCTGGAAAACTCATTTCGAAAAGGGGGGATATTGAATGGCCCCCACGTAGCCCCGATCTCTCTGCATGCGATTATTTTCTATGGGGCTACCTCAAGTCGGTAGTCTACGAGAATAATACGACCAATTTAGAGCAGTTGAAGAGGAACATTATTCAGGAAAGTAACAAAATACCGAGAACAACTTTTCAACGAGTTTTCCAAAATTTGCGACTTCGGTTCCAAGAGTGTCAAGCAGCCTAGGGAAGCCATTTGGACAGCATTATTTTTAAGTCTTAAAAATTCCCATGCTTCTACTTTTTAAAAATACAAATATATTTCTTTTATGTTTCGTAGTTTTTTTTTAATTGAATATTTAAACCGCCAACACCCTTATGCCCCACCCTGTATACTTTGATACAGCGGTTAAAGCGCCAAACATGTTTCATGAGTTCGTAAGTCCATTGAGCGATATCCATCTGTCTGACTGGTTGATAGATATTATATCTGCTGTAAAATTTTATGAAATTTCCAAATTTCGTAGTCAAGAATAAAAATGCATTATATCGACCTAATTCCCAAACTTCATTTTGTAGCTATAACTTCTAAATTTTCCATGATCTTCCATGAATCCATGGTATAGTCCATGGTATTGACGGTATTGTCCCGTCCCTTCCGGAATCTGTCATACAAATGGTTGATTTATGCTATATAGTCTAAGGTTCACATTTTTTACTTCGTTAATTAAACTGGCTCCAATTAAGTACAAGTTAAGCATTTGCTGAAGTAAAGCCTGAGAATGAAAATGGGCAGCACTGTCCCACACTTTCTGATGCCTACCATTCAAATTGATCGGTTTTCCGAAGTTAAATTTTTGCTCTTTAGTTTCTAATTAATAGGATGCAGTAACCTAGGTTTTTGTTCATTGCATTTATTTCTGACGCTTCTTAAAACTGGAGGAAAAGCGGCCATGTAGCCACGTCCTTTGTGGTACCTCCTGTACAAATCATCGATTTAGACCTTGTATTCTTAGCTCCATATCTTTAAAAGACTTTTACTAAATTCTAATTTAAGTTTGTTAAAATTAGTTTTGAGAATGAAAGGGGACGACACAACCACACTTTTTAGTATCTCTCATAGAAATTGGCATTGACGTTTAAGTTACCACACATAACGAGTTATCGATTTTTCAGTTTAAAAACTAAAGTTAAATAAAACACCCACACAACTAAGATTTCGATGAAAGTTTTATTTCGTTATAATGTGTGGACCTATCCATTATGTATGAAATACAATGTCATTTGTATGACCTCCTCTAGATTGGCTGCAGCAGTGGATCTTTTTGAGGTAGTTTTCGACCACTTTTTACCATATTTCGGGCGGTATTTCGGTGATAACTTGACGAATATTGGGTTTCAAATGCTCCAATATTTGCAGATTATCCATGTAAACATGGTATTTGACGTAGCCCTATAAAAAAGTCTAACGAATGATCCTGGTGACCAATTGACGGTGCCAAAAAATGTGAGGTTACGCTTCCTAGAAATTTCTTATTCAATGAAAGCCAAAGTCGGTCATGTTGTGTGGCTCGTGACACTGTCTTGTTGAAACCACAAATCGTCCAGTTCATAATCTTCAATCGCAGGTCAAAAAAAGTTGGCTATCATTCGACCATAGCGCTCTGAATTAATGGTAACGGTTCCTTGAGCGTCATTTTCGAAAATATACAGCCCAATTATATCTCCAGACTATAATGAGTTCCAAACAGTCACTTTTTCTAGGTGCAATGGTTTTCCAACAATCACTTCTGGATTCTTCGACCCCCATATTCGACAATTTTCTTTGCTGACGTAACCATAGAGTGAGGAATGAGCTTAATCGCTGAAGAAAATGTTGTTCGAAAAATCAGCATGAAAGCCAATTGCTGTAGCACCCAATAAGCGTATCTACGGCATGTAAAGGGCCAGCCGGCTCTAATTGTTGCATGAACTACTCTATATGGATTGAGGTGAAAACCCAAATGCAAAATACGCCATAATGAGCCGTAATATAGACCCAGTTCTAGAGAATGTCGTGGAATAGACAAATCTTGATTATCCGCCACATTTTCACTAACAGAAATGATATTTTTGGCAGTGCGTAAAGTGCGATGATGCATAAGCCTGACTGCATCTGTAACGCTTCCAGTCTCTTCAAATTTCTTTACAATCTCGACAATTTCTTGCGCAGCAGGTCGATTATGACGATCATGATATCTTCGCAATGCGCGAGAAGTAATCACGTTTGAATCACCACTTTTGTAGTAAGTTTTAACTATTTTTACGCGGTAGTTAAACGATCCATATTCGTAAATGACAAATCTTTCACTAAATAAATAACACTCCAGATGACAGGTATCTAACAGCTGACAGCCTTGCCAGGCCGATGGTTTTGAAACTAGTAGATGGGTAACCCGTACAAATTATAGGTAGATAATTTTTCAAAAATTAATGATCCCTCTGACAGTTCCAAGTGGAAGACTAATGAGGGGACTGTACAACCTTCCGGAACGCCAAATGTTTGTCGCCTGCCCAATTTGTTAGGAATTATTTTCTGTTCCGCCTGAAAACTCTTCCGCTAAAAATACGAAAGCATGTCGCAAAGACGATGTTGATGCCACACGTTATTTATGGGTTAGAAGTTTATTGTGGAACAAATAGAGATAGGCTTGAGCGATTAAAAATATGCTTTAACCGTATAATTCGTTTTGTGTATAAATTAAAATATTATGATCATGTTACACCATATACTATTAAGTTTTTGGGATGTACATTTGAAAACTTTATCGACCTTAGAACTATTTTGGTTTTCTACAAAAATATGAAATTTGGCAATCCCAAATACATAGTTTCGAAATTTGTATTCGGAAGATCTTCAAGAACCAATATTTTACAACTTCCGCTGGCACGAACGCTAATAATACAGTGGTCTTTTCGATTTCGTACTATACGATTATGGAATTCAATAATTCCATATGAACACAGAAGATTCTCACTATCATGTTTTGGATTTATGAAGCTCTTAATGTCTTGATTGTAGAATTATTATACTTCACTATAAATTGTTGATACTACATATTTTATATCCTATCTTTCTCCATATTCGTCGTTAATACTGTTAATGCTATTATTATAATAATCATTATTAAAACTATTTAAAACCTGAATTGTAAAATTTCAAGCATGTGTTGCAAAATATTGGTCTGCGCAATCAATTTGGCCGTATGCGGCTTTGGAATGCGATATAGAAATAAAATAAAAAATAAAAAAATAATCCACAACTAAAATTCAAAATTTTCCGTTTTCGAGAGTATTTTGCTTTAAATTTGATATGTGAAGTTCTGGTGACAATAAATCATAATTTTGAAATTAGTATGCGAAGGGTAGGCCTATCCTATTCATCTTCAGATTATTTAAGAAACGTAATAATTTACAACACCTCTGAAATCTGATCGACCTAAATACTTTTCTCTTTGTGTCTGGGCATCCCTGATATATGTGAATGTACGAGTGTGCATTGTACAGTGTATGGTAAGTAATAAATTAAACAGTTTGAGTGAGATTCCTTCTTAATCCCATGCAAATAATGATTAATGTCAAATGTTATTCTCTTCCTTGAGCAAAAGCATTAATGGATGTTCCTAGCAGTATGTGAGCGCGTGTGGATGTTGTTATTACACTTTTCAATCAGTCAAAATATTTAACTGAAACTTTATTGGCCGGAAATGGTAGGAGCTGATATCAATTTGAGAAAATATATTTGAAATGTAGGTATACATATGTATACAGCATACAGAAATATGTACGTGTGTAAGAAATTCATTTTAATGGAAGCGAAGAAGTCAATAAATGATTGCCCACACATGTGATGATGAGTAGGAATGTGAAGAGCTTGATCAAATACTGCCTGGGTCAAATGGTTTAAATATCCGTGAACATGTAACGATTACTTTTGATTTTAATTTTTTCTGTTCTTCAATAACAGTTATTGAGGACTGATTGAAATACAAATTGGAAATTAAAGGCAGATTGCAATGACTGCAAGTGACTTAGAGCCCGTTGAAAATATAATTACTTTAGTAGCCTGGACAGCCAGAAAAGATTTACTGTTCATAACATTTACTTATAATTACATGCGAGTCACATACATTAATGAAAGATTATTTCATTGGATGCGGGAAAAATGTAATACCCAGAAGGAAGCATCTAAAATGCTTTTTGATCAAATGTGTCTCATGACTTTTTAAGTCAATTGAGCGGTATCCATTTGTCTGGCCAGCTGGCTAGTAGCACGACATCCGTCGCAATTCCTTATGACACTTGTCGGAAGTTTGCACAGTTGTATATTTTGCCACATCTTAACCGAGGATTGTAAATGGGATCCATTTCTTCTGGTAGCTTCCATACAAATTGATCTAGTTTGAGAAATTCAGTTTTTCTTCTCTAAATCCTAACCATGCTCATTCTGGTCCTTCCATACAATTGGACAATTTAAACTAATGTATTGCAAGGTTCATAATTTATTTTATTCAGTTGCATTAAATATAGACAAATTTGGTACAAGATGAGCCTTTGTCAATAAAAATGAACGGCATTGCCAGGCCCTTTTTGCTGCCTCCCCTGCCAATTGATCGATTCTCCGATATTCAATTTTTCGTCTGTAAATTCTAACTACTTAGCTACAGTAGCCTACAGTTTTGTCCAATATATTAATTTGCAATTGTCTGTATATCTTGAGAAAAGTCGACTACGGCCGCCATTAATGGCCGATTTAACACACACATATTCTTAGGTTCATATCATTCAACCAGTTGTTTTGAATACAGTGAAATTTGGCACGCATTATTCGATTGGTGAACTCAGTTCTGAGAATGAAAATGGAGACCTTCGCCACATTTCTTCTAGTGTCTCCCATATAAATCGTTCGGGTTATAGAAAATTTATTTCTCCCTTAGTAGATAGCAGTTACCTAAACTTATGTCAAACGCATAGCATTGCAATACCTGATGCAATTCGAAATTTTTTTTATAAACAAATCTATATATGTAAAATTGTTGCGTTACAATTGACTGACTGATTGAATGATCATCGTTTAGGATAAACGACTAAGTCTAGAATAACGGAAATTGGGGTATACGTACATATTCATTTTACGGCGATCTTATTTTTGGGGCTGAAAAGAGAGTAAAATGGGATAAAGCCGCCCAGCTCAAACAGTCAGAGCCAGAATCATGAAAATATGTGTCCGTATTCCACAGCAGACACGCGATAAGAAGTGATTTTGCTTGTTATTACGGGTAATATGAGGGTAAAAGGCACAAAATCCCGTACCACGACTTAGCCCAAACGGGTAAAGCTGGGACAAAATTGGTACCATCGTCAAGCACGAATGACTAGAGTTATCATCATGGAACTTGGTGTCCACATCGCCCTTTCAGAATATGCGGGCCATAAGTATGGGTGTTTCTAAATTTTTGCTTTTAGGGTAAAAATATAAAAAATGTAAAAACGGTCAATTCCGGCATGATCGCTCAGCTCAAACTGCTATTAGCCAAACCTAGAATCATGAAAATTGGTGTGCTCATCTCCTTCAAAGATTTGGTAAGGAGTGCTATTATTCCCCTCAAATGACTGAAGGGGTATTGACACAGTACACTCTCTACTATTCCCCTTACAGTCACGATTGAGCAACCAAAAATTGTCAGGATTCGTATTTTTATGGGATAATTGCTAGTGTACATAGTTTTTTTTTTTAATTTTGGGTTTCTATACGTATGAATGACAAAGAATAATATTCCAAAATCAGTAGTTTTGGGATAAAACGGGGAATTAAGCGGTCAAAAATGGACCCGTCCTATAAAAAACTGATTGAAGCTAAAACCATTAGTCCATTCCTCTCAGATCGTAGTCGCGTATGGAAGGAAAGAAGTATAAATGACACAACTGCCTGGAGCCAAAAGGCAGAAATTGAGGCCGTGAATTTCTATTATGGAACATAATGAAACTATGAACTTATAAATTCAAACTGGAAATAAGTGGGTTTGAAATCGAATCAGACTAGGTTTGAAAGCTGAAGCTGAAAAGACCAAACTTGAAGAATAAGTTACTCTTCCTGCCTGCCCATAGTTTAATAAAGGATTTTATGAAAATCACCTCAGGGAAAAACTGTGGATGAGAAGGAGCAAAAAACGGTACTATTGCTTAGACTAAAGAGCTAAAGTAGCAATAAAGTAAGTTGTTTCGTCCGAGGTGTGAATAAATAGCACATAATTGACTTAAACTTTGAAGTTAAAATTGTAGAAATTTGCAGAGACTCACCGAGCGGTGACAAATAAATTGCAGAGGAATTCAATTTCTGATTTTTTTTGCTCAAAATGAGGAATCACGCGTATGGAATAGCGGGAATTTGCCAGTATATATATAGGGTGATTTTTTGAGATTTATGTTTCTAAGGTTGGCAGCACTGGTTGGTAATGGCGCACAAATGTCATCAGTCAAAGTGAAAAGTGTACAGTATACACTGCTATTTCATCATGGAATGACGAACCACAATGTCTAATTTTTGGTGAATGGACCTTACAAAAGCTCAATGAAAATCCGCTGTTTTATCGAAAAATTGTGTTCAGCTTTAGATGAGGTTCATTTCTTGCGGATAACGGGTACGTAAACAAGCAAAACTGTCGCATCTGAAGTGGTAAACAGCCACATGCCGGACATGAATTACCGATGCATCCTGAAAAACGACAGTCTAGTGTGGTTTATGGGCATCCATTTTTCTTCAAAAACGACCGTGGAAGAAACGTTACCGTCAACAGCAAATGATATCGAGCCACGATACGCCATGATTGTTTTTGCTTCAATTGTCTGAGCTGAACTTGGCTACCATGTAGTTTCATCAAGATGGTGCAACATGCCACACTGCTCGTGAAACCATGGACATGTTGAGGGATGAATTTAGTGAGCAGCGTATCTCTCGATTTGGCCCTGTGAGTTGGCCCCCAAGATCTTGCGATTTAACGCCTCTTGATTATTTCTTGTGGGGACAAGCTGAACTCTATTGAAGCTTTACAGGAGAACTTAACACGCGTTATTCGTGGAATACAGGACGAAATGCTTGAAAAAGTGACGACAAATTGGACCTTCCGAATGGGCATTTTGAGACGAAGCCGCGGACAACATTTACATGAAATAACCTTTAAAAATTAAATGGCAAAAACCAATTTATCGATTCCAATACAAAATTGTTTACATATGATGCAAATTTGAGTGTTTTATTCAATAAAAAAAACTACAATTAAAAAATCACCCTTTATAGCGTTATCCGTTTTTCGTTTTCAAGTAAAGTTTAATAAAACACACATAAAGCTATGATTTTGATGAAACTTTTATTTCATTATAATGCTTGGATCTTGTCATTATGTAAGAAATACAATGCCATTTAAATGACCGCCTTTGGATTGGTCGCAGCAGTAGATTCTTTAGAGGTAGCTTAGCCCATAATGCACACCAAATAGTCGATATTTCCGGATGCAATGGATATTCCGCAATCAATTCCAGGGTTCTCCGAGCCCTACATGTAATAATTTTGCTTGTTGACGTAACCACCGAGTGAGAAATGAGCTTCATTGCTGAAGAAGCGTTGTAGTAAGTTGTGACTATATTCACGCATTCTTCAGTTGTTAAACGATCCATATTCGTAAATGACAAACCTTTCACTAAATAAATAGCACTTCAGATGGCAGGTATTTAACAGCTGATAACCTTGCCAGACCAGTGGCTTTGAAACGACTAAATAGATTACCCTATAGAAATACCTAAGAAGTATGTTGGTATACTGTCAAAACAAAACTAATTCCTTTGCATCTCATGAATTAGAGCTTTCCACATTTAGATCGCATTGAGCTTACACGCATTCTACTATTTGACTAAACTAGAAACTAATTAACTGAGAATGTTAAGTGATTATATTCCCTATGGCTATGATAATGCATAACAGGTAGCATTAAATACTTGCATGAGGCGCTACCGTGACACGTTATTGCAAGCGTGAAAACCCTAATGTTTGAACATTTTGGTAATGCTCATAAAATTTGGGCAATGTTGAAGATTTGGGTAATGTTCTATTCCTTCTTATACATTCCTTACGCTATTTGTCTCGAAATAAACCTAACATCTAATATGATTTATGATCACTAATTTTATTTGATTCGTATACGTTCCATTGCTTCCCCAGTCTCCATCTAGATAAACACTTTTGCAAAATGCACTTGTAAATTGTCGTAATGTCACATGAGCTCCATACACAAATCATTCTGCGATGACGGACACTGGATTCATACACATATCTAAAAACCACTCTACAAAGTGGTGGTAGCAAAGAGAAGGGGACACTACTTGAACAGGACATCGTTATGATGCTGGATGACATTTAGTGCTGACTGGCGCAAACACTATCTAAGTGCGATTATTCACACGTGCAGCCGAAAAGTGTAAAATATTGGCAAACACTATCAATTATCAATGCCACACGTTAAAGTGGAAGCCATGTCCTAGACGTACTCTACAGCTCTTATGCCTTCTCCATGTATTCCTGTTTTTGGAGCTTCTAGTTTTTCCTAATTTTTCTGCCTGTTCCAGCCTGAGCAAAAAGAATGTGCGACAAGTGAATGAGTTTAAGTGTCTGTGCTATTGCTTTGAACACTTTCTATTGAATTTTTTTTTCTAGCTTGCAGTAATGACATTTATAATGAAGGAGAGAGAGAGAGAGGCAGAGAGAAAAAGTGTGGATTTTTTTCTTTCCTTTGCATCAAAATGAATTAGAAGCATTTGTAACCGTTTCTAAAGGATATTTCTCTTTTTCACTGTTGAATAAGCAATTTCAGCACTGCTCTAAATGCAAAAGATTTATCTTTAAGGCAACGACCAACATATTGCCCCTTTATGATGTCCTTTTTGCAGCGTGGTCCTTTAGCTGCAAATGATGACATGGCTCTGCTTCATGTTTTGTATTTTTTTTTTTTTTTGGAACATTTCAGTACTAATGGAGTAACAAGACAAACGATTAAATAAATGGACAACATATTCATTGTCTCCCCTCTGCCCGAAAAAAGGAAAAATTTCCGAGACAACGGATTGTAAGGACCATTAGTATGCTCAATTGATGACGGTAAACTATTCCTTTCCGTGCGATATTTTTTTATGGATTTTTTTATTCCGTATAACTTTGAATGGAGACCGGCTTTTATTTCATATTTGTCCGGTTTTATGCGTTTCGGTTGGTTGCAAGTGTTGATGATTCTGTTGCGTGAACAGTGTTGGCTGGCACAATTTTTTGCCCGTCTTACTCGTATGAGAGCGAGTGTATGTGCAATACTTTTTTTGGGTATTTTATTTTATGAGACGGGGCCAATGGATAAGTTTTGAATGTGTAATGGTGTAGGGGAAACAATAAAATGAAATAGAACTCATTCCCAGTAAAGGACAGATTTGTGATTTTGTAACAACATTGTGTCACATATTCGTCAATACGTACCAATCTTTGGAAATGAGGAAAATTAGTTACATTTTTATATCTTTCCCCGGATGAATGACTTGATTTGGTACAGCAAAAAGTAAGCGCCTAAGACACCAAGTATCTTTTCATCAAATGTTTTTCATGACTTTTTAAGTCTCTTTTTTTAAACTAGGCACAGCCTAATATTATGTCAAATCGAAGAAGGGGATTGTAAATGGTCTACACCACTCCATTCCGTCCGGTGTCTTTAATATAAATTCATCCGTTTTCCGAAATGCTATTTTTTTCTGCAGCTCTTAATTCATAGAACGAAGAGACCTAAATATTTGCACACTTTTGTTACATCTAATTTTCAATCTAACAATCAATCGGCTAACCAAATCTTTTGCTGATACTTTTCATACAAATGTACGATTGAAACCTTAAACCTTTAACCTTTAAACCTTAGGTTTATACCATCTAAGTTCAGTCGAATTTGGTACAAGTTAAAGGGTTGCTAATGTGGCATTTGAAAATTCAAATGGACTTCATCGTTGAGTCCCTTCTGGTACCTCCCATACAAATAACCGATTTAACCCATGTATTCTTGACTTCATATCTTTCAAATTTTTGTACCGAATTCCGCCATGAAATGACAAAAAAAAAAGAAATAATAAATTATTGCTTAATAATTGTGGCATTGTTTTTGTTAGTTTTCATAAACAATTTTCTCAGTAGTTTTAATAGTTTTTCAATTGTTTTTAGAGTAACAATAGTTCCAATATATAATAAGAATCTAAATATCGTAATTTGCTTTAATATGCCTCTGATGTTGCTACTAATTCAACCTAATGACGTCGGAAAAGCCCTTTATGTAAAGCATCTATATGTATATCGATTTCTAGGGTAGTCTTATTTGATGAATGGGAGCTTGATGATCTCATTGCTGCCGCTGTTGGTTTATTTGACGCTCTAGGATTAACCAATAGACATTTCACGGGTGAATTCTGGTTGCCTTTCATACAAATTGTCGAAATTTAATTTTCCGTTGTAATTCCTAACTCCGAGCTCCATATGCGTCAATGTTGTCAATGGAAATGGGCTTCATCGCTGAAGAAAATTATGTTAGATTGAAAGCCCATGTTCGAATCACCACTTTTGTAGTAAGTTTTAACTATTTTTATGCATTTTTCGGTTGTTAAACTGTCCATATTTGGAAAGGGCAAACCTTTCACTAAATAAATAAAACTTCAGATGACACGTATTTAACAGTGACAGCCCTGTCTGACAGGCGGTTTTGAAACCACTGAATGTATAACTTTATATATGTTCACTTGAATGACATTTCTATACTGGTTGTGTATTCGTTTTTCATACAATAAAGACAAATTACCATGGCCTGTGGAGCACACATCAATATGTACAAATGATAAACATTTATTTTCTAAGTGGGTATTGCGGCAATGATTTGAGTAGACTTTCCGGTTGTCCTGGTCATCCTTCCCAATCGGCTATTCAACATTTAATGACCAAATTCAAGACGATGGGTTCACCCTGTACGTCAATAAAATGAGCAAAACATCATCTCTGTCGCCTAGAATATGCAGGAGAACCTTATGTGATCAGTTCAGTGTCATGGATATAACGAACTTCGGCCTACAACCGTACCAAGATCCAATTATGTATCTGAAGGAAGACGATTATAGACAACGCCGCAGTTTCGCCAACTGGGTTGATATCTGACAATTGCAATTTATTTTATTGAATTTTTATTAATTACATTGCTTCGAATGTGTGAGTGGCGCCAGAGGATTAAAGCCCAGAAGGTAATATTGAAAATACCAGGTAGTTTAATTAAATTAATCACGTCTCTTTCTGGTATTGTCCATACATATTACCAATATAATCCATACATTCTTAGCTTCATGCCCCCTAAACCACTATATTGAATTCAGTCAAAATTGGCAAAAATCATGCATCTCGTGTACTTAATTCTGAAAATAAAAAAGGATCCCATTGCCTCACCTCCTCTGATACCTCTCATCTAAATGACTGATTTAATCCACATATTTTCGGCTTTATGCCTTTCATTCAATTGCATGGAATTCAGTGTCTTATGCGCTTGATAATCTTTGATCTGAAAGTTAGTCCGCTCTGGTACTTCCTATACGTTTTAACCTACCTATTCTTAAGTTTAAATTTTTTACTTCCTTGTACAAAACACACTTAAATTTGGTACACATTGTTCAATTTTCCGGGAATCAATCTTTCCTCTGCAGTTTCCGATTAATAGACTGCAGTAATCCAGTCTATCTTGACCGGAAGAATGAACGGAGATGATACCAAAATTAGCCGTATGGATGATGCTACGTTGGTTAATATTTTTGTTCGAGCAATGGAAAAAATTGGTCACCGTTGTGTAACTCAATATTTTCACTTGAAAGGTCTCAGTCCAACCAATATTAAAGCCGAGCTAGATTCTAATCTAGTAGTGTTCGCTCCTTCGTTTACGATTGGAAAATATTGGGTAGCAGAATTTAAACAAGGCCGTACGAGCTGCAAAGATGAACAACGTAGCGCTCAACCAATTGAGGTGTTCATGCCAGATATGGTTAAGAAAATGGTCCATAAAATGGGGTTGGACTGTCATTGGCTGAAAGTGATTAAGCTAGTTGAAATGATGGGCATTTGAAGAAGTACTACAAATCCTTTATTGGCCGAAGATTTGAAGATGGATGCCGCGATTGCTTTCAATAGAGCAAAAACAGAGTCATGAAGATGAAGATGAAGATGTAATGGGAGAGAATCGCATCTAAAGAAGGCGAAGACGGTTCCATCTACAGGCCATGAAGCCAGTTTTTTGGGATGTGCTTGGGATTATTTTTATTGATTATCTTTTGGAAAACGAAAGGAAACCCATCTACGGCGAATGATATACTAATTTATGCATAGTTTGGGTGATTAAATAATAGAAAAGGCGGTATTTTGCGAAAAGAATGTGTTGTTTCGTCAAGATTATCCTCAAATTCACACATCCACTATGGCGATGCTCAAAATTAATGAATAAAATTCGAATTGCTTCATCACACACCTTATTCGCCTGCTTTAGCTCCCTCGGATTATTTTCTATTTCCAAACTTGAAAAAGTGGCTCGCTGATAAAAGAATTGCCAACAATGAAGAGGTGGAGTTTGATTTGATGGCAATTTAAGGAGTTTGACAGTTCTTACTATGAACAGGGTATAGACGCTAGTGAATATCGCTGGAAAAAGTATATCGAGCTAAAAGGAGATTATGTTGAAGAATAAAGAAAAATTTTTCCAACTTTTTTCTGTCTTCTTTTTTAGGTTCGCTCGAGTTGTGACCGTCCCTATTTGATTGGCCAAAAATGTAATGGCCAAAAGGAAGATACCACATATTCTGTTACTGTATGCGTTTCATGACTTTTCAGTTTCAGCGGTGTCCATCTGCCTGGATAGCTACTGGTTAGGTGGTAGATACGATAAGTGCTGCAAAACTTTGTGAAACTTTTTAAACTTGGTACAATATAATAATGCTGGTCCGTAGTCGGGGATTGTATACTGACTCACCCTTTCTGGTGCCTATCATACAAATCGACTGACTTTTAGAAAATCTGTTTCTTCCCCGTAACTGCAGCTACTTAATTTTTAGTTCATTGCTTTTTCTAAAAATTCTTTGTGAAATCTAAAAAAATCGGTTGGTTAACCACACCCCTTTTTTGCCTTGCAAATGTTCAGCCATAATATATATTGTTCTGTTCACATCTGCTATCCGATTATGCTAAATTTAGTTCAACGTGGGATAAGTTAAGTGTTTACTCATGTAGTGTTTAAGTAAGAAAATGGACATCCCTGATAGGCCTCTTCTGGTATTTCTCATACAAATTCACATATTTTCTAAAATTCTGTTCTTTTATAGCAACTTTTAATTCGTGGACTGTGGCGACTCGAACTTTTGTCCACTGACTTGACCGCTAATCCTTAATAAAATCGAAATCAGTAACTCTTTCCCTATTTCCCATGCGAATGATCGATGTTATCCACATTTTTTTGGGTTCATATCTTCTACATACTCGTATTCATAGTAGTTTCAGCCAAACTTGGTACACAGTAAGGGTTTGCATGGATAGGGTATGAAAATAAAAATGGACTACATTGGCATGGCCCTTCTAGTACTACGCATACAAATAGAAAGGCTTTCTGGCTTTTTATTCATTGAATTGCTTGACAAAAAATCTGAGAAAAATCGACGGTTGCCAAATTTATCCAATATACTCATAGTTTTATATGTTTCGTTATATTGTGCTATAAATTCAGAGCATTTGTGGATAAAAAACCTAATTTTTTACCACGCCCCGTCAGGTATTCTGCACTCTTTTGCACCAATGCAAAAGGGAATTGGTATTGAAGGTACTCGTATATTTTAGTCAGTTTCAAAAATAAAAGAAAATTGAGGCACAACCAAAACTTCGTTCAATTCCGTTTGACTATGATTGTTTTATCTGCGGACTTCAAACCTTCAGACCACCATTCAGTACATATATTATTGATGATTGATGTTATTTGAAAACATTAACCTCTTCAAACACGGTCTTACATTTTTCAGTATTATTGGAATTTTTCCTATATACCTAAGTATAAGGATTTTACGCGAATCTCATGTATTTTCTGCATTTGAAATTTTGCTTTCAAACACAAAAGTTCCGTTTAAGTTGCAGAGATTTTTCTCTAATATACTCGCATAAAGAGTCGATTTTTCCGACTCCGTCGATATAGGAAATGTTTAATAGAGCGATTGACTAAAAAATCACTCAAATTAGTGTTAAAATGTGATCAACGTTTTCGCAGCCGATTGTCTGTCGTACGGGAAAAAATTCTGAATGAAATCAAAGAAAGCAATGATGGGTGAAGGCACTTTAGCGACATGCCAAACATACAAACATTCATCTTTTATGACTTGCCAAAAGAGAAATTGATTAGAAATAGGATTAGTACTTGCAATAGAAGGATAAGAGGATAAAGTAAATAAGATACAAAAATACAATCCTAGAGTGACTATGAAGGAGTTAGAATTTGCAATTTAAATTTTTTAAAGAATGAAAATAGATATCGCTCGGCACGCAACAAAATGCAGCATTGAAATGAATTATATTTATTCACCTCTTCTGGATCTTCCAAAAATTACAGATTTTCCGAAATTGTTCGTTTCTTCTGTCTTTACCCATTTAAAATTTGAAACTCTTTAACTACTAACTACATGCTATCTTATACTTCTCGTACAGATGACCAACTTAATCCATATATACAGGGTGCCTGTCGGGAAGGTATACTAATTTTTTTGGTAAACATTAGTCTTGACAGTTCATATTTGGCAGTCGTGAAGCAGAGACATGGCAAATTTATTATGGAAAAATATTCGATAAACAAACGTGTTTTAATCGTTAAAACATTTCATCAAACTCAATCATCGATTACTGTGACGATGAGAAAGTTACGTGAAATTTTTGGGAGAAACAGCGAACCAACAAGACGCACTATTTATCGTGTAGTGAATGATTTCGAAGAGTGAGGATCTGTAGCTGATAGGGCCAAGCATGAAACACAACGTACTGCAAGATCGGCTGAAAACATTACTGTTGCTCAAGAATGTATTCAAAATAATCCATCAACTTCAATTCGACGCTGTGCTCAGGAGCTTGGTCTTCAAAGAACAACTTTGGCCACAATTTTGCACAAGGATTCAGTTGACACAAGAGCTTCTTCCACGAGACCATTTACGCCACCGTCCGTGACAACCTCGATTTCCATGAATAATTCATAATGAGTGACGAGGCATATTTTCATTTGAATGGATATTGAATAAACAGAATAGTCGTTTCTGGGCAATGGAAACGCCTCAAATTATTTATCAGTCACCTTCGCATCCACTAAAAGTGACAGTCTGGTGTGCAATTTGGTCAGGAGGAATCATTGGACTTTAATGATTAACGGTGACTGTCAATAGGGAGCGATATTGTGATATGGTTGAAAACTTTTTAACGCCACAACTGCATGCTTTGGGCTTGATTAACATGTGATATCAACAAGACGGTGCCACATCGCATACATCCAGGATTTCATTGAAATTACTGCGAAACCTCTTTCCACAACAAAAATTATAAACAAACAAAATAGTATACCTTCCCGACGGACACCCTGTATATTTTGGACTCATAATTTTCTTTCCACCCCATTAAATTCAACCATATTTCGCACACATCGAGCAATGGATAAAGTTAGGTCTGGGAGTAAAAATGGACTGCTTAACATACTCCTTCACGAGCTATCAATACAAATTGATTGATTTACAGAAATGCAAATTTTCTCTAAAATTTCTGTATAGAAATGTAAAATTTGCTAATTGCATGCTTAGCAAAATTCAGTATTTCTTCCTTAATTTCTAATTTCCAATTTTCAAAAGGTTATCATTTTTCTTCATTATTGTGCGTTAATTCTATTTGTTAGAATGCATTGAGCTTAGAGTAATATTTAAATAGATTGCAATTAATGTTTGCAATTGCAAAGTTAAATCGGAAATGTCGTTTGAAATGTTATCTATACTTTGCTGAAAATTTCAGAAGTTGTCCACTTGAACAAGTTTAAAAGTTTGGACAGTTTTAAAAATTGACGTTTTACAACTATAAATGCTTACTGGTATGGTTTTTCTATATTGATGCTGCTACAAAATCGTTCGTATTTAACTAAAGGCTATGAATAATAGATTTGACAACAAAAAACATCTAAAAGTCGAAAGCAAAAGTTTGATTTTTACAACATAGAATACAATTTTCGGACTTTTCCCCAACACAAAAGCTAATTTAGACCTTTCTAATAACAGAATTTCGATTTGTGGAAAATTATTAAGATATCGGCTATTTCGACGCATCTTAATGTGTTTCTAATTTATTGGAATCACGACCATACTGATGGTTTTTCCCTACACAAAATACATTGAAGATAATAAGACCCATGTATGAAAAAACTAAATATTAGCTATAAATTTGTTTCGCATATGATTTGACTAAAAAATGGAATTAATGCCATTTGCAGAATATTTTCTGAAACAGCTGCATGCATGAGCTTTGGCCGGCAACTAGCTGGAACTGCACATTTTTAAAAAATTGAGAATTGTTTTGCATAAAGTGATTACCTAAAGCAACTGATTATTTCAAAAACGTTTATTTATATGTTTTATATGCATTTCAATTTTTAAACTTTTTTTTTTCCTTCAAATCCATACAATTTTCCCCAGCTTCCTAAAAAATATAAATTTCAATTATACTGACCCCCGAAGCCACTAATTTGCGTTTAAATAAATTTACTCCCTTGGCCAGTGAAATAATTTTAACAGCCAAACATTTACAGAGTATAAAAACAGGACATTATGAGTACCTGGCCAGACGAAACCGAAGGAGAAGAAAAACACGAATATTTAATGCGGAAATGCAAAATAATCACTTTAGTGTGAAAAAATACCATGTTTTTTTTGTCATCCTCCACAAAACTCTGCTTTTGAATTTGTATGTATGAGCAAAATCTGGGAGAAAGCTTAAAAACCGGCGCCAAATCTTAATTCCCAACGCGATGATGAATGGTAATGTGGCTAAGCTTTAGGATTCATCTCTTTTTGTGTACTAAAGTTGCTCAGGGAAAACAGTTTAAAGTGGTTTAATGCGTTTGCCTTATCTTTTTTTGCTGGACGTATTCGTGGGTGGCAGCTATATGAGCACAAGTTTTTATTTTATGTTATCTCAATATCATTCAAACTGAATGAATGATAGTATCATCCATTAAAATGCCTTTGTCAAGGAGTTCCTCCTGCGCAGCCTTAAATGTGAAAGCAACTGAAATTGTTGTCTTAATTCTTTAAAATGTTTCATATAAATACTCGGTTTTGTATGAAAAAACTGACTGACATTTATAATAAGCCCGAGTGTTCATTATACGACAGCTCATCTTAAACTGGCAACAAATTTCTTGGCAAATTACCATTTTTAAGTGGCTGCCTTAAGTGTGCTCACTTATGAAGTATGAAGTGGTCACATCTGTTACTTAAGCAAAAAGTCTATTTCATACGAATAATGACAGTGTTGAGTAGATACAATTTTTTTTTGCATCGCAACTTAATATCGAAGTTTAAAGACTTGTAAATAATAAACTCACACTTTTGTGTCCTGGAAAAATTTATGGTAAATTATATGTAATGTTTCCCCTCTTTCCAATTGTTTGATACTTTAAGCGAAAATCGGATAAACAATTTAACCGATTGCCGCAGAATGCCCATGGTTGCATTCGCTGTGTAGCATCGCGCATCCTCCGCATCCATATCCTTCAATATTGGTTATCATCAATTTCTGTTAAACTCACCAACGTGCTTTTCGAAGAAATGCTGAATAATAACATCGGCGACGTTTTGTTGACAAATTACCACTTGACAAACTTCTTGTGAGTGACGTCGTTCCATATACAGCAATTTTTATTTATTTATTATTTATTTTATTTCCATATCGCAATCCAAAGCCGCATACGGCCAAATTGATTACGCAGAACAACCTTTTGCGACACATGCTTGAAATTTTACAATTCAGTTTTTAAAAAGTTTTAATAATGATTATTATAATAATAGTATTAACAGTATTAACGACGAATATGGAGAAAGATAGGATATAGAATATGTAGTATCAACAATTTATAGTGAAGTATAATAATTCTACAATCAAGACATTAAGAGCTTCTTAAATCCAAAACATGATAGTGAGAATCTTCTGTGTTCATATGGAATTATTGAATTCCATAATCGTATAGTACGAAATCGAAAATACCACTGCATTATTAGCGTTCCTGCCGGTGGAAGTTGTAAAATATTGGTTCTTGAAGATCTTCCAAATACAAATCTGGAAACTATGTATAGGTACTCGGGTGTGCCAAATTTCATACTTTTGTAGAAAAACAAAATAGCTCTAAGGTCGATAAAGTTTTCAAATGTACATCCCAAAAACTTAATTGTATATGATGTAACATGATCATAATGTTTTAATTTGTACACAAAACGAATTATACGGTTAAAGCATATTTTTAATCGCTCTAGTCTACCTCTAATTGTTCCACAATAAACTTCTAACCCATAAATGACGTGTGGCATCAACATCGCCTTTGCGATATGTTTTCGTATTTTTAGCGAAAGAGGCACATTTATGTTATATAACTTGCGTAGCAAGAATGTAATTTTAGAAGCTACCTGCCTGATATAGCTTTCAAATTTTAGAGTATCATCAATACTAAATCCCAATATTTTTATGGTGCTAACATTATTAATAATTATACCATTTAACATAAACGAAACAGATCTGCTAGGGATTAAGTTAAAAGTTATAGCTTTTGATTTAGATGGGTTTATATGTATAAAATTATTTTCACACCAGCGGCTTATATTTTTTAACTCATTATTTACACGATTTCGGAAGTTATCAAAAAAATCTTTATTCTCATAAGCCAGGAGTTGCAAGTTATCAGCATATTGATGAGCTTTAAGAGAATGTATATGTCCAAAGGTGTCACTGATGTAAATTGAAAACAACGTGAGCCCTAATACAGAACCCTGCGGCACACCACGATATGTCCGTCTCAAATCCGAGTTTACACCCTGAGACTGAACATATTGTGGTCTGCCACATAAAAAAGAACGAATGAAATTGCATGCCGATGTCGAGAAGTTGTAAATTTGATATAGCTTATTTAATAGTGTTTCATGACATATTGACTCAAAAGCTGGGCTGAAGTCCAAACTAATTAAGGCCACGGTATAGTTATCATCTAATTTACCCTTATTTCGTCAATCATATCAATCAATAGCGATACTGGACTGTGCCCTTTCGTAAATCCTGATTGAAATTCTGATAAAAATAAATTTTCATGTAAATATAAACACACCTGATCATTAATAAGCAGTTCAAAAACTTTTGAAAGTACAGGTTGAATACTTATCGGTCGATAATCAGAACATTGCCGAAGAATTTTTACTTTTGGTACTGGTATTACTCTCGCACATTTCCACATTTCAGGATATATTGAGGTAGTTATAATAGTATTAAAAATGTGAACCAAATGCGCTGATATTACCGGAAAAAACATTTTTATAAATTTCTGTGGTATACCATCGTCTCCAACTGCTCGTGACCTAATATGACATATTGCTGCCCACAATTCATTTGCAGATAAATTTCTCAAACAGAACCCGGTATCCCGAGTTGGGTACTCGTTTGTCAATCACATGAGATATGACTTGTCGATCATGCACTCGGAATGAATCCTGAATCCCAGTCAACGAATAAACAAAATTGTCCATGATTATTAATTTTGAGCTTCTGCAGGATCCCATCATGGAGGCCTTACCCGGTGTGTGCCGATCACAATGGATATATTGCTATGCGATTGTCGGTGCCTACCTGTAGTATTTAAGATAAGGAGTCTACACTTTTAGCCCCAAGTAAACGCAATTGGCGGCTCTTTCTTCCAGCCAGAAGATACCAAATTGAATGCGCCAATGTAGGACATACTCTCCATTGGCGAAGGTGAGGTACATTTTACCATCACTTCCATTCTATGAGTTTTTGCCAAGAATCGACTGCCTCAGGTTCTCCTTTCACGGACAACGACGTTTTTCTCTGATGCACGAAGTGGTATTACTTTGATGTACGGGAGTTGGCTGATTACTTACAGAGTAGTTGCCCTCGATTTAAGCCACCAATCATTTGAGGCATTCATGTGCTTCATCAAAGTTGGAATTCGTTTTCTCGAAAACTTTTACTAATTTAGATTTATATTTTAAACTAATTTAGATACACAAATCTTGAATAAATTGCCAAAACAATTTCACTTGTCCCATTCGTAAGATCAATGTCTGTGATATATTTTATTTCCTTACACTTAAATTGAACTTTACGGCAATACAACTGCAGATACATTTGGAAATTGTTAGCAAAACAACCGATAGTGATCCTCAGTAGGCATGTCTAAGGTGTAGTGGAACGAAATCCATTATTTTTATATAACATTGAAGGCATTTTTCAGCTTAGTTAGAATGATTAAATGTAGGCCAAATACAGGCTGTCCGTCGGGAGGGTATACACTTTGTTTTGCCGGTTAACATTAGTTTTGACAGTTCATATTTGGCAGTCGTGAAGTAGAGACGTGGGAAATTTATTATAGAAAAATATTCGATGAACAAACGTGTTTTAATCGTTAAAACATTTCATCAAAATCAATCATCGATTACTGTGACGATGAGAAAGTTACGTGAAATTTTTGGGAGAAACAACGTGCCAACAAGACGCACTATTTATCGTGTAGTGAATGTTTTGGAAGAAAGAGGGTCTGTAGCTGATAGGGACAGGCATGAACGCCAACGTTCTGCAAGATCAGCTGAAAACATTACTGCTACTCAAGAGTGTTTAAAACAATCCATCAACCTCAATCCGACGCCGTTCTCAGGAGCTTGGTCTTCAAAGAATAACTTTGACCACAATTTTGCACAAGGATTTACATTTGCTTCCATTTAAGATTCAGTTGACACAAGAGCTTCTTCTACAAGACCATTTACGCCGCCGTACATATAAAAATAGGATGTTACAGCTCGCCCATGACAACCCCGATTTTCATGAAAAAATCATAATGAGTGACGAGGAGCCTTTTCATTTGAATGGATATGTGAATAAACAGAATAGTCTATTCTGGGCAATGGAAACCCCTCAAATTATTCATCAGTCACCTTTGCATCCATTAAAAGTGACAGTCTGGTGTGCAATTTGGTCAGGAGAAATCATTGGACTTTACTTCTTTAAAACTGAAAACGGCGTAACGGTGACTGTCAATGGGGAGCGATATCGTGGTATGATTGAAAACTTTTTACCGCCACAACTGCATGCTTTCGGCTTGATTAGCATGTGGTATCAACAAAACGGTGCCACATCGCATACAGCCAGGATTACAATGGAATTACTGCGAGACCTCTTTCCACAACAAGTTATTTCAAGAAATGGTAATGTTGATTGCCCTTCATGGTCGCCTGATTTGACTGCTTCGGTTTTCTTTTTGTGGGGATATCTGAGCAACAAGGTTTATGCAAACAAACCAGAAACGCTTGAGGAACTGAAACAAGATATTCGTGATGAAATTAATGAAATACCGCGTGAAATGTGTGCGAATGTAATGAAAAATGTGCTCAAAAGTGCTCGCATTTTTGAGGCTAACAGAGGCGGACATTTATCTGATATTGTATTCCATACATTATTGCCGACATTAAATAAAACATTTATCAATATAAGATCTGTCCTCTTTCAATTAATCAAAAATTATAAACAAACAAAGTAGTATACCTTCCCTGTATGTATTGTTTTGTTCGATAATTTATCATCACTTCGAAGGTATTATAATTCTAATAAGTCTCTCTTATAGAAACGCTTGTTCCTGTAGCAAAAAAAAAAAAAAAAAAAAATAACAGTCGTTTTTCATAAGCTTGTCGTGAGGTGTATTTTCTCAGTAGTAAAATCATTCGCCATGGACAGAATCAGCTGCTAATCAATTGGTGGCAGGTCTGGACTTTAATGCATATGTATAAGAACCCACCAACCAAGCTTCCGGAGATTCTGGTGAGTCGCTATCGATGTATGTGGCCTGATGGAGCACAATTCTGCTCTTATTGGCCAATGCCGGCTGCTTCTGAACGATTTTTCTTTCAGAAAAATCAAATTGTTGACAGTACAGCTTCGAATAAAGGGGTTGCTCGTGTAGTTCGTTATAGTCCATGATTCCCGGCCAATCCCTCCAAACACGTAGCAAAACTTTCATGACCGTCAAATTTGGCTTAGCCACCAATCGTAATTCGACCATAACCATTTTTTCTTAAATGTGTTATTTGAGACCCGTTTTTCACCACCAATCACCATCTGCTTCAGAAATGTGTCAAGTTTATGGCGATTTAGCATCGACTCGTAGATAAAAATTTGATCCATGAGCTTTTTTTCGTGTTAACTCGTACACACATCGAGTTTCTTCTTGTACCCAGCCATATGCCGGTGGTTAAAAATGTTTTTTGATGTAATGTTTAGCTTCTGGACAATCGAAACAGTGCCTTTATGGTGGTCGAACTTTGCGATGTTCATTATTTTATCCACATATTGGGAATTTAGCTTTCCAAAATGTGGTACATCTCTGACATTAAAATTATGGGAACGGAATCGACAAAACCACAATTGCGTTTGATTAGCTGTTACAGTATCAGAACCATCAACATCATTCACATTTTCATCAGCTTGGCTTGCGATTTCGACATAATTGAAGGAATGTATTTTCTGTTTGCAGGTGTCCATTTTTGATACGCACTCATACGAGTATAATACTGAGTCAAGCTATCACAAAACTGACAGAGTAGCTCTTTGTAGCGCCATCTATAGTAAACCGATCACACTTATACAATGCAAAATACAGATTAGTAAAACTATACATTTGAAAAATAGTGGAGTTCTTTTTACTGTAGTGGAGTGGATTTATTTTTACTGTCATTTCACCTGAAAAAAATTTCTTTTTCGGATTTAAAATTATTTTGCTCGTACGACGAAGGAATACCTCACAATCTAAGAAATACGGAATACGGCCCTAAGATCAGAAATTTTCTGAATATCTTTCAAAAACTCCCTGAAAATTCAAACGGATTTCACGCAGATATTATTCGTTTCGTTGTAATTTCATGTTTATAATTGGAGAACAAATTATTTATGGCTTCTGAGATTTTGATAATTAGTTGATAATTAACAATTAGTTAATAATTTTTCTTTGACAATTGCTGACAAGAAAATTGCTGGAGAAAACAAATATATATACTTATACATAAGTAAGATTCAGATAAAATCGTGCAAGCATGAGAGAAATGTGATCTTTTATCATATATTATGTTAAGAATTTAGAAGTTATATTAAAAGTTACATATAGATGTGTATTCTACGCTACAGAGATGAAAATATATTTGAAAATATACTGTTGAACATTTTGTCAAATATTTAAAAGTAAAGTTGGTGTAAAAGGTGGTAGTTGTAAAAAATGAATTAACATCCAGTTTTGTGTGTGGTATATTAGATTATAAGTTCATAGAAAATTTTAGCCTTCTACTATAGAATAGATAGATAAGGATTTTATGAATGTAATTCAAAAGAGAGGCAAAAGTGGGAAAAATGCATTTATTTAAAGTAATTAATTTACTTGATTAACTACAGTTTTTTTTTTTTGAAAAAAGGTTAACGATTATAAGATTACTAATTTGCTGCCTATTTATTCCCAAAAATATATACCAATGTCCCGCAAAGGATGTGAAATATCGGATTTTATATCCGCTAAGATTTTTATTTTGAGATTCGTTTGTAAGGTATGGAAAATTACAATTGCGTCCTTTTGGATTTTTATACTCGTATGTCGACAGATGTGTTAATTTGGTTTAAGAAATATTTTCCGGTTGCCACATAAAAATAGCATTTTTAATGATGATTTGCAAATTATTTGGATCTTACATTAAGAGCTACTTCTTTTTGAAGGCACTCCCAAAAATTATAATTATAATTATAAATAATATCTTATTTTTTGTTGATAAATACGTTTTGTAAAGTTTTAAAATTACTGCCTAAAAATTAACATCAGTGGTGAAAAACTAACCATAAATTATCTAAAAACAACTTTCTCTTTTATGAAGATAATCAGAGACAAGTAAAACAAGTTAGCAAACTCACAAAATGGTTTCGTTTGCTTTGCTGCAAACTGCGACGAAAAAAACGAATCGATGTCCACAACATGACTGCAGAAGCCGGAGCAAATATGTTGATACTTAGCAAAAAAGTGCATCCAAAGAAGCAAATATTCATCATAACTTGTGATAGGAAAGTGGTGAAGACTTGCGTGATCACCAATGAAATTAACATGGGGTTGCATTGGAGGGAAGCACTATATAAAGAGTGTCCCAACAAGAATGCAAGATTTAAATTTGGCGCCACCCGAAGTGTCATTGTTTGACATTTGAACAATTGTTATTGTTTGCTAGTAGAAGGTACGAGGTTAGTAAAAATGGAGCGCTACACGAGTGAACAACGCATTCTCATTGCGAAACTGTTTTACCAAAATGGTGAAAGTTTTGCGGCTACAGTTCGCAAATTGCGATCAATTTGGGGTCACAATAACGCCTCAAAAGAGTCAACTGTAAAAAGATTGATGGATAAATTTGTCAAAACTGGGTCTGTTAGTGATGTAAAGACCACAACGCACCTTCGACGAGGTTGATCGATCGAAAATGCTGCAGCTGTACGTGATGAGGTCGCTCAAACTCCATCCACCTCAATTCGACACTGAGCTCAGCAAATTGGTGTCTCCAAATCCAGTATGCAGCGAATTTTGACGAAAGATTTGCATCTTCGTGCATACAAAGTTAAATTGACTCAGGAACTGAAGCCAGCTGACCATGGACAGCGAAGAGAGTTCGTTAATTGGGTATTGGAGAGACAACATGAAAATGCTGATTTTGCCGATAAAATCATCTTCAGTGACGAGGCCCATTTCCATCTTGATGGCTTCGTCAATAGGCAGAATTGTCGCATTTGGGGTGAGGAAAAATCCTCGAGTGATTCACGAGAAGCAAATGCATCCTCAACGTTTCACTGTGTGGTTTGGATTTTGGGCTGGAGGAATCATTGGAGTTTTTTTTTTTATGAAAATGAGGCATGTCAAGCGCAAACAGTTAATGGTGTTCGGTATCGTGAAATGATAACCAGTTTTTTCATGCCTAGAATTAAAGAAATGAATGTGGAGGGCATGTGGTTTCAACAAGACGGCGCCACATGTTATACAGCCAGAGAAACAATTCAATTGCTGCATCAGTCATTTCCCGGTCGTGTTATTTCGCGGTTTGGAGACAAGAATTGGCCGCCTAGATTGTGCTGTTTAACACCATTCGACTTTTTTCTTTGGGGTTTTTTGAAGTCGATGGTTTACGCGAATATGTCGACGACGACTCAAGTCTTAAAAGAGGAAATTGAGCGCTGCATTAATGAAATACCGCAGCATTTATGCAAAACGGTCATTGAAAATTTCATTAAAAGATCGCGTGTGTGCCAGCAAAGCCGCGGCGGCCATCTGCCCGATCTGTTGTTCCATACATAACTTCATTCTGTCTAGTTTACGATATAATAAAGTTTCACGATTTTTTTTTTTAATATCTATGTTTTATTTAAAATTTAAATCTTGCGTTCCTGTTGGGACACCATTTATATGTTTTATTTGCTCTCTGAGTATTTATAATTTTTGCTTAGCATATCGGTCGTCGTATGAATGACAAACTTATCATATCGGTCATCATGTAAAGGGGAGTAAATAAAAGTTTAAGAGGAGTTTTTGTTAACTTGCCAATGACGTCTTTGGATCTTATTATGTCCTTAAAAAATGGATTTTAATTGCTTTAATTGTTAGGAATCGCAAATGAAAATAAAACCAATTTTTCACTACAGCAGTTTGGGAAGTGTTTCAAAATTGCTACGTTGGAAGTTGTAAATATGCATGGATTGGCTCTATAGAAGTGGAGAAAATGTGATTCTTTTTGAAAGACTTCCACTTTTTTTGCTGGGTATTCACATTAAGAGCTAATGCGATATTTGTTTGCTTTTACTGTGTCAGTTGTTTGGTACTTCGAAAATTCGAGTTTATGAAGAATTTGAAAAAAATTGTACTCAGTCTACGTATTATTATGAAACGGATCTCCAATCATCGAAATACATAATCATTTAAATAAAAAATTTCAAATATATAAATCTATCCATAACTCGGAAACTGGGCGTTCAATCATTAAAAAAACTTAACTTTTTACTTCTGGGGTTTCACCACACAGTGGCTCTAATATGATTTCACAAACTTTACGAAAAAATGTGCTTAAATGAAAAATCACAGAGATGTAAGGAAATGGATTGTTCAATAGCAATAAGAACTTTTATTTTACAGGGTTCTAAGCGATTTCGATAAACTTGTGCCTGATTTCAAACATACACATTTGTATTTTAGTGCCTTTATTTTTTTTACTGATTTTGCAAGAGTTAAGACAGAATAGGATAAAAAACCATCTCCCGATTTTAATTAAGTTTGAATTTAAAAAAAAAATATTAAAATTATGTTTGTGCCTTAGAAATTTTTGAAATACAGCGATTTATTACTATTTTTCGCCTACATGGGTATCCATTATTTCGTTTCTGAGTAATAGATAGACTTATATTTTAACTATTTTTGTATTACGCTACATTTTGTTCAGACTCTTTAGAAAATTTAGTAATTTTGTATAGATTTTACGGCAATATTTTTAATATTTTCATGCTTTGCAAACAATGGAATGGCTAAATAGTAATCTAACTCGTAATTTATTTCAATTTAAAGATTTATTAATAAACGTTTTCGAAATTTTGACTAAAATAATAGTCAAAACTTTTATTTAGATTCCATTAGTTATTGTTTAACAGTCAAATTTTACTTTCTGTAGCCATTTCCAGCTACTGTATTGACTAAGGCTGTGATCATAAATGTAATTGCCCCGACTTTAGCTATCAGCAGTTATATTTCCCGACTCAACTATACAACTGCCGGCTTCTAGTTATGAATTTGTCATAGTCGCAGCCACTGAAGACAAAACATTTTGTGTGTTTGGTCTTTCATACTATTTATTTTCAACCAATTTCGTAGTCTTAGTATGGAAATAATATGGAGATTTTAAATTTAGGTTTTATATAGAATATATCTCATTAATCGAAATGTGGTTCTTCTAAAGTAAATTTTTGATTTCTCTATGACTAATAATGAAATTCTTGGGCTTTTGTTTTTATAAATTTGAAAAAATGTTGCTTAAAAAAATATTAGTTTTTATGTTCACTTCCGAAATATTTTCACCAAAAAAGTTGTTGACTATCCAAAAGAACGTCAGAGTTTAATAACTTTTATTTTTACTCTTTGGAGAATAATTCAAAACAATTTTTGTAAAAGCCAAATTTTGATCAATGTGCTTAAAAAGCCAAGTAGGTGCAATTTAATATATCTCGAAGGTCTGTTTAATGGATTTTCTAAATAGGGCGAGTCGATGTTGATAGTCTGCGGTAGCAGACCGTCAAATTTGTTGTTTAGTTTTCAGTCACTGATGTCAAATCATCATGTCAAGTTGGATGATAGAGAACACGAGCAAATGATAAAACTTTATTGTTAAATTGAGTGTTCGTTAGTGCATTTATGGTGGATGCGGCGGCCCTTTAAACCCGACTCTTTAATAATTATTGATGACCAAATTCGATGTAACCGGTCCCGTAAGTAATCAGTCAATATCCTCATGTCATAAAGAAGCCAGATCAGCAGCAAAACATTGCTGCTGTACGTGGAAGTGTGCAGGAGAACCCAAAGCCCTAATCGGTTCTCCGTCGTGTACAAAAAATCGGACTTCAGACTGGGGTCTCCGTGCCTGCAGGTATGTAAAAATGTCCAGTCTGTACTCTTTTGCCAAAGGGTGACCAATCCCGTGAAGTATGATGTATAAATCACAATTTGGTAGTAGCTTTGCTATTTGCTTGCTACGCAGCTCCAACCGGTGAGTTTGGCCGGTAGCGTGGGGATCAGGAGGCCCCGGGACTGAGCTCTCGCCTGATCAATTGGTGTAGGAACCCTAGTGGGAGCATCACGCGGGTTGTGGTTGATACCAACATCGCTGGTAGAGACTTTGTGCTCGAATGTGGAGTTGCATTGCAATCGGGTGCTACAGACCCATAGAGTAGCAGAGGTGGTAATATATGTAAGTCTCACCTTCGCCAATGGGGATTATGTTCCATACTAGCATAATCAATTTGGTATCTTCTGACTGCGAAGAAAGGATTGACAATATGCGGTAGTACCAAAATTGTCAGCCCCTTTTTCCTAGATAGCCCAAGTTTTACTTGGCTATCCCAGGGGGGCGCTGACAATAGTATTGTAATATGCCCAGTGCGCCGCACACCGTGGGTAAGACCTTCACGGCGAGACTCACGTAAAACCCTTGTGGACTTCTACAAATTTTTCATCGGAACTTGGGGCTGCACCGATATGAGATCCAATTGACTCAGAAGGTCAAAGTTGATGAATATATATATACATAGTGGCGTTTGTTATCTGACTGGACTTCTGAACATTTTGAGGAGGATTTTAATTAAAAAAAAGAACAAAATTGCAATATATGGGACGAGGTTTGCTAAATGAGAATGAATCTATAATTGGCAGATTTTGAGCCGGCTGCATAATTGGTCCGTATTTCTGTCGAAATAATGTTGATGAGACCATAACCGTCAACGGTATGTGCTTAATGATAAACCCGCATTGAACGATGTGGACCTGGACATCGTATGGTTTCAGCAGAATGGAAAACGCCAGAATCGACTTTTTGCAACAACCATTCGATGGTATGACTATCTTTTGTGGAGGTGAGGTGAATTGGCCATCAAAATCATGAGATTTGATCCCATGGGATGCCTATAACTCACAATCGACCGATAGTCTCAATGTCAACATAATCCAAGCCATTGTTGCAAAGTCATTGAAAATTGAATCTCTCAAATCTTCCCCTTTCCATTTTAACATTCACATCCTCTATTTAAAAAAGGCTTTAAAAGGCACATTTGTTACGAAAAATTTAACATTAAATAAGGGGTTTTTGGTAAACGTTTATTTTATTTTATTTGAAGCAGAGAATAAATATTTTGTAAATCATCATTAATGGTGTCAGATTTTATTTCTTCTTTTCGCGAGTCACCATAATGTGCACGAATTAAATAGGAATAAAATGATTAAAATCTACTAAAGTAAAATCTAATGGAAAGTGCTTTGTGGTCTACATTATACATGTGCTGCATTAGTTTAATTCATTATAGTAATCATTTATAGTTACCGTCGATTTTCCTTTATAGTAATATGGCATTTCCTACGAATACATAGACACAGACAAACACACACACAAATGTTCATTTGTATAGTTGTATTTATAATAATCAATATCATTAAATGAATGATTGATGTTAATTCGTTATAATTTTATACATTAAAGTTAATGGATGTAAAACTTTTAGAAATTTTTGAAGGCAAAGTCGCCTTCTATAGCTAATTTAAAATAAGTATTTGTGGTGATTTAATCAATAACTTACACTAATCTATGGCATAGAGTATTATAAGTTGTAATCATAGTTAAACAAGAAATTAATTCATTTTACAACCCCTGAAAGCCACTAAAAGAGTTCATTAAAAGTTTAAAATAATCACGAATCGCAGTAATGGTTATAGTAATTGACTTTTATAGATGAAGGTGCTGAGATACGAGTATAGCGTTGATCCCAAATCGCCAAATCTCTGAGACATTTGTTAGTTGTGAGGCTACGATCATAATATACAATACAAATTTATTGCTTTTTTTTCGAACATTTCGAACTTGGCGTCCTCTTTTTGTTGGTCTTAAATAATATTAATAAAGACAATGTAAAAAGTTGTCTTTCTCATAAAAACTTTTGACGTTTAATTACGAATAACAAGTTTTAATAAACAGCATTAGAAATGTTGTTTCAAATTTCTCTTTGTAAGCATCATTTTTCGTCTATTGCAGAATAAATCTCAAATTTGTTAGTCCCAACATAGGACAAAAATAGTAAATAAGAGACTCAGTTTTCGCTTTCATTCAAATATCATATAAAAGGGTTATCCATTTAGTGGTTGTAAAACCTTCGGTTTGGCGAGGCTGTCAGCTGTTAAATACCTGTCATCTGAAGTGTTCATTATTTGTGAAAGATTTGCCATTTACGAATACGGATCGTTTAACAACAGACAACTGCATAAAAATAGTTAAATCTTACTATCGTCCTAATCAACCTACTATGCAAGGAATTGCTAAGATTTAAAAAAGAGTAATTTGCAGAGACTGAAAGCGGTATCGATGTGGTCAGGCCCGTGTATCATCGCAATATTCACACTGCCGAAAATATCGCTTTTGCTACCGAAAGCGTGGCGAATAATCTGAATTTCAATTCATAGCGCTATGGCAGTATGATAACCGACTTTTTTGGCCTGTAATTGCCGGTTATGAACTGGACAATATGTGGTTTCAACAAAACGGTGTCGTGAGCCATACAATACGACCGATTTTGGCTTTATTACATGAGAAGTTTCCAGAAAGCGTAATTTCACCATCTGGCGACGCCAATTGGTCACCAAAATCATGCGATTTCACACCGTTGACATTTTATTTGTGGGTCTGCGTGAAATACCGCGTTTACGCGGATAATCCACAAACGTTCGAGCACTTGCAAACCAACATTCGTAAATTTATCGCCGAGATATCGCCCGAAATGTGGGGAAAAGTGGTCGAACACTACCTTAAAAGATCCACTGCTGCAACCAATCCAGAGGCGGTCATTTAAATTACATTATATTTTATATAGTATAATGGCAAGGTCCAAATATTAAATATAAGTTCAATGGAAATCAAAGCTTTATGTGTGATTTAATTAACCTTACTTTTGAAACCGAAAAATGGATAACCCATTATATTCGAATACTGCGTGACGGTACAGATAATTTTGAGGATACAGTATGTTAAACATATTGCCGTTCAGCGTGCAATCTGATGCCATTAAGTGCACTCATAAGCAACATGTAGCTTGTTATTGTGCAAAATGTTACAATTAAACGATCAACATGTTGCTTGTGAGAATGCAACATGTTGCCGTCAAAGTAGACTCCTTCCAAAGGAATACGTATACAAGGTATTTACATATTATTTATTATTTTATTTTTTTAATATATTTATGTCAAAAAAATTATCCAATTATCAAAACATTTTCCCAACTTATTTTCTTGGAAAGACTTTAATTGTCGTTGCTCATTCTCTTGTATGTCTTCCTGAAAAAGGATGCCTCGAAGCGACAATTGGAATCTTGGAAAGAGATAAGTCAACTGGGCTATATCAAGTGAATACGATGGTTGTTCGATGATATTTGCTGAGCTTCTTCGGTGTTGAGCTTCTTCGTTCACAATGATGGCCTTGTGAAACGGTGCGTTACCGTACTGGAAAATCCACGAATCTGGAATTTTTCGATTAATTTGCTCTCTCAAATGCAGCGCTCAGCATTCAAGTATTATTCTTTGCGTACCATCTGATCCCCTGTCACGAATTCCGAATGCACAGTATCGCGATATTCAAAGAGAATAGTCAATATTACTTTGACTTTGGATTGACTTTGGCTGGTTTACCTGTCAAACTCGTAAACTCACGTCTGATGGCCGGTTATAAAGCGTTTTGTGAATATGGAGTCGGAACTGACTTACTCAAATTTATCGGTATTAACTTAAGTTTAAGGCGCTGATGACAGACCAGTGGTAAGGTAAATTCTAAGAATACCTTAAATACGTTGGAAATGAGGGCGCAACATATTGTCAATTTACACCCAACATGTTGTCATTGGGCTTGCACTATGTTGCCGTTGAGAGCATAACATATTGCCATTGAGCATGCAACTTGTTACCATACCATACCCGTGTGCAAACACGTCGCCGTTAAATCTGTGCAACATATGACCATCGGATCTGCTACATGTTGCCTAAAAACTGGAACATGTTGGATTTAAAACTGTAACATGTTGCAGTGAGTACGCATCATATTCCCGTTGAATCTGCAACATTTTGCCATTTAATCTGGAAAATGTTGCCGTTAAATCTGCAACATGATGCCGTTAAATGTGCAATAGTCATAGAGGTTATATTTATAAACAAGAGAAAAAAATTCTTTCATGTTGCTGGTAAATTTCTACTCACCGGATTTAGAACAACACGCCGTTAGCGAATCGTTTTCTCTCGTTTATAAATATTCGTATAATACTTTTACAATTGTCTGCCCTGAAGATGTTCTGTTTTGCGATCTATAACTTGTTTTGGATTTGGCCAAGTACTTTTTTCTCTCTTCCCAATTAGCTGCAACAAATGTGTGGTGATCGATGTCTTTCTTAAATTTTTTGGACTATGGATCGGACGTATTGTACATGATATTACAAGTGTGATGAATCAATCCAGTTTGTAGTGTTTTGGTTAAGGAATACCATACTCATAGACTTTATTACCATATTCCGAGCTGCATCATATCGAACTAGTTTGAATCCATTATCGGAAGTGCAAACTTAATTTTCGTATTCTTTTTGCATTAAAATCTTTCAAACAACACGACGTTTGTGGGAGTTATTAACAATTGGGTGGTCACGCGACATTCTGTATCTTTATGGTTATGTTACCAGTATAGAAAAGATAGCTACTGACTAGACTAATCAGCAGTTGTCTGCCACACCGTATTATTAAAATAATTAAGATACTGTCTGATTTTACTTAGTTTTAATACACGATTCTCGCATTGAAATAACATTTTAATTTTATACAAAACAAACAAAAACGAACAAAAATGGAATCTTGTGTTGAATAAACATTGTTTTTAATATGAAATATTTGCGCTGAATTGCGACTTGAACAATTTTGTGACGACTCTTCGCCATCATAAGCAACTATATGTACATGCCGATGATGATTGCGGAACGGGATGGACGTCGAAAGGAGGTGGTAATATCGCAAACTATCAAGTAATCGTGAAAAATATTCTCCACAATCGAATATTGAAGTTGCAAAATATAACTGACATCTTAGATATTATTTTGGAATGACAATTTGAGAAGCATGGAAATGTCAGCGAAATAGATTTGTAAAAAAGTAAAAAAAAAAAAATACTTCAAAGTGCTAATGGATCGGATCTCTGAACGGTTTAAAAGCAATGAAAAGGAGGCCGAAATTGACACAAATATATTTCATCTGGTATCATAAATTCAGAATATAAATGATTTGAACCATTTTTCCTTTCGAAATTTGGCGCCAGGTCTTTTTCTCTGGGGAGAAAGACGATTCAGTTGCAAGAATGAAACTGCATACAACTATATTTTCGTTTTAGATTCTCGAATCAACATAACTGTTTTCCTATGTTTCGATAGAGAAATAGAGAAAAAACATAGAAACAGAATCAATTTAGGATCGGGTAAAAACGATCCTATGTATGAATTAGATTGTTGTTTCGACTATAAACTTTAAACAAAATTCTCATGTACTTTCAACATATTTACAACATCAAATCGAAACGAAGCTGAATTTGGAGAAACTCCCAGATAAAATTACAGAAAGAGACACTTGTCGAAATTCGGGATTGCCTGCGAAATACTAGACGCATTTTGAGTTTTACGTCAATTTGGTTATATTTCGTAAAATGAAATAATTTCAAAAAGCCCTTAGTTCTAGTTTAATACGTATTTCATATACAAGGAGCTTTGAAATGGTTTGCTCAAAACACCACAAAAAGAAGATAACAATTTTTTTTTTAAATATTATGTCTTCAATTTTTTATATTTTTGTATTTTTCTAACTTAATTATCATGTATTCACTTTGCAAGTGTTACAATCGACTATTTTCTTTCTTGAAATTTCGCGTTTGAGATTTTCAATTCGTTTCCAAGTTTTTTTCTTATCACCCTTTTTTCTAGTTTTGGATATAAAATAAGTGGTAAAATGTTATATTTGGATAATAAACCAAATTTCATCAAATTTCTTAAACGGCTACTACTAAGAGTTCGTATTTTATGAGTCATTCATTCAGTACATGAGCTGCATGGAGTCTTTACTGAAAGAAAGCAAAGATCTTGCGGAGTTGTTTCGAACCGAATGAAACCTCAGCGGTAGCGATGGTTTATCGTGGGGACTGTTTATAGTGCTCGATTTTTTCGTTTTACATCAAGTATTTTTTTGCGATTTTTAAAATGTAGAAATGTCGAACAAAAAATTTGTTTCAAATTTTGTGTGCCAAACCACTGAAAATAGAACGCTTACTGTGAACTGACTATAAAGAAAACACGTGCATATGAGTGGTACCGTCGATTTAAAATTTGTCGACATATGGCTAAGGATTTGCCAAACTCTGGTTCGTCATCAGCTTCTTAATGCTGAAATGGTTACAGACATTTACATTTATTTAAGTTTGAGAGAGATGGCCGCTGAATTTTTTGTGTTCAACGGATCAATTTGTACTGTTTTGCACAGCTGTTTGAATATGAAATGCGTTCTCGTTCGGCAATTTCCGAAAACAGTGAATTTTGTTAAAACAAAATTCAATACCGTAAAGATTGCTGAAGATATATAGAGCGAAGAAATGAAACGAAGAAATATATGTACATACATATATTTATATATATATAACGAGTCAACGTCGACCCCTTATTCATAAAAGACATCATAATTAGTGATGGGACATGGCTTTACAAGCTTAGTATGCAAACCGGTCAACAAGTTTGGGAAGGGAGCTTCCCTTCTGAGCCGAAAACATCACATTAATGTTGATTGATTTCTTTGATTATTACAGTGTTATGTATACGGTATTCTCGGCAAAAGGTTATCCGGTAAATGTAGAAAATTTCTAGTTTTGTGGCGGAAAACTCAAAGATTTTGCGCGAATTTCTGATCAAGAACTCGGTAAACATCATCGAACTACCGTATTCACCCGGTGACTTTTTTCTCTTTTTAAAACTGAAAATAAAATTAGGGGACAAATGAAAACCATTATTTGGTCCTTATGCAACATTTGAAAGGGAAAGTTCATCGAAAAAAAAACAGATTTTCTCTTCTCTTTCCAAAACTAAAATTACCACTTGGTGTCAGCTGTCCTCAGTACAAAGAAGATATAACAAATAATCCGCTGCGAGAACTGAAGTATTTTCCAGAAAATGCCCGGTTTTCAGGCTGTCTGGTGGCTGACCGTAACTGCCGCAAGACTTTGCAGAACAACTTAGATTTATTATTTTTCCGCATCATGGCCTAAGATTGTATGTTGTGCATTTGCAAATTACGATCTGCGTATGGAAATGGAGCACATTCATTCTATTAACTTCTATATAAATTGATCGATTTTTCAAAATTCAATCACTTCTCTGTAACTTGTAGTTAGTCCGGCTGTAGTAGTCTAGATTTTTATCTATTACATTGTTTTGTAATCCTCTACAATATTGGAGAAAATCGGTCAAGTAACCACGTGTCTTTTGGAACCTCTCATTTAAATGACAGATATATCCAAATGTTCTTATCGTTATATCTTTCATTCGGTTGTACCGAATTCGATTAAATTTGCCACCTTAGATTGATTTAGTAACTAAATTAACCAAATAGTTCTTGTACCTCTTATGCAAATTCACCGATTTATCGAAATTTGATTTTCCGTTCTAATCCCTAATTCTAATCCCTAAATTAAAGTTTGTTATATTCTCGGCAATTACATATATTGTGTTTTAGTTCTGAGTAAAATGTGAAAAAATTGATGCAATGATCAAGCCCTCTCTAGTGCTTTCCATAAACATTACTACTAATACTAATACTCCCGTAAACTTATATATTCATACAAGTATGTTGGTATCTTTCATCCTTCCATTCCATTTTAGTTAGATGGTATCCATTGTTATTAAATGCAAGACTCCATATTCGTATTTATTATTTTGTGGAACTTTTGTACAGAAGTTCCATACTAAATGCTCAATTATGAGTTTTACTTTCCCCACAGATTTTTTTTTAATAATCCTTTGGTAGGTATTTTGTTCTAATCATTCATGTGCCAAGTAAACACTGGTGGCTTTGCCATTGTTTGCTACAAAGCCACAATTACGTATGATTAATATTTAATGCGTATTATTAATTAAATATCATTCATACGTCTACGTTAACTATTCTAAGCACACAATAGTTGCTAATGGATTAAGTGGCAAACTGGCAGGGCAGTCCCTGTTAGTTGTCATAATTTATTCAATGCGTAAAATTTAACTAGATGAGGTTTCATTTGTGGCTACCTAGTGTTAATTAATTTATAGAAATTTTTGGTATATGCTGCCTTTAACTATATAGTCATTTTAAATATTTGCTGGAATGATTTCAAATTCGTTTACACAACCTGGTGAATTTGCCACTAAAGCATAAATATTAATATAAATATATATAAGTTAGCTAGTGAACATGATTTTACGGTTCCTTGAAGTCTGTGGCAGCTAATGTTCCGTTTACTTTCTTTTACAATTCCGTTTTATTTGTGGTACATTTTGCGTTGTTGTGGTAAAAGTATGATTGTTCAAAATCATTTAACATGTGAAAATGTCTCTGTACAATGGCATTTTAACTATTATATTGAAGATCTTTGTCTTGTCTCCATTTCACAACAAATATATCGAAAAGAGGCTAATTAAGTTTTATCATAGAATTCCTGGAATCAGGCATCTCACTATTTCGTAGCCATGGTTAAAAGTAAAATTTGTGAACTCTTTCCTAAAACGGCCTTGTTTCTTGTTATTTATAAAAAAAACTGATTTGAAAAGTATTGTTGGTTTTGAAATGTGTGGAATATGCAGAGACAACAGAAAAAACAGATTAAAAAAAAAAAAATATAATGCATTGTTTCATATTAAAGCGACCGCTAGCATTTGTGCCATTTTGCGTCAAAATTATTAACACACATTTGCGTCAAAAGTATTTACGAATCATACAAATTACTAGCTATGATTCTGCTTTTAACATAAAATTATTGAAATGGCTAAAACAAATTAAGAATTGAAATACAGGCAGAAATTGTTATCAAAATTAAGAATAGATCTTCAAGTTCTGAACTTGCAGAATCTTACAAGGTTTCATCGCTTACAATTTACTTACAAAAAAGAAGACTTACGGAAATTTGTCTAATAGAAAGAGGACTGTAAGGAATCTGGTGGCAAACCTTAGAGAGAGCAGAAAATTATGGAGAGCCTTAAAAGAAAGTCCGTCAGTAAGTCCAGTTGTCATTGCAGAAAGCTCGGAAAAATGAATTGGAAAAGAAATAAGTGAAACGACATTGCGACGGAGACTAAAAAGCAAGAACATTAATACACATGTCGTCCGCCAGATGATAGACAAAATTCCAACCAATATATCGAAATGCTTTACAATCGGTAAGGAGTACATAAAGATGCCAACTACATTTTGTGGACAGATGAGTCGCCATTTCAGTTCCACTGTTCATTTTGGATAAAAAATTCATGCATTTATCACAAAATCTACATAGAAAGGCAATGCAGTCTCTGAATAGATCTGAGTGGTGGTCCTTCTATGTTTAGGGATGTGTGCCATTTTACGGTTACGGAGAGCTCGCGCACATTGAAGGTACCCTGTACCAGTCTGGTTACTTGGATATTTCTAATGACCATGTATTTCCATTGGCCAACAATTTTTTTCCTATTACCGATTGGATTTTACAACGTGACAATGCTTCGTGTCACAAAAGATGATTGCCTGCAAAACTGTTCAGACTGTTCTACCTTTGCCATCTCCAAACATGGATCTCAAAACCTTTGAAAATGCTTGAGCTTTTACAAAACAATCACCGCCCATTAATGAAGATCGGAACCATCACGGCACAATTAAAGAAGTTAAAGAAGTATGGGCAAACCTAACTATTCCGTTTCGTACCGTTCATAATTAATTTAAATCTCTTCCTGTTAGGGTCTAAGCAGTTATCGGTGCTAAAAGTGATGAAGCCAAATATTAATTAAATTTCTTATAATACTATAACTTGTTTGAGTAATAAACTAGTTTTTAATATTGTATAAATACTTTTGACACCAATAAAATGTGTATAAATATTTTTTACGAAAAAACGAAATAAATGTAATTATTTGTTTTAATATGGAAGATACTGCTAATTTCGTATATTTCTTTATTGTAGAACACAATAAACTCTCCACACATTCAAAAACAATAAATCTTTACAAAATATCTCTATAACAACAACAAATGGAGCCATTTTAGGAAAAACCTTACAAATGTCAGCTCTGTTTAAAAACTTTTGACTACGGCTGTGTGGGTAGGGATGTATAGTCATTACAGGAAACAGTATTGATTGAATAGAACAAATCTAGTGCATTAGAGCAGGCCAACTTTTTTCGGCCAAAAATTACATCGCATCACATGATTGCCACAACATTTCTCAACACTTTTGCTGAACAAATAATATGTCTAAATATATCTCAAGGTATGCGAGTTTGCTGCGAAAATCCTTTCATTTATTTATGTATGTACAAATCTCAGATGGGTATACCATTTATTAAGTTTGAATTCTTCACCCATAACATATTCCTCACAAAGTAGTTTCTCTTAATATTGGTGGGATTTGGCGACCAGGGTGGTTAGAGAAAAAGAGTTTAGAAATATTTGATGCTTCCATATACTTCCATGTGAGCGAAATCTTCATGGGTATGTTCCAGTTTGCAATAAAAAATTACTGCATAATTCAATTTTTATAGGTAATTTCCAGCAAAGAGTGCGTATGATTTCGTTTCTATTATTATCAGGAATTTAAATTGCGCTTTCTCTTTCAAATATGAGATATTTTAGTACTAGAACGTCATTTGTTTATATTTTAAACGCAGTAAGTTGCAAGAAGCAAACAGGGAGAGCATCTCCATTCTCAAGATCGTCTACTTTATTACATTACAAAATGCCATTCTTGTCTATTTGTATAGCTAATGAACTTTATGGAATGAGATTTTAGTTTATATAAAATTCAAGTTTTCGAAAGAGAGAGTTATATAGGGGGACGCATAAGTAACGTTAAGATTTGATCAGTGAATAAATTTTTTGTTCAAATCTTTTTTCGTCTCTTTACTACATTAACTAAATAATACTTGGGAAATTTATGATGGAAAGGCTTAGCACAGAACAATGAACCCAAGTTGTCCAATTTTATTTTGATAGTCAGCATTCGATTATTTAGATCATATCGAAATTTCTTTCATGTTCGAAATGCTCCTAGCGCTCCAACAATTTACCGATTGGTTCAGCGTTTTGGGCAACAAGAGGCTGTCTGTGATTTATCGCGTGCTGGAAGACCTCGTGCAGTTCGAAGTGAAGTGACCATTGCTCGAGCGCAAGCAAGTATTGAGGAAACCCCGAAACTTCCACCAGGCGACGTTCTCAGCAGTTAGAGATTCCTAGGATGTCTTTAAAGTTACTTATGCGCCACCCTTTATATATTATGTATTTGTTTAGTGTGGTGAAATTATGGCTGGTCATCCTTTGAAAGAACAGATTCTGTAGCTAAAGATACTATACAATAGGTAGAACAAATATGTGAATTTCCATTCCTCGCATAGCAATCTGTTCGAGAAACTATCGCAAACATGGCACGGCCACGTTATGTATCAAAGCTAAATTCAAAATCCCCATTCGGCATGCGGTTTAGGGTATGCAACAGAACAATGTTGCAACTATGGCGTTTTAATACCCAATTTTTTCAGGAAGCTAAGAAAAACAAGTAAATCGGTTTTATTTAATATTCTCTATGTAGCCATGTTAAAAGATAAAGTACTTATAACATTTAAGTTCATTTCGAACTGCACGAGATTTTCCAGCACGGTGAAGATCACAGACAGCCCCTTGTTGCCACAAACGCTGAATCAATCGGTAAATTGTTGGAGCGTAAGGAGCATTTCTGAATAATCTAATGCTGACTTTCAAAGTAAAATTGAACAACTTTGGTTCTTTGTTCTGTGCTGAGCTTTCCATCATAAATTTTCAAAGTATTATTTAGTTTATTCTGTAAATAGACGAAAAAAAGCTTTAAACAAAAACTGTATTCATTAATCAAATCTTAACGTTACTTATGAGCCACCCTATATTGGTAAATCTTTGTGTTTTTTAGTCTGTTATTCCTTTTATCGAAATGTAATGAAATGTTGTTTAATAACTTTTTAGTTGAAAAATTTCAGCTGAGCAATCAAAATATTTGTGTTAATTTTGTTTGATTCAACAAGATGTGTTTTTGGCTGGCAAGTAGATAGATAGAGTTAACTGTGATCATGTTTTTGTAATGTCTTTTCTCCATGGCAATGTAATGTCTTTTCTCGAAGGCAAATGCCACTCTTCCATCTGCCATTTTTTTGGTTCGACTAATTAGTGTTGCCAAGTTGATCATGAAAACACACGACGGCGGCCCAAACTAGCCGACCTAACAAAGAAGACACAAAAAGGTTGGGAATTTTTTTCTTTGTTTTTCAACATAATTTCAGTTCAATCTTTCAATAGCTTCTGTACCCTGTTCATTGTAAGAAATGTTAAATTTCTTGAAATATCTATCAACCGCAGACTCCACCCTTTCGTTGTTGACAAATCTTTTTCCACAGAGCCATTTTTTCAAGTTTGGAAATAGAAAATAATCTGAGGGTGCTAAATTTGGCGATTAAAGTGCGTGTAATTTGAACTTTAATTCATTAATTTTGAATTCACCGCAATAGTGGGTGTGTAAACTGGAGCATTGTCTTGGTGAGACATAATTTTCCTTTTCCATAATTTCATCACCCAAATGCTGCAATAAGCAATAAGCGTATTCAATATTCGCCGTTGATGTTTTTCCTTTCTAAAGGTAATCAATAACAACGTCTTATGCGCATCTCAAAAATCAGACGCCATGTCCTTGCCTGCAGATGGAATCGTCTTTATCTTCTTTGAACACGATTTCTCCCTTCCAGTCCGCAGCTTTGACTATTCCTTTGTTCCAGGTGTGAAGAGACGAACCAATACCTTATTCATGGTTATAAATTCGGCTTTATTACGGTGAAACATCTCTAGACACTGTACGGACACATCTGACTGACTGACACTGTTTTGTTCTGTTGAAAGCAAGCGCGGCACCCATCTTGCGCATAGCTTTTTCTTCTTCAAATCTTTGGTCAATATACTTTTAGAAATTTGTATCATATTAGCCAGCTCACGCACCTTCAGCCAACGATCATCCAATACCATTTTGTGGATTTTCTTAAGCGCCTCTGTCGTGGACACATCAGTTAGTCGACCACTTCGGTGTTCGTTTTGGCAGCTCATTCGGCCTCGTTTAAACTCTGATATTTGTTTTCAATATTTTACAGTCCTAAACGAAAGAGCAGACTCCTCCAGAGTAGAATATAGTTCGGCTTTAATATTGGTTGGACTGACCCCTTTCAAATGGAAGTATTGAAGACCAATAACGAAGTAACCAATAACCGAAGTAGCGAAGACCAATTTTTTCAATGTTTACAAATTCACTGAGATCGTTTATTTTTGTTGGTTCAAATAAAAATATTAAACAATGTGGCGCCTTGAAACTTAAAACATATATTTTATAAAGTTGTTACTTTCAATCAAAATAATTTTTTCAAACTACTGGTACCATCTATACTTCAGGTAGGTTAGTTTTGGGGCCGCCCTCGTATATATATCCAATTATTTTATGCGCAATTACAATAATGCCGAATAAAGCCAAAGGCTATGATTTATGGATTAAAACATTTAAAAAACAAAATATAAAAATCTCCCTGAGATTTTATTTTTTGTGTGACAAAATGAAATTCATTCAATAATTGAAGTTTCAAAAATTCATCAATAACAACTGTTTGAAGACTGAATAAGTAAAAATCAAAAAAATAACTCTTATGTTTGGATAGATTTTATACAAAAAACCAACTTTTAATAGAGCGATGTAATTAAAATCAAAAATAATTGTTGTTATTTATTACAAAAAACAAAAAAAAAAAAAAAAACAATTACATATAGTAGTAATTAGCAATGTTTTTCTGTATTGGAAATGTTTCTAGCGCATTTCTTTCAATATGATTATTTAATTTCAAAATTCTAGCAATAACAGTTATTTTTGCTACCTGTTTGAAACACATCCTTTCGCTGAAATTCGATATATTTCAAATACTAAGACATATTGCCGTCATGGTGATTTTTTGAAACGCTTAATATTCTAAAATAGTAGATTTCGAGATAAGTCGTTTTTCCTTACAGTGTTGCGCAAAGCAAAAGCAACAAAATGTACTCCAGACTAGAAATACATAATTTTCATAAAAACAAAATATTTAAAACAAAGCTTTCCATTTATTTTCACAGAGGTATTATTAAGCTATAAAACCAATACATCACAACAACAATAACACTTGCGTTTAAAAGAAATATGAAAAAATGTACAGCAGAGCCGGAATTCACTTGCGCAAAACAATATCAACAAAATCAATATTTTGTGTATCCGCCCTTGTTTTTAATAACATCTTCGCACCTTTTTGGCATCGAGGCAGCTAATGAATAAAAACAATCCTCCGGAAGGTTTTCCTACTCAGTTTTCAACTTGTTGAATAGTTCCTCTTTGTTGGAAAACCGATATCCTGCCACTCTGCTTTTAAGGATGCCAAAAAGGAGTGTTTGGAGAGTATGAATCCTATTGTTTGTTAACCAATCTTTTGCCACTTTCGTTGTGTGTTTCGGATCGTTATCATGTTGAAACACCCATCGAAGTGGCATATTCCACTCTGCATGGGGTAGCGTTTGGTGTTGTACTATGGCTCGATATCCCTCACCGTTCATTATTCCATCTATTTTATGAAATGGACCAGGTTCTTGAGCCGAAAAGCATGTCCACACCATTATATTTCCACCACAATGCTTTGCACTGACGAGGATGTTCTTGGTTTTAAGACGTTGTCCTCTGTGTCGCCTGACGGTCTGCATTCCATCCGATTGAATTAGATTAAATTCAGATTCATCGCTAAACAGTACTGTTCGCCATTTATTTATTGACCAATTGCGATGTCTTTTAGCAAATTTTAACCTTTTCCAAAGAAATAATAGTAATATTAATACAGCATTACACTAAAAATAAAAACTTACCTATTTTTTTATATGCCTTATTGAAAGGAATGGTTTTTTGGAATATACCACCTACAAAGTCATTAATTATTTCACTTATTAATTTGTCTCCAAACTTTTCCCTCGCCGTCGTTAATATGCAAAGATCGTTGACAAACTGAATCAAATATTGCACAAATTGAAAGTATTTTAAGGCAGCTTCTCAAAAACATTGTAAAAGTACCGCTAGATTGCATTCTTTTTAAACCTATTCTCTCCTTTCTCTACTTTGTTGCTATTGTTTTGCGCAAGTGAATTCCGAGTCTGCTGTAAATTTTTTCATGTTTCTTTTAAACGCAATTGTTGTTGTTGTTGTTGTTGTTGTTGTTGTAATGTATTGGTTTTATAGCTTAATAATACCTCTGTGAAAATAAATAGTAAGCTTTGTTTTAAATATTTTGTTTTTATGAAAATTATATATTTATAGTCTGGAGTACATTTTGTTGCTTTTGTTTTGCGCAACACTGTATATCTTACAAATGAAAATGAACTGAAAATATATTACAGTTTCTAAAGGTTACGATGCTAAAGCATAAAGGAATTACATAAATGCAGAAATTGTATAACAGAAACTACAACAAATGTTATGTCAGCTGCGCTTCGCTCTTTACGAATGGCTCTCATAAGTTTGCTTTTCATGTTGGTAAATGATTCCATTTGGGAAATATTTATTGAAGAAACTTAAAATTTGCATTGACCTAAAACAGTTATCTTCGTCTTCTGTTGAGTGGATACCTGTTTGTAAAGAAAACTTTCTCAAATTATTATTTCTGATTTTTGGAAATTGATTTCCTTAAAATTTATTGCAAAAGGCAAATAAATTTCCATAACGTACATTAACAAACTTACAAAAATCAAGAAAACGAACAGATGTATGTATTGTTGTTACATTTTCGTACATTGTTATTTTCGTACATTAAAAGCAACATTTAATCAGCTTTTGTGTGATATTTCAAAGCTGCTTCCTCATTTCAGTTTTTGTTCCATTAAGATAATGCCAAAATTAATTATCACACTACACATTTTGCAGCGATTCTTTCATTTTTTACCCTCTTAAATGCTACACCATTCATTATGGCGGCAATAACAAAAGCTCATACAACTAGAAACATATTCACTCACATACAAAGCCACACACACACACATACATATACACAATGTAAGTGTATACATTATCACTTACATGCTTGTGTTGTGTTGTTGTTTAACGTTGATGTATGTATTTGTGTTTCCGCTTCTCTTTTACTGCTTAAGCATTTATAATTACCTGTATGTTATCACAATCCGACCATGTTTTTAATCTTGGTTCAAACTTCTTATCCTTCTCACTATTGCTGGGTGAGATTTTCGTTGAACTCGTATCCTGTGTTGAGATCCATACCAAGTTTCCCTTGGGTTGTTTAACTAATATTAACGCGTGTTTGCCATGGGGTACATCATGCTGTGTCCAGGAATATAACGGCAATCAGGATGGAAAATGACGATGATAGCGATGGCAATGACGATGGCAATAGCGTTGGCGTTGCAGCACGTTAAGGTTAAGTTGTAAAGAAGAGAAGAATGGCATGCAATGTAAAAATAGGATTAATTTAATTTTAATGGAAATTCATAATAGTATAATGTACACTGCTCATCAAAATAGAGTAATTTGTATTAGATTGTAATCCTTTGTAATTTTCAAGTATCAAGTAGATGGATACTCTTCTGAGGTCATATTTTTCAAATCCACACACACACAATAAATGCAAATTTAATGATGTTCAAAAATGAATACAAACTAGGAGAAACCAGCATTTGAAACTCGAAAATTAAAAAAAAAATTGAAATTCTTTGCAAAGACCGCCTAGATATCTATAACTGCTGAGAACGTCGCCTGGTAGAAGTTTCAGGGTTTTCCTCAATACTTGCTTGCACTCGAGCAATGGTCACTTCATTTACAACTGCACGAGGTCTTCCAGCACGCGGAAGATCACAGACAGCATTCAGTTGCCCAAAACGCTGAACCAATCGGTAAATTGTTGGAGCGCTAGGAGCATTTCGAACATGAAAGAAATTTCGATATGATCTAAATAATCGAATGCTGACTTTCAAAGTAAAATTGAACAACTTTGGTTCTTTGTTCTGTGCTGAGCTTTTCCATCATAAATTTCTCAACTATTATTTAGTTAATTCTGTAAAGATACGAAAAAAAGACTTAAACAAAAAATGTATTCACTGATCAAATCTTAACATTGCTTATGCGCCATCATATCCAATCTACTGGTATCGTTTTTCAAAATATTATGATGCGCCAAGTAGTAGAAAATTTTATAAACATTTACAAGAGTTATCTTGTCTAGCAGCCAGCCGGATAGGCAGATATCGCTCAATTGATTGAAAAGTCGTGAATTACATTTAGTCAAAAGAAAATTGGTACTTTAACCGCTTCATTCCAAGTGCTACTTTTTATTCCTTAATGCGGCAAAAATGTAATGCTTAAAAGGAAGCGTTTGAGGTAGTAAAGTCTTTTGACCTTATGTGTTTTATGACTTTTTAAGTCGATTGGACAATGTCCGGCTGCCGGTCTGACTGATAAATACGTAATCAAAAGTTCAGGTTACTGTGATCAACAAGTTAGAATTTAAAAAGGGAAAAATTAATTTCGAAAAATCGACCAATTTGTATGGGAGGTGTCAAAATGAAAAGGTTTTGATTCCGGCTTGAAATGAAACACCCAAACCTCTTGGGTGGTTACAATACACTCCATACTTTATTAAAAAACACTTCTTAAGTACTAAACATGAAATTCTTACTTAGCTAACTTAATTTAAAGATGTAAAGAGAAGGACCCCATTTTCTTATCGTAAACTACACTTCTCAATCCATTCACTATCGTCACTTCAACCGCTCTTATCTAATATTCTATTTTTGTCAATATGCTGTGAGAGACTACCCCCCTTATCTTTGTTACTTTGTGTGAGTCCCGGTAGCGCCCCATAAGAGAACATTCACATGCAGTGTGGATAAACTCATGCACACGGAGCAAGAGCGCATTTTCTTTGTCGCCACTTGAAGGATATGTACGAGTATATCATCTTATCATTGCCCGCGTGGTTCTTTACAAGCTAAACCACTCTACTGATGATAAGCAAGACGCTACAAAAGACCACATGTCTGATCTTTACTACGTTGCTTCATGTGCGTCTCTTTGACGTCCCATCATTTTATAATCACATGTAAACAAATCCATGTGAACATTTGTGAACAGGTTTATATAACCCATATCCAGAGTTATCCATTTAGTGGTTTTATAAACGCCGGTCTATCAAGGCTGTCACCTGTTAAATACCTGTCAAATAGTGAAAGGTTTGCCATTTACGAATATGGATCGTTTAAAAACCGAAGAACGCGTAAAATTAATTAAAACTTACTACAAAATTGGTAACTCAAAAGTTAGCTTTTCATCGAACAACATTTTCATCAACGATGAGGCTCACTTCTCACTCGGTGGTTATATCAACAAGCAAAATTGTCACATGTGGGGCTTGGAGAACCCAGAACTGATCGTGGAAAAGCCATTGCATCCGAAAGAAGTTACTGTTTGGTGCGCATTATGGTCTGGAGGTGTCAATGAGCCGTATTTTTTTCGAAAATAACGCTGAAGCGTTACTTCTTTTGTCCTACAATTGAAGATTATGAAGTGAACGATGTGTATTTGAACAACACGGTGCCACGAGCCACACAACATGACCGATTTTGACTTTATTGTATGAGAAGTTTCCAGAACACATAATTTCACGTTGTGGCAATTCGCCACCAAGATCATGCGACTTGACGCCGCTAAACTTATTTTTTATGAGGCTACGTCAAATAGCATGTTTACGGGAATGTTTAGGGCATTTGAAAACCAATATTCGTCAAGTTATTGTTGAGATACCGCCCGAAATGAAACAAAAAGTAGTCGAAAACTAATTCAAAAGGCGGTTTTTACAATGATATTGTATTTCGTACATAATGGCAAGGTCCAAGCATTATAAAAAAATAAAAGTTTCATCAAAATCACAACTTTTTGTGTGTGTTTATTTAACTTTACTTTTGAAACTGAAAAATGGATAACCCGGTAAAATCACACGTGACAGTCTGGCGAAATGTTTGGATGTGCCAAGTTTTATGGAACTTCATAAAGTTTTACGACAGTTGCCGTATCTTCAAGCTAGACTGACAGCTCAGACCAACCTAACTCAATCGACTTAAAAAGTTCTAAAACAAATTTGGTCAAAAGATACTGGCCACATCAAATGATGTACCTAGGTGAAAGCATACGAATGATTAAAATCTGTTAATAAATATGAACGACCGTATGCAAATTTGACCACCCACTGTGCAGCTTTTGCCAGACATGAATACTTCAGGCTCTAAACTTCAACTCACAAACGTTTCAGCTATATTTCTATGAATATTCATTCAAATCAGAGCAGTGATTCAAAGTTTACAAATTAGTTTTGACTTTTTTTAAGTTCATCCCACTGTGCGGTTTGCAGGTGGGTAGGCGGGTGTTTCCTAGGATGCTTTGTACCGCTTACCCCTAAAACGCAGGCCTCTCTACCTGATCCTGTAATTAAGCAAGCAAAGGGTATGATGCTTGCGAACAAAAACAAAATAGTGTGGTCTTGTGCCAGGCGCCCTAGGAAAAGGTGGATTATGTCTTGGGATTCACCTATAATATGATATCAAACTGATCATGGAACTCGTTTTTCGAAAACCAAGTAAAGGGGAGAGTCATAGTTAAACAAGACACATCCTGGCAACAGGTGCGACATAAAGAAGCCGTCGGGAGGTATCAGAACATTTATCTTTTCCGTAAATATAGTTGTATGACCAGAGAGATCTGGTTAATAAACTATGATAGGAGCATGGTGTACTTTGCTTTGCTGTGTTGATATTCTCTCCTCGGACATTGAAAATCTATGCAGTATTATGGATTACCAGTTCCATGCGAGGTATGATAAAGCGAAACTGGAGTAGCTTGTCTGCGAAACCCAGACCAGAGGGTTCTTCTCTTCTGGTAGCACGGGTGACCAGGAGGCCAAGGAACATTGTTCCTTCCTGGTCAATGGTGTTGGACCCCTAGTGGGAGCATCGTGCTGGCTGTGGTTGCCCGAACAAATGTTTTCAGTGCTTTTGCGTTGCTCAAGCGTTGATGTAGGAAGGCATTAGCTTAGAAAACACTGTTTATATCTATCCGAGGTTTTCCTAGATACCTCAACTCCTACCCGAGAGGTAGTTCACTTCATACCAAGTGACTACAAAGGTACTTTGGCTGAGTGCGGGAGTGGGACCTGAGGAAGCTTTTCCAAGGGACCGACTTCCAATCTCTGGTAGTCTAACTAATCCTTCGGGATTAGTGTGAGTACACCAAAGGGGTGCCGGCCGTCGCCTGAAGAAAGAAAGAACACATAACCAAGAAAAAAAAGCATATAATTAGAAACGGAACCTGTGTGGTGGCACACCATGGGTAAAGCTTTCATAGCAAGACTCATGTAAAACCTTCACATCAGCTGTGCGGTTTGCAGACAGCACACGAATAATATTTTATATTTATGTATGATCAGATACGAAATATCTGTATAAATATTTAACAAATAAGTATAAAATATTGGTTATACTTATATGAATTCCTTTTCCTCATAAATGTTAGTTTCAATTATTTGTTAGGAGTTAAAACATTTTTTTAATTGAATTATAATATGAAATTTTTTCTTTGTGTCATTTGTCTTTAATATCATTTGCACAAGACAAATATTAGCTTAACATTATGAACATGATAACCAAATGCACTAACTTGATGATATTTTCTGTTTCGAGAGAGTATTCTATCCTTTCAGAAGTTCTTCAAAGGAAAGGAAAAATGCATTAGAATAATAACCATAATATTAGCATTACACAAAGTTGGCATACAATGGTGTTGTTTTAAAGTCTTAAATACTCTTGGATAACATAAAATAAATATTATTTCTGAAATCAACAAACATAGCACAGTTTCTGTTTGCCTCGAGTAAATACATCTTCACAGCCGTCTTGTGGAGGTCACTGTACACTGAGTGGGCCACATGAATGGTTGGATGGATGGTTATCCATCCATGTATTTCAAGGGAACCTAATGATTTATTGCCTGAAGCACTTTTATGCCATTATTATATAACTCGTATTTTCTCTGTTAATGTAGGGTTGTGCTTTTCTTTTTTATTTTACTTCTATTTTGGTCGATTTACGAATGAAGAATTACAGGTCTCATGAAAGAAAAAATACTCATTTATATGTTTGTTTTGGTTGTTCCCTTTTTTTTCGAATTAGATTCGTATTTCCTCTTCCGTTGTGTGTAATTAAAAACTTGTAGTAGTTACAATTCTTTGAAAATATGTAAGGCAATGTTAACGTTTTAATTGAGTCAAATTTATTTTTAATTAACCTGAAAAATTGTGAAGTTAATTAGTTGGGTGACTGTCGGAAAGTGAATGAAGTTCAAAAGGCTTAGCTTTAAAATCGCTTAAGCAAAACTTAAATCAAATATATTGCCTTCCACATGGTAGAGATTCCAAATTCTATTAACATTCAATTTTTAGATTCGCTAAAAACGACCAGTTGTTTAATAAGGATTCTGTCATGAATTTGAGAAGCGTTTTTTTACTTGTCGATTGCTTGAAGTGTTTGCCAGAATGTCGAAGTGACCATCGCATCACGCACAATTTGGGTAAAAATTGGAAATTACTACGGTTTGATCCATTTTGGTGAAATTTCCCACACACATTTTTTAAGGTCAACTGGACTGACTTTAAAGCCATGTTACTAAAAACATTGGAAATAATCAAATTTTTCTGTTATCATCTGCAGACAAGCCGTATGGCTTCGCGGAATTAATATTTAGAATACGATTATTTGCAATTGTTATGCAATTGTATAAGTAAGTGAATACGTAATATTTTACATTGGCCTAATTTGGCTTTGTATTACAATATCGATAACAAAGAATTTCATTAAAAAAAAAAAAAAAATTTGAAAACTCATGTTCCGAGACTCAGCATATCAGGTGCAATCAGAACTGCACAGTGAGGGTTAAAATTATGCTACCTGCGCTGATTATACCTCAAGTGCTAAGTCTGTGTGAAATTTTATTAAAATCAGTGATAGAAAGCGATAAAAAATATTTCATAAAATCAAAGAAAGTTTTAATGATTGTTGATGAATGTTTCTTACCAATTGCAATTTGAGCAGGAATTATGTAAAAATTGAAGTAATTTTTTGCACCTGATTCTTATAGAAGAATATTATATTCGACATTACTACTAAAACAAACGATTTCCGGCAATGGTTTTACATCTCAACCCATTTTTGATAGAACAAAAATGCAACACCCAGAACGAAGTTTCTACAGTATCAAATATCCCTTGAACAAATGTGCTTCGTAGATTTTTAAGTCGATTGATCGATGCACGTTTGTTCGACTGGCTGGTGATAATTGCTTTAAATTTTCATAAAACTTTGTACAGCCTAATATTTTGCTAGATGGTAGTTGACAATATAAAAGGGGCTATGCGAGTTCGCCACTTCTGCTATCTCTCACATAAATTGACGCATTTTCAGAAATTTAGTTTTTTCCCTAAACCTACTAATCGGTAGACAGCATTAAACCCAACATATTTGGCACTTTTTAAAATTTGAATGTAGGGTGATTTTTTAATCGTAGTTTTTTTCCGCGGCTCCGTCTCAAAATGGCCATTCGGAAGTTCTAATTTTTCGTCACTTTTTCGAGCATTTCAGCCTGTATTCGATGAATAACTCGTGCTATGTTATCCTGTAAGGCTTTAGTAGTGTTCAGCTTGTTCACATAGACTAACGACTTAACATAACCCCACCAGAAATAATCAAGAGGCGTTAAATCGCAAGATCTTGGGGGCCAACTCATAGGGGCAAATCGAGAGATAAGCTGCTCGCCAAATTCATCCCTCAACACAGCCATGGTTTAAAGAGCAGTGTGGCATGTTGCACCGTCCTGATGAAACCACAAGTTCAACTCAGCCAATTGGAGCAAAAAAAAAATCGCGTATCATGGCTCGATATCGTTCGCCGTTGACGGTAACGTTTCTTCCACGGTCGTCTTTGAAGAAAAATGGACCGGTGATGCAACCAGCCCATAAACCACACCAGACTGTCGTTCTTTCGAGATGCATCGGTAATTCATGTATGGCATAAGGCTTTTCATTACTCCAAATGCGACAGTTTTGCTTGTTTACGTATCCGTTCAGCAAGAAATGAGTCTCATCGCTGAACACAATTTTTCGATAAAACAGCGGATTTTCATTAAGCTTTTGTAAGGCCCATTCACCAAAAATTAGACGTTGTGGTAGGTCAATTGGCTTCAATTTTTGCGTGAGTTGAATTTTATAGAATTTCAACCCCAAATCGATGTGTAAAATTTTCCTTGTGGTTAAGTAACACATGCCCACTCGCTGAGAACGGCGACGAATTGACATTTGATGATCGTCATTAACACTGGTCGCTACGGCTGCAATATTTTCTTCGGTAAGCACTCTACGCATGCGAGTCGATGGTTTTATGTCCAACAAAGTAAACGTGGTGCGAAATTTGGAGATAACAGCATGAATTGTTAATTGAGCAGGTTGATTATGATGACCATAAAATGGTCGTGTCAAATGTAATGTCGTATCAATGTAATTAGATGTACATTTGTCACAGAGCACGAATTTTGATAATAAATTTCAACGATTTGCAATCGTTGCTCGTTCGGTAGTCATTCCATGATTAAATGGCAGAGTATACTGTACACTAGACACTAGACAGATGACGTTTGGACGCCATTACCAACCAGTGCTGCCAACCTGAAAAACTTAAATCTTAAAAAATCGCCCTTTAGATTGATCAATTATCCACCATCCTTCTGGTAGCAGCCATATAAATGACCGATTCAGTGTCAAATTCATTCAAATTTGTTAAGCATTAAGGTTTTTTTTTTTTTTAAAGTAGTGTCTGACGATGAAAATACGACGCATTGTCATTCACCTTGTAGTACCTCCCGGTTTTTCGAAATTCACTCTGTACTCTCTACTTTCTAATTAGAAAGCTGCAATAACTTAATTTTTCGTCCATTGCATTAGTTTATAATGTTTAGCAAAACTTAGGAAAAATCGACCAAATAATCACGCCCTTTTTGATATCTCCTATGCAAAATAACCGACTAAATTCATATATTGTTAACTTCATACCTTTCAAGATGTCCCACTGAGTTGACTTAAATTTGACGCATGTTACGCATTTGACGAAATTTTGTTGTGGGATTGAAAATTGATCGAAAATTAAATATTCTATTTGAAGACTGCGGTAACTTAAGTTGTTGTCAGTTGCATTACATTATAATGCTTGGTGTAGGGACCTCCCTAAAATCTTATTTTCATTCAGCTGCACTATGGTCTGTGTTATTTAGCTTGCATCAAGCTTTCGGTGAATTAAATTCTGCGAATGAAAATCTACTGCGCAGACTTCCCCTATAGGACGGCTTAATGGGCCAATTTGCCAAAACTCATAGGTTTCTTTCCAACGCCTAAGTTGAAGATAGAAATTTATAAGGCATAATAAAAAGAAATTTGTCATTTGTGCATGACATTAAAGGTTTTATTTAGCATAGTTAGAATGATCCAATTTAGATCAAATATGTTTGGTTCGAAAATTTTTAGTCATTTTGAAAGTCGTATCAATTGGTAAAAATTTTCACAAGTTTCACTTGAGACCAATTTTTCAGCAACAAAATTATGCTCCATAGACAGAAACAGATGGTAATCACATGGCAATATAGACTATAAGGTGGGTGTATAAGAAAATTCACAAGTAAAATGGCAAATTTACCATTTTGGTTATCGCATAAAGGAGGGTAAACACATTTTTTTTCAAAAAGTTTTAAAAGTTTTAAAAATTTTAAAATGAACTTCTTTAAACGAGCTATCAAAAAATACGTCTTCTGAGCAAATTATGTTCTTTAAAAAATAGTTTTTGGAGTAATTCATTCCAACATGGTTTGCTTTAATTTTTAGGAATGAATCATAAATCAAAACAAACCAAATTTTTTAAGTATTTCACTGAGGTGATTTTGCAAGTGGCTCAAAACTGCATCGTTGGAAGTGATAAATATGCATAGATAACATTTTTTCAAGTGGTGAAAATGAGATTATTTTTGAATGACTTACAGTTTTTTTGCTGGATTACTAAAACTGTCAATTAGATAATTAATATATTAATTCTACTGCA
>JAHXMU010000160.1:450834-465120 GCA_019455685.1 Philornis downsi
AAAGAATTTTAAATATGTTACATCTTTTCCCATATAAGATGCAATTGGTTCACGAGTTACACGAATTTAAACCAAATGATGCACAAGAACGCATTTAATATAGTCGCCGTTAACGTTACTTATGCGCTACTCGTTATAACGACTAAGTTCAGTTCGTTATAATTTTGTCTTTTTTGTTGTTGTTGTTCTTTAACTCAGAGTTTATTTGGTAGGAATGTAAGGATTTCTTACGCTCCTCCTGACATTCTCCGCATTTGCTCACTAATGCAAAGGACGTAAAATCACACCTTAACGCTTTGAAATTTTGAAGTGAGGATATAACCAGAGCCGCACAGTGCGATACACAGTGAGTTTGGCAAGTTTTTATAGCGTTGATAAAATTACACTGTTGATCCGTTTACAATAATTTGTACGTCATTGGTTAGCTTTTGAAAAATATGAAAGAAAGTGCTTATTTGTGCCGGGTTTCTCATATAGCTTGGGGATACGCCGTTTGGAATAAATTTTTTTAAATTTTTTCTTCAGATTTTTTACAGTTTTTTTCTTACCAAGTTTGAAGCAAATATGTATAAGACCAAATTATTATGTTTCCGAAAGGAAATAGTATTTCACGTAAACTGTGGATCAATCACTTCAATAACTTCCTGTATGTTGGAAATGGCAAAAGTCTTAAATTAAAATTTGTGAAAAATAGTGTATTTTCTTATTTTGAGGAAAAAGTATTACCACACTTTCACCAAAGGCGGAAAAAGGTTATTAACGAAAGTGTAACATCTTTTTGTTATTTGAGACTAGCCGACCCGGCAAACGTTGCTTTGCCTTCAAATTTTATTTTTATAGGAAATGTTTCATGCCAATCGGTCTATTATAATAAGAAACGTCTATATTTGCAGAAGAACTTAAAATATGTTCACTCAACCGAAACACAAAATTCTGTTTAAATACCGTTAGCATTAGCAGAAATAATTGCTTTTTAATTTGTGGTTTGTATAGGAGGTACCACTCCCCATTGTCCAATTCCGCCCATATTTGCAGCAGCACTTAAGATATGTACACCAAACCGATGTACCAAATTTTGTTCAAATACCGTAAACAGGAGCAGAAATATTGGATATTTAATTTATGGTTTGTATGGGAGGTACCACGCCCCATTGTTCAATCCCGCCCATATTTGCGGTAGCACTTAAGATATGTACACCAAACGGATGTACCAAATTTTGTTCAAATACCGTAAGCAGGAGCAGAAATAATGGATTTTTAATGTTTTGTTTGCATGGGAGGTACCACGCCCCTTTGTCCAATCCCGCCCATATTTGCAGTAGCACTTAAGATATGTACACCAAACCTACGCACCAAATTTTGTTCAAATACCGTAAGCAGGAGCATAGATAATGGATTTTTAATCCCACCCAATCCCACCCATATTTGTAGCAGCACTGGCAACATTTACTACAAACATTTAAAAAAAGAATTAGCCACATCGGTGTAGCCGTTTTACAATTTTAGATAAATCGAAAAAAGTGGGCGTAAAAGTGGGCGTGGTAAATTTTTCTTTCCATAAAAACCTAAGTTGGACTACGACGAACATTTAAAAAAAAAAAATATTCAATTCGGTCCAGCCGTTCTCAACTGATGTCCTTACCAACGAACGGCATTTGATTTTTATTTATATAGATTGGATTAGAAACGTGTTTTTGACAATTTGTCAAACCCGAGCTACAGTATCTTGGACCTTACTGTGTGGCTTTGGTTGTACGTCGAATGCTGAATCTGAGAATGTAGGCTCCTAAACACTTCAAAAAGGTCTATGAGAAATTTCATCAAAATTTGTCGAACCATTATGCATGACACTTTCCTTTTTTTTTTGCTTACTCCTACTGTATGTTGGTTGAATTTATATGTAAAACAGTTTGCCTCACAAAAAATTCCTGCATTGATTAGTACCAACTTCAGTTGAATATTTCTTGAAAACAGTCTCTAACTTTGGATGGAATTTAAATCATTATATCCGGATAATGTTTTAAAATCTTGCCTCCAGTTTATTAAATAATTTCCAGATTTTGTCATAGTCTGTGTAACTAAAATTAGAAAAATCCCAAATGTAGTTAACAGATAATTCTTTTAAATTACTTGCTAATAAGAAAAAAGAAAAAACATTTTATATCCCATATTAAGTTTATTACAATTGAAACAATTGCTAATTTGAACTTTCTGTTAGCTGCTACATCATTACTTGGTGATTACTTGTAAAATGATGATAACGACTTGTACTGATTTCTTTGCAATTATCATTATAGTGCTTTGAACAAGAATAGTAAAGGAATTGAGTCCGATTTTCTTTTCGTTGCCATTTTACTCTGCGGACATTTACTGACAATTTCTTATCATTACATTTCGTTTCCTTCTTTGCCTCGATGCTCCCATGCAATTACATTATCTGTGTTATTTTGTCCATTGACAGAAATTTGACACAAATCAAACTTTAAATTAACACAAGTTTTGCAATCATGACGTTGTGACAGTTATTTTGTTTCCTCATTTTCTCAATTTCATCATTTCATCTTTGTGGCCTCTGGGGATAAACAGTTTAAAGTTTTTTTTTTGTTTTTTTTTTTTTTTTACTTTATTTTCCAGTGACACACATAGAATATTTGAGATTGGATCAGATCACTGTTTTATGTCAACAATGAACATGAGGATAGGCAGTATGAGAGCCATCTAGTTTTCAATTGAGATGGTAGATATCAAAATTAACAATTATTGTTTTGAGAAAGTGGACATTTTTAATATCGTAAAGCAATTTTGAGGCTTTCACAGAAATTGTACAGCATTCAGTAGTAGTTTATTAACGCTTTGCCAGAGTTTTACTGTCTATCAACATATTCTTGACAGTTGCAGAAAATTTAAAATTCTTGTCATTTCTTTACAAAGGATGGACCAGAATAATAAAACTTAATTAATTAACTGATGTTTGAAAAAAGTATTATTAAATGTGCTTATAAAAGAAAAGAAATGATAGTAAAATCGGAATTTATGAATGTTTATTCAGCCTCAACATCTCCATAATGAACATCAAAATAGTGAACAACTGAATTTAAACGCGTCCGTACAAGTAGTTTTAGATCTTCATTTAAAAAATAAAGGTACATGTCATTTCATACTAGAACCAGTAAAGAAATTTCAGTTAGCTGAACTTGTAAGTCAGTCTATTCATTCAGCGAACGTCCTTTTGTTTGGTGCAGAAATGTGTAGATGGCGCCTGGTAAATGGCTTGGTTCTTATCAAATGATGTATACCTCCATTCCATTGGGATGAGGATATAAAATATTCTAAATTAAAGCACAATAAAATAAGCAAAATTTGAACTTTCTGAAGTCCCCGTTTGGGAAATCAAGATGGACAACCGATTTTTGCTAAATCGGTTATAAATGTATTACCTTAAGGCGCGTGACAGCACAATCCATCATTATTCGAGAGTATTAATGTCTGATGATGCGTGTTTAATTATACTGAATATGGCGCAATTGAACGAAAGATAAGACCGAAGAATATGTAAATTAAATAATTTGTATTGGAGGCACCAAAGAGGCCGTAGTTATTCGGTCGGTTTTCTCAAATTTTACAAGACAAGAATTATCGAACACTGAAATTTTAATTTGGATAAATCGATCAATTTGTATGCAAAATACCAGAATAGGAATGACAAGTTCGCTAATTTTTTTCTTAGAACTTAAGAACTTATTAAGATGTGCCAAATTTGACCGTATTTGCTACAAATAATTCAAAGATATAGAAATAAGAAAATGTTGAGGTGCTAACTAACTAAGTTCTCGCTGTTTTTTTTTTATAAAAATGCAACTTCATTAGGAAAACATGTTTACAAATGAATAACTGCACGTGTTGCCCCTCGTTAGCCACTACTTTTTCCCATCTTTCTGGTAAAGCTTAAATTCCGTCACGGTAAAACTGATCATCTTTTGGGGCTGTCCACGAATCAAGCCATTCCTTGATGTCGTCATATACGTGGAACTACTGGTCAGCCAAAACAGAACAAGCCCTCAAATAGAACAAGTAATAATTGAACTGCGCAATATCTGGAGAATATGGCGGATGAGGTAAGCCTTCCCATTTTAGCGTTTCCAGATAGATTTTAACGGGCTTGGCCACGAGAAGGCGAGCGTTGTCATGCTGAAGAATCACCTTTTTGTGCCTTTCTGCGTTTTGTGGTCGTTTCTCGCACAGAGTTCGGCTCAACCGCATAAATTGATGCCGATACTGATCCCCAGTGATGTTTTCGCTTGGTTTCAACAGTTCGTAATAAACAAAACCGACTTGGTCCCACCAAATACACAGCATCGCATTCGCAGCGTGAATATTCGGCCGAGGCGACGACATAGAAGCATGACCGGGTAGCCCCCATGACTTTTTTTCTTTGGTTTGCTGTAATGAATCCATTTTTCATCACCCGTTACAATACGATGAAGAAAACTTTTCATTTTTTGTCGATGAAATATTTGTTCATAGGCAAAAAAACGGATGCTTAACCTATCTTGGCTTCAACTCATAAAGAACTCAAGTTCGAATCATTCCCAACGCATGCAATCACTTGGAAATGGCTTGGCGGGTAACTTTTAATACTAAAGCAAGCTTTAATTTCATTTAACATGGATCCCTATCAAGCAATGCCGCCAATTCAGTGCCTTCGAAGGTTCTTCGTCTTCTTTCATGCGAGCACTGGTCAACATCAAAATAACCATCTTTAAAGCGACGGGACCAATCTGAACACTTTATTTCACTTAAAGCCATATCTCCGTAAACGTCTTGGAGCTCCCGATGAGCTTCAGTTGCTTTTTTCTTTGAATGAAGAAGAAAGACAATACTTCCCGCATATGACGATTATTGGGCACAAAATCATGCATATATACACAACCAAAAGAATATTACATCAAAACAAAATCATTTTTGTGTCGAGGCGGTATGTTTACCATATGCCTAAGCTTGGCTCATGACGTTTAGGTTATGGCAGAATCGACTAGCACTTACCGCTGGCGCCATCTATACGTAAACAGCGGGAATTTAGTTGAGCACCTAATAAATCTTTGATTTGTATTTGAGGTATCAAAAAGGGCGTGGTTATATGCCCAATTCTTTCTCCAGTTTTATTGAGATGTATAAGGCAATGTAACTGATAACAATCTAGACTACTTCAGAGTGCTAGACAGAAATTACATCAATTAATTTGTATTGGAGGTACCAGAAAGGATGTGACAATGCAACCTAATCTCAATGCCCGGCTGAGATGTGGCAAAATATCAGGCTATACCAAATTCTAGGAAGTTCCACAAAGATTTGCGACAGTTATCGCTTCTACCAGCCTGCCAGGCAGGCATTTAGCTAGCCAGTCAGGAAGAAAGACGGACATCGCTCAATCGGCTTAAATAGTCATGAGACGCATTTGGCTAACAGATACTTGGTTCTTCATACGTTTTCTTCTGAAGGTTACATTTTTGGCCATATTAAATGATATAGACTTTCTTTTCTTTGAGCGAAATCGTATATTTTGATTAAAGGCGTTTCACGATTTTTTATGTCCAAGTCCAACCAATCATTGTAAAAATAAAAAATTAATCTATAGATTACGGATTACAGGGCAAAATTGAAACTTCGATAAATCGGTTAGTTTGCGTGGGTGGTACATACTTCATTCTCAGACCTAAGTTTATTAAGCATATTTGTTTGAATTTAGTACATCTCGAAACGTTCAATCCTAAGAATAGGTGGACAAAATGTGTAATTTGTACTGTATTTACTGGAGAAAACTTGCTTATCCAGCCAAATTTGTCAAATTTTACCTAACGTTATATTACAATACAATTGATAAAAACATATAAGATTTTATGTTTTTTTTTCATACGAGTTTTTTCTAAGTTACTGCAGTCTTACTCATAAACTTAATTCGAAAAAATATTAAATTTCTCTAAATCAATCAATTTGCATAGAATATGCCGGAATGGATATGACACTCATTTTCATTCTCGGACATAGTTCATCGAATGCATGCAGTGATTCAAATTTGACTGAATTCAGTTTAACCACTTGAAAGACATGAAACTAAGACTGTAAATATTAAATCGTACATTTATATAGGAGGTATCAGCAGGTGCGTGGTTACTTGGTGGAGTTTGTCTCAAGTTTTAACAGCTTTAATAAACTAATACACTGTGTTACTGCTTCCAAGTAATTACCAGCAATTACAAAGTAAAGATTGCCCTTCAGAAAATGGGTCATTTTGAGAGAGGTACCAGAAGAGGCCCACACTTATCCACAGACTTATTTTAATAAACACTTAATGTTCGTCAAGTTCTATTGACTTTAATGTAACTGAATAAAAAATTTGAATAGGAGAAATGGGCCAAAACAGTCGTCTGTAAGGTAGATATTGGAGGGGCCGTGGTTATCGACAGATTTTTATAAATTACTAGCCGACCCGGCAAACGTTGCTTTGCCTTCAAATTTTATTTTTATTGGATATGTTTCAATGTTAAACAAAATTCTGTTTAAATATCGTTAGCAGGAGCAGAAATAATTGCTTTTTAATTTGTGGTTTGTATAGGAGGTACCACTCCCCATTGTCCAATCCCGCCCATATTTGCAGCAGCACTTAAGATATGTACACCAAATCGATGTACCAAATTTTGTTCAAATACCGTAAACAGGAGCAAAAATATTGGATATTTAATTTATGGTTTGTATGGGAGGTACCACGACCCACTGTCCAATCCCGCCCATATTTGCAGTAGCACTTAAGATATGTACACCAAATCTACGCACCAAATTTTGTTCAAATACCGTAAGCAGGAGCAGAAATAATTGATTTTTAATTTTTTGTTTGTATGGGAGGTACCACGCCCCTTTGTCCAATTGGACCGAATTGTAAATCTAAACCATCCCGGGCACCACCCAGACGCATATACAAAAATCTATGCAAAGCGGTCCAGCCGTTTAGGAGGAGTTCACTGACATCGCCCGTACAGTAGAATTATATATATAAAGATAGTATCCTTTGCAGAACGGAATTGCAAATTCGGAGTTACAAGAGAAAAGTGCAATTTGGGATAATAGATCTATTTGTGCGGAAATTACAGGGAGGGGCCCATTTAGAATCATGCCTCCCCCCCACTCACGATCTGCCAAAATATTGGGTTATAGTAAGCTTTAAAAAGCTTCATAAAAATTTTCGTCATTTATGTACAAGTTAACCAGCTAGCCAGGCATGTGACCATCACTCAATCGCCTTAAAAAATTTGTGAAATGCATTGTTCGACTAATACTTAATATTTGAAATGCTTTCTTTTTTTTGGGATGTTACATTTCTATCAACTGCAATATAATGTTCGCTCCTAATAAGCTGAATATTTGATGAAATTTGATGAATGAAGTCAAATTTAAGAAAATTTGATATATTTAATTGTTTCTTTCTCAGTACGAGAACTTGCTGCTTCACTTACGATGACAATCGATGCACCAAACAGTCGATAACTTGATGGTGAAATTTGGATAGCAGGTCTCATGTACAGTGTGGACCTCGAACCGGTGGTTTCAAAACTGCCTGTGTGGCAAGGCTGTCAGCTGTTGAAAACCTGTCATTTGAACTGTTATTTATTTAGTGAAAGGTTTGCTAGTTACGAATATGGGTAGTTTACAAATAGTTAAAACATACTACAAAAGTGGTGATTGAAAAGTGGACTTTCAATCGGACAAAATTTTTCACAGCTTTGAAGTTCATTTCTTACTCGGTGGTTACATCAACAAGCAAAATTGTTTCACATGGGGCTCGAAGAACTCAGAAGTAATTGTGGGGAAGTTATTGCATCCGGAAAAATGACTGGTTGGTGCGCATTATGGTCTGAAGGTGTCATTGAGCCGTATTTTTCCGAAAACTACCTTAAAAGGATCCACTGGTCCAACCAATCCAAAGGCGGTCATTTAAATGACATTATATTGCAACATAATGGCAAAGTCCAAGCTTTATAGGGGAATAAAAGTTTCATTGAGATCATAGCTTTATGTGTATTTTATTTAACTTTACTTGAAAACGGGAAATAGGTTACCCTACATTTAGCTGGACGATGCAAACAGCCATTGTTAATGAGCCACGACATTTACGTGTGAATAAAATGGTTCGGTAATAGACTAATTTACATTACAGTGATACTGGTAGCATAAAAAACACCATGGAGGTGAATACTGAAAAACAGCAACATCGCCAGACATGGTTTGAAAGGGGTAGGCCAGAATTCAACGTAATCCACAACAAAGAACGATTTAATTGGTGAAAATTTGTAATGTGTCTGCTTGTAGCATAGAATGCGTATTAAAAAATAAATTATCATTGAAGACCCACAAAATACAAAAGTGCTGCACAAAAGACAAGATTAAAGATTTTAAACGACACTTTGTTATCTTGGGCACGTCAACAATTCAGTAAAAACCGCTGGACGTTTCAGCTACATTCCATCGATAATAACACATCCCATAAAAACGGTTAAACTCAATGTTATCTTCACAATTATGACCACCATATTCCTTGGCTTAAAGTCAATGGATTTTTCCATATCGTTCATTTTAGAGGCCAAAGTATGCACTAAAAAGTACGAGACGGCCAACGCCTTAAATATTGCTCTTTGCCGAGAATAGAACCAAATGCCATCAGGCTGACATCTCGGACTGATTATTATGTGAGCTAAAGTTGCCTACATCGGATCATAATATATCTGTTTAACAATTTGAAATATTCTTACGGAGAAGTTTCTAAACAAATATAAAAAATAATAATAAAATTGACAAAATTGCAGCATCTATATTATTTCGAACGCTGCCCTATACTGCAGAACTATTCCAGTTACAGTTTCATTTTTATTAATAATAAAATAGAAATAAAATAAAAGAAAAGAAAATGAAAAATATTAATCACTGTTCAATTAGAGTCACTATATTGAGAATAATTTATCTTTCAGTACAAGTAAAGGATATTTTATAAGTTTTTCCGCTTGCTTTTTACTCTGGAAAATTTTACAAATTGTATGGGAAGAGTTTAACACGCGGGCTCAACGGTGCAGTATTTAAAACAATTTAAGATATACTTTAGAGTACTCAAAACTAGCTGACCTGACAAAAAAAGACGTAAAAAAGTTAGGAAGAATTTTGTTTGTATTTCAACTTAATCTCATTTTAGCTCAATATAAGTTTTCAAGCGATATTCAACAGCTTCTATACCCTGTTTATAGTAAGAGCAGTCAAACTTCTTAAAATAACCATCAACAACAGACTCAATCTTTTCGTTGTTGGCGAGCCATTTCTTCAAGTTTGGAAATAGAAAATCGGCAGAGGAAGCTAAATCTGGCGAATAAGGCGGTTGATGAAGCAATTTGACCTTTAATTCATTCATTTTGGCCATCGCAATAATGGATGTGTGGTCTGAAGCATTGTCTTGATGAAACAACACTTTCGTTTTGGGCAAATGCCCCCTTTTTATAATTTCATCACCTAAACGCTGTAATAAATTAACATAATATTCGCCGTTGATGGTTTTTTCTTTCTGAAGATAATCAATAAAAATAATTACATGCGCACCCCAAAAACACACGCCACGACTTGATCTTGCCTGCAGATGAAACCATCCTCGTTTTCTTTGGACACGATTCTCTCATTTCTGTCCACTGCTTTGACCGCTCCTTTATCTCAGGTGTGAGATTGTGGACCCATATCTCATCAATGGTTATAAATCGATGCAAAAATTCGGATTTATTGCGGTGAAACATCGCCAAACACTTTACTGAAACATCTTCACATCGCTATTTTTGCTATATTGAAAGCAAGCGCGGCACCCATCTTGCGCACAGCTCTCTCATCTTTAAATCTGAAATCTGAAATGCCTATCATTTCGGCCAGTTCACGCACCTTCAGCCGACGATCGGCCAATACCATTTTGTGGATTTTCTTAACCGTGTCTGGCGTGAACACCTTAATTAGGCGACCCCTACGGTGTTCGTCTTGGCAGCTCGTACGGCCTCGTTTAAACTCTGCCACCCAATATTTTACAGTCGTAAACGAAGGAGCAGACTTCCTCAGAGTATAATCTAAATCGGCTTTGATATTGGTTGGACTGAGACCAACTGGAAATCAGATGGAAATATTGAATTACATAACGGTGACCAATTTTTTCTTTGTTTACAAATTCACTGAAATTGTTTGCTTTTAAAGGCTCAAATAAAAATACTATACAACGTGGCGCGTTGAAACTTAAAACGTGTGTTTTATAAGGTTGCCATTTTTTCAAACTACTACCACCACCTATACGTCTGGTCGGCTAATTTGGGACCGCCCTCGTATGTTTAATAATGACAATGTATAACATATCTATATCAGGTTTCAACTCCTTTCACTTAACAAGCGTTTAGTTAGTTAGAAGGTGATGTCATTGTGAATCCAAGTTCCTGCCAACTCTATTCAGAGGCCTCACATTTCAAAGAGTAACTAAAAGTGCGGAATTGTAGCTGATTAGAATACAAGAGCTGGTAATCTGATTTTAAGAATTCTTTGGTTTCAACTCAACTCGAATGCAAAAAGCATAATACGGTGGAGATTTTCCCCTTAATCTTCAGGTTACACTTAGTACTGCAGTAAACTAAAGGTGTTTTTCTATTCGGTTACAAACTCAACCCTTTTGGGTTGTAATACTTTTTTAATTTTATTTTCTTTTCTCTGTTTTCTTTTGTTTTGCGTTGGAGTCTTAGTCCTACCGCAATAGTGAGGCGAGAAGGTCCTTTGCTTGGTCTAATTTCTCATTTGAGAGAAAAAAGTTCATTACAAAGATTTGCTTTTTGTTTATTATTTCGTTGTTGTTGTTTTTCTTTTTTTTTGAGCCACCTAATTCTCCTTGTGCTGTTTTCTGTCTTTGGTGTCTTTAGTTAGTTGTTAAAGATGATTCTTTCGCATTTTTTCCTTACTCTTCTTAATACCTTCCTCATTGTTTCTTCTAGGTGAAGGTAAACATTAACTTTACGTTTTTTCTCTGTAGGATAGAAGGGCTTAGGTCTTTGCAGGCAAAAAAAAAAAGAAATCATTTTTGCTATTTGTATAGTTTTAAAGTACTGCAGGACGACTAAAGTGAGTTCATTTCTGAAGTTCTTGTGCAGGGACAAACAGAACCTACGGAAAGTGCTGTCGACATTAACTTTACTAAATTGCCGCAATGGGTGCAAACAATGTAAGAGTTGATTATAGGCATTCTTTTATGAATAATGTGATGTACGGAATTTTGGGTAAAAGAATAATGAAATGCTGTTATTTTTGTTGTTGCAAGGAAATTAACATTATTTGAGCTTATCGCTAAAGAAGAGCTTGACAATCAATTTTCGTCTTGAGTATGTCTGTTCCTTTCACAAAATTTCAGTCAGATGAGTTGACTTACATGTGCCTTTCCCCTTTGCAAAGTTGGGTGGAGAGGCAGTTTCAGTAAAAGTCTGGTATGTTTTGTAATAAAAGAAGTAAAATTGTAATTTTCCCTAGCCTTTCACGTAGACGTTATGGAAGCATTATTAAATTTTCTTAAATCGATATATTTGTATATGTAGTACCCTAAGAGACGTAGTGATGCAGTTCCCTTCCATTCCAGTAATAGGTTTACTAAATGAGTATTGCGTGGTTAAATGTGTTGAGTTTAGTGCACTTGAATGGAAGAATGGAATATACATATATATTTATATGTACGAGTATATATATAGAGTGAGTTTTTAATCATAGTTTTTTTTTTTTTTTAAATCGAATAAAACACTCAAATTTGCATCATATATTAAATTTTTTTTTTGGAATCTAATGCAATAAAGCCAAAATAGAGCGTGTAGTGCAGCTCGTGGCACTTTTTGCTTGATATCACATATAGTCCAGTTCATAATCTTCAATTGCAGGCTAAAAAAAATTCGGCTATCATACAATAATGCTCTGAATTGACGGTTCTTCTAGCGTCATTTTCGCAAAAATACGACCCAATGCCACCTACAGACCATAACGCGCACCAAAAAATAACTTTTTCAGGATGCAATGACTTTTTCACAATCACTTTTGAACTCCCCGAGTCGCATATGTGGCAACTGTGCTTGTCAACGTAACCACGGAGTGAAAAATTAGCTTCATTGTTGTAGAAAATTTTGTTCGAAAAATCAGCATTGAAAGCCTATCCAATCAGCATATCTACGGCGTTGTAAATGGTCAGCCGGTTTTAGTTGTTGCGTCAGTTGGACCCTGTATGCATGGAGGTGCAAATCAAAATGCAAACTACGCTGTAATAAGTCATAGAATAGACACATTTACTGAGCCCGCCGTGGAATTAAGGAATTCGAATTATCCGCCGGACTTTCACTAACATATTTTTGACAGTGCGCACATAACGATGATACACAGGCCTGACCATATCTGGTAACGCTTCCAGTCTCTTCAATTTTTTTTTATAATCTCGTCAACTCCATGCACAGTAGGTCGATCATGACGACCATAATCACCCTGTAATGCACGAAAAGTGCCCACGTTTCAATCACTATTTTTGTAGTAATTTTTAAATTTTTTCGCGTTTTTCGGTTGTTAAACTATTCATATTCGTAAAGGGCAAACTGGTGATAAATTGGACATGTGAATATAGGGTGATTTTTTAAGATCGAAGTTTTTCAGGTTGGCAGCACTGGTTGGTAATGGCGTTCAAACGTCATCTGTCAAAGTGAAAAGTGTACAGTATACTCTGGCATTTCATCATGGAAAGACTAACAAATGAGCAACGATTGCAAATCGTTGAAATTTATTATCAAAATTCGTGCTCTGTGACAAATTTGCATCGTTTGATATGACAATTTCAAGGTCATCATAATCGACCTGCTGAATCAACACTTCGTGCTGTTATCTCCAAATTTCGCATCAAATTTATTTAGTTCGACATAAAATCATCGACTCGCATACGTAGAGTGCGTGCCGAAGAAAATATTGCAGCCGTAGCGACCAGTGTTAATGACGATTGTGAAATGTCAATTCGTCGCCGTTCTCAGTGATTGAGCATGTGTTACTCAACTACAAGGAATTTTTTTTTGCCCCAATTGGCTGAGTTGAACTTGGTTGACATGTGGTTTCAGGACGATGCTACGCTGCTGGTGAAACAATGGATATGTTGAGGGATGTGAGTTGGCCCTCAAGATCTTGCGATTTAACGCCTCTTGATTATTTCTTATATTCCGCGTAATTCGTGGAATACAGGCCGAAATGCTCGAAAAATTGACGAAATATTGGACTTTCCGAATGGACATTTTGAGACGGAGCCGTGGACAACATTTACATGAAATTATCTTTAAAAATTAAATGGCAAAGACAAATTTATCGATTCCTATAAAAAATTTTAATATATGATGCAAATTAGAGTGTTTTATTCGATAAAAAAAAAAATAATATTAAAAAATTACCCTATGTTGTAGTCCAATGATGGAAGTTAAAATAACCAAGACTGTATTTTTCGAAAAAAAGTTATAAACCGTATTACTTTATTGAACGATGAACGATGCTGAAATTTCAATGATGGAAATACAAATAAGTTTTAGTTGATGCACAACTCATAAAGCAACCTCGCTAAGCAGCAGCCATTTCATTCTAGTGACAAAATCAATCCTTGCATTACAACAACAACAATAATTAGTAGATTAACAGGTAAAAATCATACGATGGTTGGCAGTTATTTTTCCTTTTATTATGGTATACTTTTATGATCTTACGGCATAATAATTATAATTTGTCCCAAAATGCGTAGATAAATAAGTAGAATTGCTTTGGAGACATAAATTATGTTAAACTTAATTAAATGTCTCAAAACAGCAAATCTTTTTCTAAGTAAATGACACTTCAAATGACAGGTATTTAGCAGCTGGCAGTCTTGCCAGGCCAGTGGTTTTGGAACCATTAAATGGAATAAACTGTTGTCGAAAGTTCTGAAATGCTAAAAGCTTACTTACAATTCATATCTCAACTGGTAAACGCAACTCGTTCCCTTAGTAAACTTCACTTAATCACCACTTGTAATTTCTTTATTGTAAATTTAATTGCACATAATTTCACATGACTGTCCAAAATGATGTGTTGTAAATGGGTCAAATTACAAGGTCCAATTTTCAGTTCTCTGAGAGAAACCAACTGTAAAATCGTTATTGTACAGGGTTGCCCATATTCGACGGACCCATGTTTTTTAAAAAAAAA
>JAHXMU010000160.1:465520-483073 GCA_019455685.1 Philornis downsi
ACTTCTCACATTTTTTAATATTTTAAAAGCACGTTGAGTTTTCACAACTGACTTCTTCCGCTGAATGTAAATTTCAACTATTTCAGAGCGCTCGCGTGGCGTGCATTGTTCCATGGTAAAAATCTGCTTGGACTGACGCTTTAAACGCGGTATGTCGTTAAGCGATCTGACATCTCTGTCAAAAGTTATGGCGTTGCCAGATGGGTCCGTCCAATATGGGCAACCCTGTACAAATCGCAGTACAGTCCAACATTTTAGTTCCACAACAACAGCGAGAGAGGTATCAAATTGAATAGAGGATTCCCCGCTGCTTCCCTCGCCATTCATATTAATCATCTCTAACAATTTAATACCTTTGTACAACTTGGTAAAATCTGAAAAATCGACTGGGTAACCACGCCCTCTCTGGCAACTGCTATATAAATTACGTATTTTAACTCACATATTTTTAGGCTCATATCTTTCCTTTAGTTGCACTAAATGACGTATTGTATAGTATGCTTCAGGCATCAAAGAGTAAACTTAATTGTGCGAATGAAAATGAACTGCATAGCCAGGCCTCTTAGAAAAACACATATAATATGAATTGACTTTAGAAACTTATAACTTCCCTTTTTTTATTGTATATCAATCTAGCGTACTTTTTGGTAAGAAACCAGCAATTCATCACATCGCGAAAGGGCGTTGAGGGAATGTTTATAAAGGGTGTCCCAACAAGAACGCAAGGTTTAAATTTGACGCCATTCGAAGTGTCATTGCTTAACATTTGAACGATTGTTATTGTTTGCTAGTAGAAGGTACGAGGTTAGTAAAAATGGAGCGCTACACGAATGAACAACGCATTCTCATTGCGGAATTATTTTACCAAAATGGTGAAAGTTTTGCGGCTACAGTTCGCAAATTGCGATCAATTTGGGGTCACAATAAAACTCCAAAAGAGTCAACTGTAAAGAGATTAATGGATAAATTTGTCAAAACTGGGTCTGTTAGTGATGTAAAGACAACAACGCGCATTCGACCAGGTCGATCGACCGAAAATGTCGCAGCTGTACGTGATGATGTCGCTCAAACTCCATCCACCTCAATTCGACACCGAGCTCAGCAAATTGGTGTCTCTAAATCCACTATGCAGCGAATTTTGACGAAAGATTTGCATCTTCATGCATACAAAGTTCAATTGACTCAGGAACTGAAGCCAGCGGACCATGAACAGCGAAGGGAGTTCGTTAATTGGGTATTAGAGAGACAACATAAAAATGCTGATTTTGTCGATAAAATCATCTTCAGTGACGAAGTCCATTTCCATCTTGATGGCTTCATCAATAGGCAGAATTGTCGCATTTGGGGTGAGGAAAATCCTCGAGGGATTCACGAGAAACAGATGTATCCTCAACGTGTCACTGTGTGGTGTAGATTTTGGGCTGGAGGAATCATTGGACGTTTTTTTTATGAAAATGTGGCATGTCAAGCGCAGTATCGTGAAATGATAACCAGTTTTTTCGTGCCCAGAATTGAAGTAATAAATGTGGAGGGCATGTGGTTTCAACAAGATGGCGCCACATGACATACAGCCATAGAAACAATTCAATTGCTGCATCAGTCATTTCCCGATCGTGTTATTTCGCGTTTTGGAGACCAGAATTGGCCGCCTAGATCGTGCGATTTAACACCATTAGACACTTTTCTTTGGGGTTTTTTAAAGTCGGTGGTCTACGCGAATAAGCCGACGACGACTCAAGTCTTAAAATAGGAAATCGAACGCTGAAGTAATGAAATAACGCAGCATTTATGCAAAACGGTCATTGAAAATTTCATTGAAAGATCGCGTGTATGCCAGCAAAGCCACGGCGGCCGTCTGTCCGATGTGTTGTAACCTCATTCTGCCTACTTTACGATATAATAAAGTTTCACGATTTTATTTTAAATATCTGTGTTTTATATCTGTGTTTTGGGACACACTTTATGAGGTAGTTCATCTGACTAAAATTTCTATACTAATTTGAAAATATCTTTAGTTTAATTCAAAAAATTCGAAATGTGCGCCACAGATTGGTTGGCAATTTCTTCCATAAAATGTTATTCGGTAACGTCGTTCACTTTAATGCGATGATCCGAAGTTATCTGAGTTATTGGAAACTTCCTCCAATTTGAATATTGTTTTTACATGTTAATATTTCGATGGGGTAGACTGTTCCCTATAGGGGTATTCTCAAACCTTTTCTGAAAATTTTGTAAATTACGTTTTACTATTTTGAAATGTTCGAGTTGGAGTTTGAGCGCTACACAGTGGCATTCAAACTCTCAATTTATTAAGGAATTCAATGCGTATTAACAAGTAGTTAGGCTGATGAGATGTTAGGCAAATCTTACATACTGCATATAAATTGTAGAGTCCACCAATACGTTTGGTAAACCCAGACCTGCCTACCGCCGTACACACGTGTGAGTGGTGCCAGAAGTTGCCTATTTTTAATACTGGGCTAAAACTTGATTAAACATTATATGTTGCCATTGCTATCTTGCCATTTTAATAGTAGACAACGATTTGCAAAAGTAATACCAGGTGCAAATTTCAATCCTGACAGAATTTTGCATAAGCTTTCGTATCCATCGGAAAGTTAAAAGGACATAAAAGAAATCTTGAATAACTTTGGCATTAACTTTGGCATCTACCTCTCCATTACACTTCTTTTCCCCCTCTCATGATATATACTAATGTTTGCGGTTTGTCACAAAACATTTTAATCCGTCACATTTTTCGCAGATTCTCCTACTACAGCATAGCGATTTCTTATTACATAAATTGCACAACTGTCTGTGGTGGTGGATCTGTACATTTGGAACACCTGCACTGAGTTTTGGGAGGATGTCAACAAAAAATCATATTTACTTCTACTATTGAATATTTAATGAGGACTTTTCGTTGCCTGTCCACTATTTTATGGCACTCAAGTGTTAACACTTTGGGCTTTGAACCATAATTTCTTCCTTTTTTTTACTAAGGTGAACATTTTTATAGCACTTTTAACATTCGCATACTTCTTACATTTCAGCCATGTTTCCTTTTTAAGGGATTTCCATACAACAACCACAGAGACAGTCGCAAATGCAATAGCAGTTTGTCACCTAGAACATGGCGGGTGGGGTCATCCCTTTAAAGGATTCTTATGCTGAATCTACCATTTGAGACCAAAAAAATGCCTAAATGAATTTATTTGAAGGAGACAAAATAAGAAGTAACCACTAATGCAGCGCCTCCTCGAAGGCAATCCTCTTAGCCGCGAGCACAAGTACCGTTTGCTCAGATTTAAAGTTGCCAATGAATGAGTCAACCACAACAACGACAAAAGGATACAGGAGCATCGGCAGCCTAGCCGTGGCTATAGCAGTTACAGCAGCAAAAAAGTGTCTGCTTTAACCTCTTGGGAATTTGGCGAAGAATAGTTTACAGGTCAAAATAAAGTGCAAACATATAGAAAATGACAGAGAGAGGGAGAGAAAGAAAAAAAAATCAACGCCAAAGCTTTATTCATAAACTACAAGAGTATGTTAAATTCCATCTAAAGTTTCCGCTGAAACAACATAACCAGATGTACGTAGTTGTGGGATGGCAAACGGCCGGGATCAGGAGTGTTGTGAGATTTCAACCTCTGAGCTACTGGAAAACGCAACCTGGCCTATGTTACGGAAATGCAAACAAGGAAAACATTTTAAACTCTAAACCACGAACAGCAAAATATTAGCAAAACTATGCAGGTTATTTATGTTTGCCCGGGCTGTAGTTCCTGGGCACAGGCAGCACACACAAACACACAAACTCTCGGGCTGCTAAAGAGTATAAACCTACGAAAGGGACACTGGGGACATTTTCAAAAAGAAGAGCTTCATTTTAATTTTATAGAAATTGTTTAAATTGAAAGGGATGATGAGAGCTGAGCACGTGTATGAAAGGACATATCATTTTCGTTTTGTTGGAACAATTCAAGAGATTTCCTGGAAAAGCAGATACGTCTTTGTATTAGTATGAAGTCGTCGACCATTTTAAGATGGTCCATAATTATTGGCGTAATATAAGGTATAATAAAAATAAACTCATTACTTTACCAATAGATGGCTTTAACAATCCATACCTCGCGTTGTGTAAATACGATCGGATTACGCTAGATGGCGCTATAAGAATAATATTTTATGCAAAAAAAAAACTATTTAGAGAGTTTTGTGGCTGTTTAACTCCACATTTAAAATTTTTCTTTGATAAAGGCAGGAAAGCAAGCCAGGCGTATAAAACTGTGAATAGTGTTTATGGTCCTGAAATAGTAGCAGCCAATCGAGAGTAGTTTTGGTTTCGCCGATTACTTACTGATAATTTTGATGTGAAAAAAGCACCACGTCATACTTGTATAGTATAACATAATTTCCATCGTTTATTGTTCAAATTTTCATCCGCTAAACGATGTTGAATCCCAATACAATTAACCCATTTCTGAAGCGGATAGTAACTGGTGATAAAAAATTACTCTCTTATGATAGTGGCAAATGAAAACAGTCATGCTTGCATCGCGGTGAGCCAGCGCAGACGGTGGTCGAGCTAATATTGACTGTTTTGTTGTGTTTTTGGTTTTATTAGGAGGGTCAGATTCTTAATTCGTACCTGTACTATAGAAACCAGAGACCCAGAGGAGGCTATCTTTGGTCAATAGAAGAGAAATTGTGTTCCATCAAAACAATGTCGGGACGCACGAATTGATGATGATTTATAGTCCGAACTTAGTACCAATGGGAAAACTTGTAAAAATCGATCGTCCCCTTTTTTTTTGGCAACATTAAGAGAGGGTTCCTTAAAGAGGCGCAATGGAATTAACTTCAGGCGCAATGGAATTAACTTAACTTAGTTATTGAATATAAATGCTAAGATATTGGATTTATGTACATGTTAGCAAGTCTTACAACTTTAATGTGAGCACTCAAGCAGAAAGTCCATGTTCATACAGGGTGGCACACGAATCATGCTACTGTCAACTGTCAATGGAGGCTTTTATTTGTTGAAATAGTTTTGTTTTATACCCAGAACTGCGCCGAAGATGTATCCTTTTCAACAGCATTTGGTTCCAGCAAGATATAGCAACTGCATATATAGCCAGGCTGGTTATGGCGGAGCTTCAACGAAAATTCCCAAACAAATTAATATCCAGAAACTCCAATTTCCGCTGGCCCTAACATCACCTGATCTGGCTGCACCAGATTTCTTTTCAAAGGGGTTATGTCAAGCAAGACTTGTATGAAGCGAAACCAAGGAATTTGACTGAATTGAAACAGTCCATTAAAACAATAATTGAGATGATCCCGACTTCAACCCTTCATTCCGCAGTGAATAATTTTCAGATCAGGTGTCACATGTGAGCGAATAAGCATGGAGGTCATTTATGGTCTATCATCTTCAAAATCAATTATTTATATTTAATAAAATTATTTTTTTTTACAATAAAAAAAAAGAAAAAAAAAAATAAATCACATACTTTGGTTAGAGTTATTTTAATTTCTTGTTGAAGTGGAATTGATGCGCCTCCCTGTATAAAAATATTCTTTTTTTTATTTAAAGAGGGGAATAAAAAGGAGTACTGCCATGCTGGTTACAGAACAGTAACGTTGCATTTTTAAGCAAAATGAAAAAATTTCAAATGACAAATTTTTATTATTGTTGGAAATTCTCTTATATTCGTGTGATTGAAAGAATTGTATCATACTTTGATGATTATTAACTTGCAATCATTAACTTTTGTTAGTTATAATTTTACTTCGATTTATGAATATCTGTAGACAAATACGTAATATTTATAATACTTCAATTTAAGTACGATATCATCGCTTATTTGCCATTATTTGACACTGGCTGGTTATTCCTAACCGAAATATTAACAAGAAAACGGTATCCGGTAACCTCCAAAAGTTCTCCAAACACATTTTCTAGAGAATATCTCAGTTTTGGACAGGAATTCTCTTTTGTATATTATACCGACTTTCAAGGGAGACTGTTCGATAATATCTGTTGTGTTTTAGCTAGAAATTTGTTCGAAACGTAAGCCTCAAGAAATGTTGCAATTTCATGGTGTAGAATCCATGAGTTCCCTTTCTACAAATCTCGACTTTTTCCAACGGAATTGCTGTTTGAAATGCCGCACAAAGCCCAGATAGTATTCTTTATTTACCGTCCGGCCTTCTGGCGAGAATTTCGAGTGCACAACAATGCGATAATCCAAGAAAACTGTTAACGTTGTCTTAATTTTGGATAAATTTTGATATCATTCCAAAGCTTATTGGCCGATTTTACATGTCGTAGAAGCTCATGTCTCATCGACAATTACAATGCGTTTTATGAATGTGGCTTTAGAATAAACGAGTTCTACGACATCTTCAGCTATATTTAAGGAAAATGAGTTTTTGAAGAAAATTCAGGCCTGTCGACCGGCAATGTGCTCCATATCCAAACAGTCTTGGAAATGGCATGAATTGATTCGGGAGACTCAAAATGTTCAGCAACTATCTTTCTTAAATAGCGATTAGAAGTCACTATTTCCTTTGCAGATGGTGGTTTCAGTTCAAGGCGGTGATGACTGATCAGGGCGAGACAAATTTTCTACCACATGTCGGCTGATTGAATGCACTGTACTCCTCATATGCATGTGTTTCTGATTCATCGTAAGTCTTCTGTAACATTTACAGCGATTTGGCGCAAGAAATTCTAATTGCAATGCAAAATTTGACACAGGTTTTTTGTTCTACATCCATGGTAAAATTCGTAATGCAACATTTGCTGATATTAAGTGGAAAATGAAAAATCCCGGTCAAACTGTTGTTATCGTGGAGGACAATTGCGGTAACTTAGCGATAATTGCGCCAACTTGATTAATTCTTGGTCCTTTGTTTACAGGATGAGCGAGCCTTAAAAAATATTGAAAACTTTTTTTCAAAGTTAGTACTGTTATAGTACTGAAAAAAGCTAATTTTGAAAATAAAGTTCAACTGCAATGAAGTACCAGCTGCGGCTTCAGTAAGTGAATTTGTGAAGGCATGCTTATGGATAACAGAAAAGGTTCTCGCATTCCTGCAGTATATATCGGATTATCCATTTGTAGTTTTAAAGGCAAAGTTAAATAAAATACACATAAAGCTATGATTTTAGAGAAACTTTTATTTCATTATTATGATTGGTTCTTGCCTTTGTGAAATACAATGTCATTAAAATGACACCCGCTGAATTGGTTGTAGCAGTGGTTTTCGACCACTTGTTTATCTATTTCGGGCGGTATCTCGACGATAGCATGACTAATGTTGGTTTTCAAATACTCCAACGTTTAAGGATTATTCGCATAAACTCGGTCTTTGGCGTAGCCCTGCAAAAAACAATAGTCTAAAGGCGTCAAATCGCAAGATCTTAGCACCCAAGCACGTCGTCAAAACGTGAAAAGTACGCTTTCTGGAAACTTCTCATGTAATAAAGCCAAAATCGGTCGTGTTGTGTGGCTCGTGGAACCGTCTTGTTGAAACCAAATATTGTTCAATTCTTTATGTTTAAAAATATGTCGGTCACCTTACGGCCATGGCGCTCTGAATTGAAATTCGGATTATCCACAGCGTTTTCACCAACAGAAGCGATATTTTTGGCAGTGCATACGAGTACATTGCGATTATGCATAGCCCTGACCATATCTGTAACGCTTTCAGCCTCTTCAAATTTGTTATAATCTTGCCAATTCCTTGCACAGTAGGTCGACTACGACGATCGTAACCACTCCGTAACGCATAAAAAGTGTCCACGTTTGAATCAGCACTTTTGTAGTAGGTTTTAACTATTTTTATGCGTTCTTGGGTTGTTAAACGATTCATATTCGTAAATGCAAACCTTTCCCTAAATAAATAACATTTCAGATGACAGGTATTTATCGGCTGACAGCATTGCCAGACCGGCGGTTTTGAAATCATTAAATGGATTGGATGTGTTACAGTTGAGTACATTATTGCTGTACCTAAAAGTGTGAGACTCAATGTAGGAATACCTATTCGCAATAAATCACAGGAGATCAGAATTGAGGAAAACCACGCCAAAAAAACTTCAATTGTAGAAGGGAAATGTAACCAAATTCATTGCGCAGGCTACAGCAATACGAAACTTTTGAAACTTTTCATAAGCTTTAGACCTATTTGACCTGTGATTGTGGTTTTGTTTCATTATCGTAATAGTTCCGAACCAAAGCGGATAACATATTATTTGTTCTCTTTCGTTTTTGCACCTTCAATTGAAGGAATGAATTTATATGTATGGCATCGAAGACAAAACGACTAAAATACCAGGTGTCTTTTGACCAAATGTGTTTTATGACATTCCAAATCGATTAAGGGGTGTCCGTCTCTCTGGCTGACTCATGAATACGGTCACTGTCTTAATATTTTATGAGACTTCTTAAAGCTGGATACAGCCTAACATTTTGTCACATCGTAGCCGGGAATTACAAATGGGCTACGTGGCGGGTCCCATCAGGTGCCTTCCGTAGCAATTTACCGATTTTCCTAATTTCTTTTCGCATGTAACTCCTATTCGTAGACAGCAGCAAACAAAAATAGTTGCCTAGATTTAAAAAATAATTGACCGATTAGCCATGCACCCTCTCGTACGTCCCATGTACGAATATGCTGCTTGATTTTCTGAAATTAAATGTTTCATCTGTAACTCCCAATATGTAGATTGCAGCAATCTACGTTTTTGATCATTGCATTGATTTTACTGCTTGGTAAAAATGAGAAAAATCGACCAGGTAATAATGCTTCCTCCTAATATCTTACATATAAAAGGTCGATTTAACCCATATATTCATAAGTTAATACCTTTCAAGCACATCATGCAAGGACTTATGGACTAGAAATGACTACATTTGCATCGAGCTAGAATGAGAAGTAGAAAAACAAGGTTTTGATTATAGCAATTTGCATTTTGTTTTCATTAAAACAAACATATAAACTTTATATAAAGACTTTTAAAATCCAAGATTTGAGCATTTTCGTCAATCAAAGCTATTGCTTATTATCCAATCGCTGATGCCAAAACATTGTGTAAAGTTACATAATTGGGCAGAATCTGCAAATCATAAGATCTAAATAGGCTTTCGTTAGTGCATTTTAGGGTAGACATGGTGACCGTTCAAAGTCAACTCTTCAACATTTAAAGGCAAAATTCAAGACGGTCGGTTTGGTAAACAACAGCCGTATGTCAAAAGGACGCCAAATCGGCTCGATGCCGTTCAGAAGAATTTGGACGTTCACAGATTTGTACTTGGAGAATTAGAGCCAATATTTGAGACTGTAACCGTAAAATAATCGACTGACTTAGGAGGTCAAAATTAATAACCATAAATTACTTCAATTGTTCGTCGACTGAAAATTTATCTTTAATAATGGGGCACATCTTAGGATGAATGGTTACGTTAACAAATAAAACCATATATTATACGGCGTTAATCCGCAAGAGATTCACCAGGCGACGAATCTGCTTTGACAAAAAGTTACAACAATTTGTTATTCGAAAACGACTCCGTTATCAACCGTGACCGCTGCGGGTCAATAGTAATCATTTTTTTTTTTGACTTAAATTGAAGGATATGGACGCGGGTTACATGTGGTTCGAGCAACACGGTGCTACGAGCCACACAGCGGGAACCTCAATGAATACTCTGCATGAATGATTTAAGGATATGATTATCTCTTCCGGATGTGATATGAATTGGCCATCAAGATAGTGTGATTTGATTCCAGTAGACTTTTATGTGGCGTCTTATGAAGTTGTAGTGGTATGTTCGCAATCGGCCAATGCCCTCAAATTCAACATAACCCAGGTCATCGCCCAAATTAAGACAGGGATCTGTGTGGCAGAGTCATTGAGAACTAGACATTTCAGATTCGTGCCACCTTGCGAAGCCGGGACAGACCATTGAACAACTATATATTTCATACATAATGGCATAATGGACACGAATTTTCATTTAAATTAGATTAGCAATTCATGTGATGGATATTTATTTATATTGTTTTCGAAACTAATCCACTTGCATTATCTAATAGGACATTGTTAGCAAATTTGTTCATCTATGTTCCTAGAATATCAGACGAATACAAAAAAGGACTAAGTTCTATATTGCAGCGTACAAAATATGATCCTTTTTGAATAGAATGCATTGAACACTGGGTGCAGAATAAGATAATCCATTATATTTGCTTTACGTTGAAAGCTCTATATAGTGTAGTTAAAATTATCCGATATGGATCGAGTAGTAGTCTTTTGTTCGATAACTTGTTGTCATTTTGAAAGTATTTCCTATGCGCCTCTCTCACAGAAACCCTTTTCGCTATGGGTCAAAATCAAGGCCGGTTGATTTTCTCTATCTTGGACGACAAGGACGGGTGGTGGATGGACAAGAACCTCCCAAGTAAGCTATCCTAATGGAACACAATTAAACTTCTCTTGAGCAAAAGTGGCCTCTTCTGGTTGATTGTTTCCGTCAGGCAGTCCAATTGTTAACAGTGTAAGTCCGAATTAAGAGTTTGGTCGTAATGGAGCAGCTCATAGTAGGTTATTTCTTGCCAATCCCTCCAAACACATAGCAAAACCTTTCTGACCATCAATCATGGCTTGGCCACCGTCTGCGCCGGTTCAGCGCGACTTGATCATGACCTCCTCCACGGATGAATTTTTTTTGTGATTCAGCAGCAATTTATAGATGGAAATTTGGTACATGAGATTTTTTTTGTGTCATCCATCGAGCTTTCAAACGGTTTTTGTGTAATTTATAGCTCAGTGCGTTCATGAAAATCGATTGAGTAATTCTATTATTTTACCGACATTTTCAGTCTGGCTTTCAAGAGCGTTTAGAATTTTTAACAACAAAATTACGGAATGAACGGAATCGAAAAATCGGAAAAGCACCTGGGTTGCTTTTTTACCTATGTCGAAGAAAAATTTTAAAATATGGCATACTTTCTCTTGATTGGTGTCCATCTTCGACGAGTGGTTAAGCAATGCTAAGTCAATTAATCATGAAACTTTCCAAATAGTTTTTAGAATACGAAATCTTATCTATCCATCCAACCATCCATCTATCGTTACGCAATTGCACTTATACAACGCGAGATACATATTACTAAAGCCATCTATTGGCAAAATAGTGGATCTAGTTTTTCTATGCCCTATAATAAGCATTAAGTAACGACGAGAAGAAACAGCTCGTATGCTCCATTCGCAACTGAAAATAGTGGTAACCTAACAGTTCACTAATAATAGAATTCTGCTACATTAAGAATTTTATATATTATGCCTTGAACTAGAATATTAAAAGGGAATGATGCATGAATGGTCCGGTAATTTGTTTTAATTTTGATTAAAATTTTTTGTAATATTTTTTAATTAAAATTATCGACTATGACACTAAGGAAAGCTTCTTTGTTAGTTTTCTTACTGGTGATTTCTTAACATGACCGACCGTGATGCGATGGTTACTACACCCGACTACCGTTCGCTTGATCGTAGGTTGAACACTATTTGAGCGGCGTTCAACTCGATATGTGCGACGAACACTTCGAGTAGTCGACAAGTCTTGTAAATGCTTCTCAAATTGCGACGTTCGGAATCGTCGTTAAAGTGTAGGTCCTGTTGAGTGAGTCAAAAAATAGAATGCGTGAGCGTGAGAAGCTCCCCTACATCTCACTCGTGACGTGTTATTTGTTTTTTTTTGTTTATTTCCTTAACTAAATTAAGAACACAATGCAGATAACCGTCCAATTTTCTCCCGAGATTTGGATATGTTAATTTTACTATAAATGAATTTCGCTACGCTGACACTCATACCCTACATTTATTTATTCCCTGTATTATCTGTTCATGTTATAAATGAATATTCAGGAATTTTACACGTCGCCGTGAGGCAAAACAGCAGTTTTAAATTATTTATATTTATTAACGTGTAACAATATAAAGATCCTTTGAAATAATTCCCTTTGAACTTTCGTCACAAGAAAGCACAGTTTAAACATGCGTTTGGGGATTTGTTACTCTTAATTTGGACGAGCAGATTAAAAACAAAATATGTAGCAAACACTTACCTGCCTCACAGCAAAGTAGCACGTTAAATTTCTTGGGTAAATGCCTGGATAATTGGGTGATTGCAGGCGACAGGCCTTCTTATCGCAATCACTGAAGATCCGCGAACAATAAGTGCCAGGAATTAAATCACCTTCAAAACAAAATGGTAAATATTATTAATTCAGATGTTTCGTTAATTATACAAATATGGTCTTCATTTGCTGAGCTGTAGTCAAAGACCTTAGAGAGACGTGGAAGGATTAGGAAAAGATTTAAATTCTAACTCCGAAAGGCAGCCAATTACTTTTAAGGCAAAAAAATTAAAGCTGTAACTAAAATCATAACAACCACTAATGTGTCTTTTCCCATTAGTTCATAATAACCTTATTTTAAGAGCAGTATAAAAAATTCAGTTACGTGAACTGACTCACAAACGAGGGTGTCCAAAACTGGCCAACCTGACGTATAAATGGCACCTGTAGTTTAAAAAAAAAAATATTTTGGTGAAAAGTGGCAATCTCATGAAACATGTGTTTTAAGTTTCAAGGCGCCTCATTGTTTTGTATTTTTGTTTGAGCCATCAAAACTAAACGATGTCAGTAAATTTGTAAATATGGGAAAAATTTGTCATCGTTATGTATTTCATTTCGATTCGATTTCCAGTGGATGTCAGCTCAACCAATATCAAAGCCGTGCTAGATTGTCTAAGAGCCTACTTTTTAGTTTACGACTGTAAAATACTGGGTAGCAGAGTTTAAACGAGACCGTACGAGCAGCTAAGACAAACACCGCAGAGTCCAACCGGTTAAGAAAATCCAAAAATTTGTATTCGATGATCGGTTCAAGGTGCGTGAGTTACCACTAAAAGAAAAGTGCTATACATCGTATATTGACCGAAGATTTGAAGATAAGGAAGCTGTGCGTAAGATGGATGCCGCGCTTGCTATCAATAGAGCAAAATAGCGTCGTGAAGATGTTTCAGTAGAGTGTCAGGCGATACTTCATTGCAATAAAACCGTTTTATAACCATGAGTGAGACATGGGTCTACCACTTCACACCGGCGGACTTGAATGGGAGAATCACGTCCAAAGAAGGCAAAGACGGTTCCATGTCATGACGTTGGATTTTTGAGAGGCGCATGGGATTATTTTTATTGATTATCTTTCGTAAAAGGAAAGAAAAACCCGTAAACAGCGAATATTATGCTAATTTGGAAACAGACCGTATTTGGCGAAAAGGAAAGTTTTGTTTCAACAAGAGAATGAACCAGTCCACACACCCATTATTGCAATGACCAAAATTACTTAACTTTTCCACCATGTTTGGCTCCGTTGGACTATTTTCTATTCACAAACTTGAAAAAATTGTTCGGTGGTAAAAAAAATGTCAACAATGAAGTGGTGGAGTTTGAGGTTAATGGCTGTTTTAAGGAGTTGAAGAGTTCTTACTATAAACAGGGTGTGGAAACTATGGAATATCGCTGAAAGAAACCTATCGAACTAAAAGGAAATTTTGTTGAAAAATGAAGAAAGTTTTTCCTAACTTTTTTGTGTCTTCTTTGTTAGGTTGGCTAGTTCTAAGACCGCCTCGTACAGCTTCACTTAATGTGTTTTGTCGGTTTGCTCTGAATTGACGCAAAATAAAGGAAACAAAATTATAATTTACTAAATTTAACTATTATAGCTTACCGACTTCCGCTTACAAGTTACGGAGAGACATACGGAAAACCTAAATTTCCGAAATCACCTATTCTGTATGAGAAGACGTGTAAGAGAAGTGATAATTCGGACCTTTTTCACTCGCAGAACTAAATTTAAGAAAACTCAGATGCTTCCTAAGTTATACTGAATTCAGTTCAACTGAAGTAAAAATATAAATCTGGAAATTTAATCCCTATAATTTGTGTAGGAGGAAGGATGAGATTATCTGGTCCATTTTTTACATTTTACCATTCATTACAGTATAAAGATATGGACAAAAACATAGGTTGCCAAAGCCTACAAATTAGAAGTTTCAGAGGAAAATAAAATTTCCATAAATTCATCAAGTTGTATAGGAGATACCAACTGGGGTGTGGCCAAATTTGAGCGAAGTCAGTGCAATGGCTTGAAAAATATCAATCCAAAAATGTTTGGGTTAAATCGGTTATTTACATGAGAAGTGTCAGAAAGAGCAGGGTTGCTTGATTGGTTGCCCAGGACTTGCAAAGCATTATAAACCAATACAATGCATCCAATACAATTCAGGAAAGGATTGAATTACAGAAAATCGGATAACTAGTTTGGAATGGAAGAACCCTTTTGGAAGAGGATTGTAGTACAGCAAACGCTAAATTTGTGATATTTTTGTTTGAATTGAGTGTGGTTGAATGGAAGACCTGAACATATGAAATGGTTATTTGTATGAGCTTTGCCAGAAGGCATTTAGTTAATCAATTGATTTCGGTAATCAGTCGACTTTTCCAAATTATGTCAAGTTTTATAAAGTAATAGAACGGATAAAATTTTAGGTTGCCGCAATCTACTAACTTGGAGTTAGAGGGGAACAAATCGGATTTCGGAAAATTCGTTAATTTACATGGAAGATAGCAGAAAGGACTTGATTTAATAACTTTCATTAGATTAATAAGTCGTGAAACACATTTGGTCAAAAGATAATTGCTGCTTTAAAATCTTCCTTCTCGCTATTACTTTTTTACCATTTCAAAGGATATGTAATTTCATTCCCTTTGGATGAAGATATAACAAGTGAAATTTTATTCGTCTTCTTTTTGTCTCTGTGCAATTAAACTTTAAAGTTACTGAATTTACCTCAATCGTAAGTATGTTAAGATCAGCCTGTCACCCTATAGTGAATAAGTGTATGACCAGAGCCGCCTTTTTCAACTATATTTCTAGGTGTTAAGTGAATAAAATTTCCGCTGCAGTTTCTTTTCACCTTAGGAAAATTTAAGAAACTTTGCTAACAGTAATGGAGGTTGTAGATCGACAACAGAAGATTGGTGCGTCCTGGTCAAATATCAATGAATTTTGACAGAAACAGTACTCTTTAATAAAGGGTTTCTTTCATAAAATAATGTTATAAACCGATATAGTTTGCTTACACCACACCTTGTATATGGCTGTTATAAGCAGGCTCCGTAATGAAATTTCTCAAACTGAATATAAGGCATAAAAGGAAATGTATTATTTTTCTGAAAACAGTATTAGAAATCTGAATTTCGCATTATATAGGGTGACGCATAAGCAATGTTAAGATTTGATCAGGGACTACACTTTTTGTTTGTCTTTTTTTTCGTCTCTTTACAGAATTAACTAAATAATACAAAGAACAATAGAACAACAATAGAACAAAGAACCAAAGTTGTTCAATTTTACTTTGAAAGTCAGCATTCGATTATTCAGATCATATCGAAATTTCTTTCATGTTCGAAATGCTCCTAGCGCTTCAACAATTTAACGATTGGTTCAGCGTCTGTGAGGGACTGTCTGTGATTTTCCGCGTGCTGGAAGACCTCGTGCAGTTCGAAATGAAGTGACCATTGCTAGAGTGCAAGCAAATATTGTGGAAAACCCTGAAACTTCTACCAGGCGACGTTCTCTGCAGTTAGAGATGTCTAGGCGGTCTTTGCAAAGAATTTTACATATGTTGCAGCTTTTCCCATATAAGATGTAATTGGTTCACGAGTTAATACCAAATGATGCATAAGAACGCATTCAATATAGTCGCCGTTAACGTTACTTATGCGCCACCCTATGTAAGTGTGGTGAAGTATGACGTTGGAAAAATAAAATTTCTATCTCAAAAAACTCAAACAATTTTGTGATTGTTCGACTCAGTATTGTGTGGGCACGCGTCAAAGTTGGACACCAGTAAAAGGAGCAAGCAATTGAAATGTGAAAGGTGTTTATGATAATACTGTTGGAGCCAATAATAAGCAAATTTTGATTTCATCGATTCCGTTCAGGTAATTTTGATGTCAAAAATAAACCATCCCTTTGTGGACTAATTGCAGAAAATATCTATAAAATAAAGTAAATCGTGAAAATAATGGAATTCGGTTGCTCAGAACATAAGAGGCGTATAAAAAAACCATTTGAAACTATTAGTATACAGTCCGCGCCACCAGAATAGGTCCAAGCATTTTGGTAGAATAAATAAATAACTGTGAGGTGCAGCGTAAGGGTGGAGGGGGGAGGAGGGGGCAGTGACATTAGTTTTACTTCGAAATCAATCATTGCGAAGAATAGAGCATCGAAAATGAATGCAAAATACGCCAGATATACCAGAATAGGTTCAAGAGCGTAAACGATAGATAATTGAGTTAGTTTTTATAAGTTTCTAGGTAAAGCAAGTATTATCAGTTTATACGCCTAATTAATTTGAATAAACGATTATGGATCGCGCTAAAGTTCTTAGCATCAAAGAAAAAATGAAGATTCTAGTGTTACACAATGAAAAGCTTCCAACTCGTCAAATTGCCGAAAAGGCGGAACGAAGAAAAAATGTAGTAGCCAAATTTTTAAGACATAAGAAGAGTTATGGAATGAATATGAAGGGATGTACCCATACTGCCACATCGCCTGCAGATCGTAAGGCCATCCTCAGGGCTGTGTCCAACTCTGCTTATTCCGTACCAAAAATGAAGGCTAAAATGGGTGCGGCTGTTAGTCTTTCTATAGTAGGGCGAGTAATTAAAAGAGCCGAGTACATAAAAAGGAAAAAATTGAGGAAAAAAACTCCATTAAATACCGATCGGAGAGAAAAATGATTAAACTTTGCTAGGCAACACATGACTTGGAACAAGGAGTGGCATTCGGTTGTATTCTCCGATGAGAAGAAGATTAATCTTGATGGTCCGGATGGATATAACTTTTATTTCCATGATCTAAGAGAAGAACAATTACATTTAAACCGTCGGCATAGCGGCGAAGGAGGAGTAATGGTGTGGCAAAACGTCAATGCTTGGAGTAGCCACCGTACTTGCCAGACCTTAACATCATCGAGATGACTTATAAGAAAAGTGTACGAGTCCGGTCGACAATTTGATGATAAAACCACTTTAATATTGGCGATAAAAGAGGCCTGGAATGAGATTAACTTAGAATATATCACGTCCCTGTACAAGTCTATGCCTAAACTTATTTGTGAGGTAATTTTAAGCAATGACGGAAGTACAAGTTATTAATTTTAGCTAAACTTACTGTTAAAATAAAAATAAATATTAAAAAAAATATCTTTTTATAATAAAAATTACTACTGTTTTATTTGAACCTATTCTGGTGACGCATATTTAATGCATGTATTTTTGATGAGACAAACAAAAGTAGTCTCACACAGTGGCAGGGTAAATATTTTCCACTCATTTTGTCTGCTCTATTCTTAAAAATATTTGGATGCAACAACAAAATATTGGCACAGCCCTCTT
>JAHXMU010000160.1:483083-505559 GCA_019455685.1 Philornis downsi
ACAAGTTCAAATATGCATCGATCAAATGATGCACAAGAACGCATTCAATATAGTCGTCTTTAACGTTGCTCGATCAAATCGATGCATATTTGAACTAAATCGGATCAATATTTCTGTATTCGCCATAATACCATTTTCAGCTCCCTCAGCTGTTTGTTATTTTTCGAACATAAACGCCAGCTTAAAGATCTATAACTTCAAATATAACTTCACGAAACAACTGAAAAGTTCAGCAAACTGATACGTAAATTTTCAAGTCAAATACAACTCAATTATTGCAAGTTCTTGGCTATGTGCCCATCGGACACAATTGTATAGAATCCGTTGCCAGCCAGTTGCGTTAATGTAATCAAATTCGCAAGCTATTGAATTATATCCTATAATTAATAATAAGTAATTGATAATAGAAACATTATCTTGAACCGGATTAAGAACTAAAGTCATATTACATTGAAGGTCCATAATAAATGCAAAAATAAATATAAATCGCATCAATCTAAATGTATTAAAAATAAAGTGTTTCAACGTCATGCGAATGCCTACGAATAACAATGTCAATGACATCAATAACGATGTCAATTAAAGCTCTAAAATTTGTTTGTTGAGTTTAAGAGAAAAATGCTGCCAATGTACACTAAGATATTTGATACATATTTGTGTACAAACTCCATAAAAACAAAATGTTCATTGTACAGGGTGGCGCAATAGAACGTGCATATTTAAAAAATAGATTAAAAAATAAATACAAATGGTGGTTAAAATAAATCTAAGGCATTGTAGAGTAATAAATGGAGTTTATTTTTTAAAAATAACATCATCTAAATGGTGACCCTCTCTACGACGGCACTCCTCTAACCGCAAACGAAAATTATTGAAAACTTTCTTCAGTAATACTGGCGTAATGGCTGCCATTTCACACGGATATTCTCCTTGAGCTAAACGATGTGTCTTGGATTATTACTGTAGACTTTGTGTTTGAGGTATCCCCACAAAAAAAGTCAAGAGGCGTCAAGTCTGGACTACGTGGGGGCCATGGGATATCACCTCTTTTCGAAATCAGTCTGCCAGGGAACATCTGCTCCACCACCGCCATGGAGTCATTTGATGTGTGACAGGTAGCTGCATCTTGTTGGAACCAAGTTCTGGAATTCACTATTCTTGAACTTTCAATTTCTGGAGCCAAAAATCCGTCCAACATCTCAACATAGCGTTCCGTATTAACCGTGACGTTTTGGCCCCGTGCATTCTCGAAGAAAAAAGGACCAATTATTCCTCTGCCAGAGATTGCTGCCCATACTGTCACTTTAGGACTATGCAATGGTTTCTGGTGTTCGATTTTGGGATTTTCACTGTTCCAGTAACGACAATTTTGACGGTTTACGAACCCATTCATAAGGAAATGAGCCTCGTCAGAGAAAAGTATATTGTTATAAAATTGATATAAAATTGGAAAATCGATTAAGCATTTCATTAGCAAATGCGAGCCTTACTATGAAGTCAGTCTCTTTCAATTCTTGTGTTAATTGCAGCTTATATGGATGTAGTTTAATATCCAATGTTAAAATTCGTTGCAAACTCCATCGCGATAATTGTAAGACAGACGATCTCTTGCGAGTCGACATTTGTGGATTTCCTCGTACTGACTCCATAACTCTCTCAACATTGTTTTCGGCCCTAGATGTTCTTGGGCGACCAGTTGCTTGTGGTTTAAATGTTGAACCGGTCTCTTCAAAATGCTTTACCCATATTTTAATTAAATTAGCACTCGGAGCTTCACTAATTCGCCGTAGTCCATATTCAGCACAATATAGTCGCCTAGTAGCAATATATGAACGAGAGTTTTCGTAAAATGCGCGCACGCAAAATGCGCGACGCTTCCCGTCGAAGTGATTCATAGCGACTAAAACTCCATGAGCCCACCAACCCAACGATGTAGGCGTCACATTCATAGCCACCCTATGAATATGAGGCCAATAATTCTATTGCCAAACATCAACAAAGTCTTTGAAGTTTGTATTAACAACACTGCTCAAACATTCTGTTCAGAGAAAGACCTAATCAACGACAGGCAATTCGGTTTTAAGTATAATCGTTCCACAATCAACGCAATAAATGTGCTTGACTCTGATATTAACTGGAACTGGAACAGGAAATTCTGCACGGGCGTATGCCTGGAAGAAGCTTTCGACAGTGGTTGGATTCCAGGAATAAATTATAATTTAACCAACCACTTAGTAATATTAATACATAATATGATCAATGAGAAATACTTCATAATTTGTAAAAATGATGTCAAGAGTAAGGAATGCAAACTGAGTAACGGTCTCCAACATGGCACAGTGATGGCTCCAACACCTTTGAATATATATTTATTAGACCTCCTTAATTTGATGGAGAATATAATATCTTTTGCTGATGATATAATATTACCTATATATAGTCCAAGTGACAAGGTTGCGAAAATCATTGATTCCCTACAGTTATCATTCGAAACCGTGGAGAAGTATGCCAAAGACTGGCACATCTAAATTAACACTGAGAAGAGTGAGTCCTTTTAATTTCGTTCATCTATAAATATATGCAACAGCAACATCAGAAAAGAATGGAAATTTGTTACGATAAAATCTAAGACAACGAATGAATTAATTAAGGTGGTAGACATGGTAAAGTATCACGGAATTTATTCACATAAATTGTTGTATTTCAATGACCATATTAATCGTATTTTAGAAAAAACCAAAAAGGCATTTTTGGTCAATGAATCTTTATTTTATTCAAGACACTTGAAACCGCGAACCAAAATCATCTTGTACCAATCTCTAATTAGACCCATAATAACTTATGGGTGCCTCGTATGGTTCAATTTTTCCCCAGCATACTCGTACATGGAAAAAATACGTAAAATTGAAAGGAAAATTCTTAGAGTGTGTACATTGACATATATAGGTAGATCTCCGTAAAGTGATTATTTAAAATACACATCAAATGTAATGTTGTATAATAGTGCTGATATTATCAGAATAGATAATTTTATTATAAAACTCATTCGAAACTAACCAAGTTTATTTTGCTCAAAAATGATTCATGATTACCATTTTTAAATCAATAAAATGTTATCCACCTTCCTGGCTGGCTGATTGCCACACACGACAATTCCAGTAAAGCTTTCTGAAATTGCTTTAATCGTGATGCAGGTCAATATTTTGTTAGGTCGTGATTGAGATTTGTAAATGTGCAGAACTGTCTTATTACTAAATTGACAAATTGATCTTTAAAAATTGACCGATTTTCAAAAATAATTTTTTTTTTTCATTCATATGAATTTCTAGACTGCAGTATCCTAAATGTTTGTCCGTTGCATTTTCTTATAATGACCCATTTAAACCAAGCATTCTTACGTTCATATCTTTTATACGATTTGCTTAAATACAATCAAATTTGGTTACGTTCACTGTTTGCTAGCATAAATCTGAGAATGAAAATGGGCGGCATAGTCAAACTACTTTTGGTGTTTCTTATGTAACGATTTATCCATTTAGTGGTTTCAAAACCGCCGGTCTGGCAAGGCTGTTTGCCATTAAATACCTGTCATCTGAAGTGTTATTTATTTAATGAAAGATTTGCCATTTACGAATATGAATCGTTTAACAACAAAAAAAAAAAAAAAAAGTTGAAATTTACCACAAAAGTGGTGATTCAAAGGTGGACACTTTTCGTGCATTACGGGGTGATTATGGTCGTCATTATCGACCTACTGTGCAAGAAATTGACAAGATTATAAAGAAAATTGAAGAGACTGGAAGCATTATAAATGTGGTCATGCCAGTGCATCATCGAAATGTGCGAACTGTCGAAAATATTGCTTCTGTTTGTGAAAGTATGGCAGATAATCAAAATTTGTTGATTCCACTTCGTTCTCAGGAATTGGGCGTATCTTACAGCTCATTATGATATATATTGTATTTGGAATTTGCACTTCCATCCATATTGAGTACAACTCACGTAAAAATTAAAGCCGGCTGACCATTCGCAAAGCCGAAGATATGCTGATTGGGTGCTACAGCATCGGGCTCTCGATTCGGATTTTTTGAACAAAATTTTTTCAGCGATGAAGCTCATTTCTCACTCGGTGGTTAAGTCAGCAAATAAAATATCTGGCTCGAAGAACCAGAATTGATTGTGGAAAAACCATTGCACCCGGAAAAATTGACTGTTTGAAGCGCATTATGGTCTGGAGGTGCCATTAGGCTGTACTTTTTCGAAAATAACGCTGGACGAACCGTTACCGCCAATTCAGAGTGCTAAGGCCGTATGATAACCGACTTTTTTTGGTTTGCAATTAAAAATTATGAACTGGACGATATGTGGTTTCAACAAGGCGGTACCACGAGCTACACAACCCGACGGATTTTGGCTTTATTGCATCAGAAGTTTCGTTTGAAATTAAATTGAATGCCAAGATCATGCGATTTGACACCCTTAGACTATTGTCTTTTGTGGGGCTACACCAAAGACCGTGTTTATGCGAATAATCCTTAAACGTTGGAATATTTGAAAACCAACATTACCAAAGTTATCGCCGAGGTACCGCCCGAAATATAAGCAAAAGTGGTCGAAAACTACCTCAAAAGGATCGATTGCTGCAACCAATCCAGAGGAGTTCATGTAAATGACATTCTATTTCACAACAGCAAGATCCAGGCATTATAATGAAATAAAAATTTCATCGAAATCAGAGCTTTAAGTGTGTTTTAATTAACTTTACTTTTGAAAGCGAGAAGTAAATAACCAGTTATGTTGGACGATTTTAACATTTTTATCTTCACGATCTGAAATGGAAATGTAAATTTACTATCCCCCTTACAAGTTGACTGATGTATTGAATTAATATAATAATTTTCTCCCTGGAACCTATAATACGCAAACTGAATGAGCTTAATTTTTTGTCAATTGTTTCGCCATACTTGCCGTGCTTGATAACATTAGAAAAATCGGTCAGATAGCCAAGAACTTTCTGGTAACTCCCATATGAACGGCTTATTTAACCTACATGTCTCTACGTTTATACCTTTCACTCATTTTGCGCTAAATTTAGTGAATTCATAGACGAGCCCGATTTAACAAATCAGTGGTTCTACTATAATTTTGGTTTTTAAGATGTGGAGTTAAAAGATGTTGCGTTCAGTGTGTTTTTATTAAAAATGCAAAACTTTGTTTGGTGAAGATGAAATTTCTTTACTGTTTGAATATCTAAGATTTAAGAACCTGCTTTTCGAGAATAAATAGTTTTTTTTTTTTTTTGAGGAAGTTTTTTTGTGACGATCTCTACTAATGGGTGTAACCAGGGACGGATTGCACCAGTATTTTTTCAGTTTTTTATTTCACAGTGGCAAAAGTTCTCCATCTGATATTAGGTTAGCTACGCTGCCGACGAAAAATCGCTATAAGCAGGAAGTTATGATAACTTTAATAATTCGTATTAAATTCTGTCTAGACCACACATTTCTTTTAATAAATTTCTCATAGTTTTCTTTTTTGAATTTTTCTTCTTCCTTAGTAAGAGAACATGTTTCTTTTTCCCTCAGCAGCATTTCTTGATTTACCAGAATTAAAGTAATTAAAGTAGCTTGTTAAAAAAGAGATTTCTGTAATTTTTTCTATAACAGGAATCGGTGATCATTTTCGCCTGTCTTAATAAAAAAAAAAATTATCACAAAACATCGCACTTTAATTTCTTAAATTTTCTCTGACCACTTTACCGCCTTTTAACCCTTTCCCACTGTAATGCAACAACGTTTAATTTAGCGAAATTACGTCTCTTTCGAATCCTTGCGCATCTCATTATCTTGTGTTGATGTGGTTTCTTACCTAAATAATATTTTGGTTCGGTGTAATTGTGCTCGTCCCTTTCCATTTGTTTGCTCAGCGAATTCATGAATGTTTTATTATTTGCATAAGCGCTAAACAAACTAAAATCCTGACCATAACGATCCGAATGGGCACCACTTGAGTTGGTAAAGTCTTCGACATTACTGGGCTGGAGGAAACTGCTGCGATTGTGCCATTGTTGTAGTTCTATATTTGGCAAGGAATGGATGAAAAGAGAAAAAAAAAATTTATGTTTTATTCAAATAGTTAAAGAATTGGAAGTAAGAGGGATCACATTGAAATTATTACTATAATAATAATGTGATTATTAAAACGGAAAAAAATTAAATTAAAAATAAAAATGTAAATACAGTGTTTGTTTGGATTTTATTGTGGGCTTAGTTTAAGGCAAATAAATCTTGATATTTATTAAATTTGTTGTCTGGCATCGATCTATCCAGAGTGTAAAAACCTTTGAAAAATGAACTATAAAAATGTGTTAAGCGATCACCATTTTTAGTGACCTTGCGCACATACGAGGTGTGATAAAAAAATAACCGTTATTTTCAATTTCTTTTAAAGTAGTTATTTATTCATCAATTTCTATTTTATTTCCTTTAAAGTAGTTCCCCTCAGCACTTCTTCTAATCCTCGAAACACTTCTAAACGCGCTTTTTGGTATCGCCAACAGCTCCTGTTTCGATTTTTCAATTCTGTGCGTTTTTGACGAATTGCTTCGCGCAAACGGCGCATAACTTCAAGGTAATATTGCTTATTGACCGTGCGACCTTGTTGCTAGAATTCATGATGCACCACGTCATTGCAATCGGAAAAAACGGTGAGCAAAACCTTCACATTTGAAAGAATTTGACGTGCTCGAGCGACCAGGACGAGCATCGTCATTGACATCTTCTCGGCCTTCCTTAAACCGATTATACTACAATTGAACTTGTGTTCTGCTCATAGTAGACTCGTCAAATGCCACAGTCAACATTTCAAATGTCCAATTTGTCTGAAAAAAAAAAAATCTGAGTAGTCAAGTTATCGTCAAAGTGACCATGGGTATCATAGTTAGACTGCAGGCCGCGTTGGGTGAGTTTAGATATAGAATGGAGGAAAGCTCATTAAATATGAGATGCTCTCCCATATCGCTTGCAGGCAGGTTTGTTTTCTTTTTACAACTAGTAAGGTTTAGAGGTCTAGATATAATAAAAGAATAAAAATAAAGAGTGATTTTTAATCGTAGTCCTTTTAAATCGAATAAAACACTCAATTTGCATCATATATTAAAATATTTTATTAGAATCGATAAATTGGTTTTTGCCATTTAATTTTCAAAGATAATTTCATGTAAATGTTGTCCGCGGCTCCGTCTCAAAATGTCCATTCGGAAGGTCCAATTTTTCGTCACTTTTTCGAACATTCCCACCTGTATTCCACCAATAACTCGTGTTATGTTATCCTGTAAGGCTTCAATAGTGTTCGACTTATCCACATAGACTAACGACTTGACATAACCCCACAAGAAATAATCAAGAGGCGTTAAATCGCAAGATCTTGGGGGCCAACTCACAGGGCCAAATCGAGAGACAAGCTGCTCACCAAATTCATCCCTCAACATATCCATTGTTTCACGAGCTGAGTGACATGTTGCACCGTCCTGATGACCAAGGTCAACTCAGCCAATTGGGGGGAAAAAAAGAAGAAAATAAATAATAACGTTTCTTCCATGGTTGTCTTTGAAGATCGATGAACCGATGATGCCACCAGCCCATAAACCACACCAGACTGTCGTTTTTTCGGGATGCATCGGTAATTCATGTCTGGCATGTGGCTGTTCATCCCTCTAGACGCGACAGTTTTGGTTGTTTACGTATCCGTTCAGCAAGAAATGAGCCTCATCGCTGAACACAATTTTTCGATAAAACAGCGGATTTTCATTAAGCTTTTGTAAGGCCCATTCACCAAAAATTAGACGTTGTGGTAGGTCACTCGGCTCTAATTTTTGCGTGAGTTCGATTTTATAGGCTTTCAAACCCAAATCGACGTGTAAAATTTTCCTTGTGGTTGAGTAACACATGCCCAATCGCTGAGAACGGCGACGAATTGACATTTCACGATCGTCATTAACACTGGTCGTTACGGCTGCAATATTTTCTTCGATACGCACTCCACGCATGCGAGTTGATGGTTTTATGTCCAACAAAATAAATTTGATGCGAAAGATAACAGCACGAATTGTTGATTCAGCAGGTCGATTATGGCGACCATAAAATGATCGTATCAAACGATGTACATTTGTCACAGAGCACAAATTTTGGTAATTAATTTCAACGATTTGCAATCGTTGCTCGTTTGTTAGTCTTTCCCTGATGAAATGGCATGGATCTATTCTTTCTGGATCTATTCTTTCTGGTGCCTCTCATACGAGTATTAACCGATTGTCCGTAATTACGTTTTTTGCTCGAAAAGGTGACGAAAAATTGGACCTTCCGAATAGACATATTGAGACGGAGCCGTGGACGACATTTACATGAAATTATCTTTAAAAATTAAATAGCAAAGAAAAATTTATCGATTCCAATAAAAAAATTTCAATATATGATACAAATTTGAGTGTTATATTCGACTTTGAAGAAAAAAACATGGTTAAAATATATGAAATATATATAAAATACATAAAAGCTTCCTTATGGATGTTCCATTTTTTTCTTCGGCTGAAGGTATGAAGAACGGTTTTTTTTTCATACGTTACGAAAAAACATTTAAAATATTGTCATTCGGGCCGCTAGTAAAACGTATAACTATAAGTGCGCAACTAAGTTTCCCCTGTTTGCTAACAGATGGCGCCTGTTGTAAGTGCTAGTCGATTCTGCCACAACCTAAACATCATGAGCCAAGCTTAGGCATATAGTAAACATACCGCCTCGACACAATAGTAATATTTTTTTGATGCCACATTCTTTTGGTTGCATGATTTTGTGCCAAAATAATCTTCATATGCGGAAAGCATTGATTTTCTTTTTTCAATCGAAGTAAACGGCGGCTAAGGTTCATCGAGAGCTTCAAAACGATGATGAAGGTGCTGTTTTAAGTGAAACAATGTGTCGAGATTGGTTCTGTCTCTTTAACGGCGGTGATTTTGAAATGAAGGAAGGCGAAAAACTTTCGAAGACACTAAATTGACGGCATTGCTTGATAGATGGGGGTCGAACGTAGATAGAGCTTGTTTCAGTATTAGGAGTTACCCGCATAGCCATTTCCGAGCGATTGCATATGTTGGGAATGATTCAAAAGCAAAGAGTTTGGGTTCCTTATGAGTTGAATCCAAGGGACGTTTCTTCATCGCTCACTGTTTATCGTTTCATCATTGTAACGGGTGATGAAAAATAGATTCATTACAGCAATCCAAAGAAAACAACGTCATGCTTCTATGTCGTCACCTCGGTCGAATATTCACGCTACGAAGGTTATGCTCTGTATTTGGAAAGACCAGGTCGGTGTTATTTGTTACGAGCTGCCAAACGTTCACGGGGGATCGGTATCGATTTCAATTAAGGCGTTTGAGTTGAGCTCTGCGTGAGAAATGCCCGCAATACGCGGAGAGGCACGAAAAAGTGATTCTTCAGTATGACAACGCTCGGCCTCACGTGGCCAAGGCCGTCAAAACCTACCTGGATATGCTGAAATGGGAAGTCACCCCATCCGCTAAATATTGCGCTGTCCAATTATCATTTGTTTCGTTCGATTGCATACTGACCAGCAGTTCTACTCATATAACGACATAAAGGAATGGCTAGATTCGTGGATAGCCTAAAAGATGAACAGCTTTACCGTGACGGAATTTGAGCTTTGCCAGAAAGATGGGAAAAAGTAGTAGCTAGCGAAGGGCAACACTTGCAATGAATCATTTGTAAAAATGTTTTCGTAATAAAGTTGATTTTTTTTTTAAACAAACAGCTAGGACTTAGTTGGGCGCCTAATACATTAACCAATGCCTGGCCTTGCTTATCGTTTAGTAATTTTGAGAAAGTCACAAAAGTTTTTGCTGTATCCTATTCGAATAGGCCAATAATGGAATTAATAGAAATTTTGGCTAATAGAGTTGGTGCATAATTTTTAGCCAATTAGCCAATTATGTAAGTTCTTACTGGTAACTAATTTAACGTCTTGATTACTGAAAAGCTTATAGCCTACTATCCTCACACTTGTCTTTGATTTTTGTTGATTTGTACTGTAGAGGTTGATGATCATTTGGACATTTGACGTTTTAGGTGAAATAATTAGGAAATGTCTGAATTCAGCTCAATTGAAAGTCAATATTATACCAAACTAAGAAAAAGAAGTAAAACAGGGCTTCAAAGATCATCTAGCTTATTGTCGAAAGTTTTTTTTACTGGAAAGTTTTGGTCCATATGCGAAACACGATCTAGATGTACACCAGTGTGCTTTATCATGGTGATACAAGTTCTACAGGCCATGATATATAAAACGTTGATACTTTCCCCCAGTGATGATGGATTGTTATAATTTAAAGATTTTTTTCCATCCTTAAATTTCCTGAATTGATTAAATAATGGAGACATTTACAACAATAAATCAATTGTTGGCAAATTTAGCTTTTTCCCCGCTCGATTTAGTTTTTTTCAACCTGTTTAGTGAGCAAAAATTGGTTTTGGGTTTAAGTTTTTCCTAGGCTTTTTCATACATTTTTTAAGATTTTTGTGTGGTCTTTTTTTCACTAAATACGTTTTTGAAATTTATTTCACTATAAAGAAAGCCTAAAATAATTCTGCTAAAAATTACTACAGCAGCATTCAATTTAAAGGAAAACGATGTGACTACGAAATAATTATGCGGTGCTGCGGAGAAATAAAAGAATCTCAGAATCAGAACCCCAGATTTCGCACGGAGGTAGGTCAAACCCCTTTCTTTAAGTAGCTTGGAGAAATTTTTACGAAGTAGAAAAGTGCAAGTTATTCAAACAGAAACCTGAAACATTGAAATTTCTGTGTAGAAAAAATGAATATTTCAAATATTCAAAATATTTCGAACTACAATCGAATTTTTGATATTAAACAAAGAAAAATATATAAAAAACATAGAAAGCCTGACCACAATACCTTAACATTTTTATTAAAATCTAATTGCTACAGAAAACCTAATTAAATATAATAATCGGGGTTTGTATAAAACTGTTTTGCTTGACTCTTCCCTATGAAGTAAAAATGAATGAAAATTTAATACATTCAGTAATGAAATACTGAATGATCCAGTGTTGGCTGGGTCATGTGGGGCGTATGGATCCAAATGCTCCGGTAAGGAACATTTTTGACAACGAACTCGATGAACGGCGCAGAAGAGGATGACCAAAGCTCCTTTGGAAGGACCAGGCTTTTAAAATACTATTGAAACTTGGTGTGACGAATTGGAGGAGAAGCGCAGAATATCGAAGCGCTTGGAATTATTTCTTACACAGATAAGGATGTGAATTCCAGTCGCCACCTAAGAAGAAGTTGATTTACTAGGTCTATAGTTGGTCCAATGAGACCTGATCAAGCCGAGTACAAAAAAAAAAATTGCTTTCCACGCATGACATTCTACAGAATCGACTAAAGGCAAGGTTTATGACAAAAAAGATAGGCCATCACATTGTTCTAAAAAATTTTATTTACAAAAGTAGGAAGCAAAGATAATCTTCAATGACGAATTATGACCAGTTATAGTTTCATCACGATAAAGAGCACTAAATGGAATATTGTGCGAAATTGAGTGCGACAAAAAAGCCCTCAACCAATCGCAAGAAAAATTGGATATAAAGATAAGCGCAAGCTACTCCGACGAAATAGCTCAATTACTATGATAAAATATGCCCAATCCTGGTATTCCTGATAGTTGCATTATAAAACAGTTGCGACATAAAGTAAGCACTATATAATATGTAGTTGGTTTTTTTAAGCAGTAGGCGAAAAATAGGTTTTGAGGATAGAAATGTCCTGTAGTTTCTTATTGGAGTGCTCACTGATTATTTTAAGTTGTACTTGGAATAGTAAGTGGCCATTATAATATTAATCCCATTATTCCAAACAGAGATTGTTCTTCGTGGAGGTATTACAACAGTTATGGCAAGAAAGATAGGATTTTTCGTCCTTCTGTTTTGCCTTTAATATTGTAGATTTTCACGGATCTCCTCATGGATGACTTACATCCAAAACGGAGTGTTATTGCGACAGAAATTGCCCTTTTACACAACTCTCCCTCTCCTCTTATTTCTCGCTCAGTATCTGTCTTCTACTTAACAAAACTAAAATTATGAAATCACTTTGCGATTGGCCGGCAAATTAGACGGCGGACAAACTCTGGTTTATGTTACTCTAACGTTATTTAAATTAATTGGCTAAAACTTATGCATCAACTGACATAACCAAACTTCCTAGTAAATTCTTAATGGGTTCATTCGGATAGTATACAGCAACAATTTTTGTGACTTTCTCAAAACTATTAAAACTAATTCACGGGTTAAGAAGAATTATCTTCAAGGAAACTCCCCCCTTTTCTTTAACCTAAAAGATGTTTTGTTGCACATTTCACATTTTTCTTCAATCTGTTGCTGACACATTTTAATGATTTCCTCTTTTAATAACAAAATTAACAATTTTTTAACTATTTTTTATGGCTACGGCAACTTTGCTCCTTATCGCACTATTACATTCTGTGTTTTTTTTTTAACTTATGCCGAAAACTCATTAACCCAATATGATGGAAAACTTCGAAAGTTTTGTTTCCTCTTCAATAGGAAGGAATTCGTTTGAATGCTTAACTTTTCCAATGTTTTTCTTTTTTTTTTTGAATCACGTTCTATGGAAAATAGTTAAGGATGATGGGAGTATACTTTTCTTTTTTTCCCTTCCATTCTGCGCCATTCACAATGTTATTATTTGTGTTATTTCTACTGATAGTTTGTCATTTCGTTTTCCATTTTTGGTTTCTTTTTTTTTTTGGCGATACTATTTGAGTTAACTTTCCATTCATTGTTCGATGCTGGAGATATCAGTTACGAGTATTGGGAGGAGGAATGTAAATAAACTTTGTGTTTTCTGTGTGTTGAAGACCATAAAAAGAAAAAAAAAACTGTTGAAACTGTTATTGGCCATGGCAAAAACTACATATTGAATTGGCAACTGTTGAGTAGACCAGGCAGGGGTGGCCAAAAATGTAGGCGACTTTTTGCAACTAGAAATCCAGTAAAAAAATCGATAGATTGGAATCAATGCAAATGCTTTATAACAAATTAATGAGCATTTAAAATGGGCGTCATATCATATTATTGTTAAGAAAATTACAGGGATTTGGTCAAAGGAAAAAACTGTGCCTAAAAAAATTGTCAAAATTATTTTTCCAGCTAATTTGGCAACCTCTGTACTAACACGAAGTTTTATTGAGATCAGTCGTTTATTTCGTTTGCAGCCCTTCATTTTGTTTGTTCATATCAAGGGAATTTTTCAATTTTTACAATGGTTAAAAATATCGAACAAAGAATTTGTCTTAAATTTTGCATTTCAAATAGAATTTCGTTTTTCGAATCGGTACATAAATTTTCAGACAGCTTACGGTAAATAGAATTTATGGAAAATACGTTTATTTTAGTGTAACAGGAATTCAAAAGCAATTGAGATGCGGTAGAGCATTTGATGCCCTCTGATCGCCCATCAATGCTTCAACTGCCGATAACATCACATGGGGATTGAAATCGTAATATTCATTTGAGAAAGATAACACCTAAACTCTATGTGATTGACGAATTTATTCAACTTTACAAGATTTTTTGGGTACAAAATATATCGCCGATCGATTAGTTTCTAAAGATTCAAATTTTCCGCAAAAGCTCAATCACCTGAACGTCGCTGAAGACATTCTACAACAAGCCAATTCCAGTCTCATATTCATAAAAAGCATTATAACTGGTGATGAGACATGGATTTACGACGTTTGACATGCTAATCAGTTAACAAATCTCAGAATAATGTTTACCAACTAATCCGAAATAGAAAAAATATTAATGTAATTTTTTCTGTTTCGACTTAGTCAAGCTAACGATCAAAAGTCAAGCTAACGCTGACAATTTTCTCTGATTATCGCAGTGTTGTGCACTTGAATTTTTTACCAAAAGGTCGGACAATAAATAAACAATCTTATGTGGAAGTTAAGCTGCGTTTGAGACACCAAATTCAATGAAAAAGGTTTAATTTGTGAAAAGAAAACTAATATATTTTGCACCACGATAATGTGTCATCTCATAAGGCTATCATTAAGAAAGAACAGACTTGTAGCAAAAAAAAAAAAAAAGCAAAAAAAACAAAAAGATCAGTAAATTCTAGGGCGATACCACAATTAGCCGATCTGACGTAGTTTAAAAATAAAATTATTCTGGCGAAAAGTGGCAACCGTATGAAACATATATTTTAAGTTTTAAGGCATCACGTTGTTTAGTATTTTATTTGAGCCATAAAAAGCCACCACGTTCTCAGTGAATTTGTAAACATGGAAAAAAATCGACCACCGTTATGCAATTCAATATTTCCATCTGATTTTCAGTTGGTTTCAGTCCAACTAATATTATAGCCAAGCTAGCTTCAAAGCTGGGGTAGTCTGCTCCTTCATTTATAACTGTAAAATATTGGTTAACAGAGTTTAAACAAGGCCGTACAAGCTGCCAGGACGAACACCGTAATGGTCGACCAATTGAGGCATCCATGCCGGACGCGGTTAAAAAAATCCACGAAATGGTTGGATGAATGATTTCTTTTAGGCATTTCAGAAGGTGGTATCCATCGTATATTGACCGAAGATTTGAAGATGAGAATGCTTTGTACAAAATGGGTGCCGCGCTTGCTTTCAATAGAGCAATACAACGTCTTGAAGATGTTTCAGTAAAGTGTTTGGTGTTGCTTCACTGCAATAAAGCCAAATTTTTGTGTCGATTTATAACCATGGATGAGAGATGGGTCCACTACTTCACACCTGAAACAAAGAAACAGTCAAAGCAATGGGCTGGAATGGGAGAATCGCATCCAAAGAAGTCGAAGATGGCTCCATCTTTAGACAAGGTTATGTCGCCTGTTTTTTTGGGATGCCCATCAGATTATATTTATTGATTGATGATTGATTGATTGATTGATGAACAACAACATCAATGGCAAATATTACACTAATTTATTGCAGCGTTTAGGTGGTAGAATTATGAAAAAGTCCGCAATTGGCGAAAAAGAAAGTGCTGTTTCATCAATACAGTGCACCAGTTCAAATCTGCAGTATTTCGATGGTCAAAATTAATGAATTGAAGTTTGAATTGTTTCATCACGCACCATATTTGCCGGATCTAGCATCCTCGGATTATTTTCTATTTTCAAACTCGGAAAAATGGTTCCACGGTAAAATATTTGCTAACAATGAAGAGATTGAATCGGCTATTTTATGGAAGTTTGACCGTTCTTGCTATAAACAGGGTATAGAAGCTATTGAATATCCTTAGAAAAGTTGTATCGAACTAAAAGGAGAATATGTTGTAAAATAAAGAAAAATGTTCCTAACCTTTTTGTGTTGCCTTTATTAGCTCTGCTAGTTTTGGGACCACCCTCGTATCATCGAGCAAATATTATATTCACTTGGTGTGGCTCTGGCTAGCCTTTTCCTATATCCTAAAATTGCCGCCTTAATTCAATAAGACGCACAAGACGATTTGCAAGGAATGTAAATTGTTTTGATGGTTCTATTATTCTTTGGCATAAATTTATTATTTCGGAAAGGTCCTTGGAGACAAATTTTTGATTAATAATGAATGTTTTTTGCTTTATTGGTTAATTCCTGACACTTTTTTGTCAGAATAGCACAGATTGTTCAAAGCAAGGCATAATTATTAACTGATGTCTGATTGTATATAACGTTTAGTTTATAGTCAACCAACAGTTTTACGCATGATAAAGTTGAAACTTCTGTAACGAGCTTTCTTGGCTACTGTAGTTTCTGCAAGCATTTGGAAGAAGTCAATAAATAGGTCGTTTAAGTCGCTACAGAAGTTTTCAATATTAGAAACATTCCGAGTGTTTTAACAACAACAGATTTGATATCGCTTATATTAGCGCTTTGCTTTCAAGTGACATCATTTTCAGGTACCAATAAAAGGAACACTGTGAGTCGGCCTTACAGAAAATATGTTAAACAGCTTTCACAAAAACAAATCGCTATAATTTCTGGCACAAATATATCAGCTCTTACTCGTATATCGTTTACTATGTGACAGGCTTAGTGTAGGACCCTTTGTGGGAGCATCGTGGTGGCTGTTGTTGCCCGAACACGTGTTTTCAGTGATCTTGCGTTGCTTTAGGGTCTCCTGAAGGTAATGTGGAAATTTAGAAAACACAGTTCTTCGTCGGTTTGAGGTGTCTAGATAGACCTCACTCCTACCCGGGAGGAAGTTCACTTCATGCCAGTGACTTCAAAGGTACATTGGCTGAGAGAGGAAGCAAACCCTGAGGAAATTTTTCAAGAGAATATGCTTCATATCTCAAATGTGCTTCGACTAATCCTTCCGGGATTAGTTTGGGTTCCCCAAAATGGTGCTGGCTGTCGCAAACCCGTTCAAAAACTGTTCCATGTCTGATGGCACACCGTGAGTAAGGCTGTTAAAGCGAGACCCACGTAAAATTAACAACTGTTGTTGTGTGACAGGCTTTCCTCCGTACCGATACCACTCGTACTATAAGCTAAATAATCATCTAACTTCTATCATTGTGAACAAACAGTTTTACCAATTCGGTTTTCTTCCATTTTTTGTTTTGCCACTGTTTAAATTTTACACTTAAAAAGCATACCGAAAAAAAAACGCAAAAAGGTGTCAGTTACATTTTTGTTGTTTTTATTGATCACATACCTTGAACTTTAATGCCGCCATAACGTGTCACTGAACTGTCTCGAGATAAAACTTTGTAGCGAATACGAAAATCGAAATTATAACCACTCTGATCACGTGCTAATCTGAAATTGGTAGGAAAAAAGAAAGAATGTTATGAGAAAAGGCAATTTTCATTAAAATAAATTTTAAACGAAGCAAAATTTGTGTATTTGTAAGTGTACTTGTATTTACAGTTTGAGATACGATGAAACCTCTCCAGAGGAAGTACCCAACAAACGATTTGAGTTTGAAGTAAAGAGGCAATACTAGAAATAATTCTGGCCCTATCTGTAGTAGGTCTTTGTGCGATACTATTGTGACAAATACAATAGAAAGAACGAAATTAAGAGCTCCTAAGGAGAATTGTTCAACATAAAAACCGATTTATAGTAGTCTACATATATGAAAAGTGTATAAAATAATGCACACATAAAGCTATGATGTCGATGAAATTTTGATTTCGTTATAATGCCTGGACCTCGCCATTATGTACGAAATGCAATGTCATTTAAATGATCGTCTATAAATTGGTTGCAGCAGTGGATCCTTTTGTGGTAGTTTTCGGAAAAAACGGCCCAATGACATCTCCAGACCATAATGCGCATCAAACAGTCATTTTTTTTGGATGCAAGGACTTTTTCATAATCATTTTTGGATTATTTGTGACCCATATGCGACAATTTTACTTGCTGGCGTAACAATTTCATTCGATTAAAAGCACACGTTTGAATTATTACTTTTGTAGTAAGTTTTTTACGCGTTGTTCCGTTGTTAAACGACCCATTTATTTTTAAATGGAAAATCTATCACTAAATAAATAACACTTCAAATTACAGATATTTAAGAGCTGACAGCCTTTCCAGACAGGCAGTTTTGCAACCACTGAATGGATAACCCTATGTACTTGCGTTTTTGTTCCGAGTAAGCCGATAGAGGGCAGTGGGTAGCCCATTTTAATACTCCATCATGGTGGCCAAAGCAACCGATTGATCGTCATAAAAATTTCGTATCGTAAATCGTGATCGTAAATGGCCCATGTCGGCCTACCCCTTCTAGTAACTCTCATATAAATTGATTAGTTTCGTTACTTCCTATAACTTAAAATTTAACTGCGGTCAGCAGCCTGCATATTTATTCGTTGTTTTGCTGTCAGTTAAATTTGAAAAAATCGATCAACCAGTTACTACTTTTCTGGTACAGCACATATTCTTAACTTTATATCTTTTAGGAAGTTCAGTTCAGTAAAATTTGGCTGAAATCATGTACAGGGTATCCGTCGGGATGGAATACTACTTTTTTGTTTATAATTTTTGATTAAATGAAAAAGAATGGATTTTTTATTGATAAATGTTTTATTTAATATCAAATAAATGTCCGCCTATATTAGTCTCACAAATGCGAGCCCTTTTGAGCACATTTTTCATTACATTTTCACACATTTCACGCGATATTTCATTAATTTCATTACGAATATTTTGTTTGAGTCGCTCAAGCGTTTCTGGTTTGTTTGCATAAACTTTGCTTTTCAGATATCCTCACAAAAAAAAGTCCGGAGCAGTCAAATCAGGCTCCCGTGGAGGTCAATCAACATCACCATTCCTTGAAATAACTTGTTGTGGAAAGAGGTATCGCAGTAATTCCATTGCAATCCTGGCTGTATGCGATGTGACACCGTCTTGTTGATGCCACATGTTAATCAAGCCCAAAGCATGCAGTTATGGCGTTAAAAAGTTTTCAATCATATCACAATAATTTCAGCCGATCTTGCAGCGCAGGGCCAAGCTTGGCCTTATCAGCTACAAACCCTCTTTCTTCGAAATCATTCACTACACGATAAATACTCGTAGTGCGTCTTGTCAGCACGTTGTTTCTCCCAAAAATTTCACGTAACTTTCTCATAGTCACATTAATCGTTGGTTGACTTTGATTAAATGTTTTAACGATTAAAACACGTTGATTTATCGAATATTTTTCCACAACAAATTTGCCACGTCTCTACTTTACGACTGCCAAATATGAACTGTCAAGACTAATGTTTACCAAAATGGCGGCAAAACAAAGTAGTATACCTTCCCGACGGTCACCTTGTACTTAAATATAGGTAGAATAATGTTTTTGTTAACTTAACTCGATAAAGGTTAAAATCAACAGAATTATATATCTAGTAAATGGATTATCATTTTTCAATTTTAAAAGTATAGTTAAATAAATTACAAATATAACTATTTTTCCGATGAAAGTTTTATTTCATTATAATGCCTGGATCTTGTCATTGTGTATAAAAACAATTCTCACCGTGTGAGGGTGAAATATTTGCCGAAATCCTGCTCAACGGTGGAAATTGCAAGGCCTTCGCTATATAAGATGCACAGAAGACCCTATTCTTATTGTGTCTTGTAAATGACTTTCTTTTCGTGGTATACAATTTCTATGCAGATTCCCTCTTCGATTTTAGAGGAAGGCAGAGACTGCTTAGGCATGAGAAGACGGAAGTTGTTATCGTAAAATATCTGTGCTTACAAGCAGAACGACTTAGTTCGGAACTTATGGTTTTAAGTGTCAAGTGTTTTTTAGGAAGTCGCTATTATGCAATTTTGTTATAACTTTAGATATATCGTAGACACCATCTTAAACTAACGAGTGAGATTTTGTGTATTTTTCAGGAGAATTGCGTGAACAATAAAAAGCAGGATGTTATTCACAAAAAATAACATTTTCATTACTTCCGATAGAGCAATACATTCATTTTTATCATTTTCAAAAGATGCATTTCTATATCACTTCTAAATATGAGTAAACTCAATAGTTCTTATTAATTAAATACATTTAAATACTATTGATTTGATTGGATTCGACTGCCACATAATTACATTTGATGGAAACTGTGTTTTGCGGTCTAATTTCGGTTTGAAAAATCTGATCCAAAACCAAAATTTTTTTTTCGTCAAATGAAAAATTGCGCTAAAATGACTGTTTTTTCATTGTTATAATAACTCTCATGAAAGTGTGATAAAATCCTGTTACAACCCTATATTAAATTCATTGCAGATTACGCAAACTTTTAATACGTTGCTCCAAAAATTGCGGTGAATTCCATTTCTTTTGCTGGGTTGTAAACCATAACAGAATTTTGAAATCTCTGTTAGACAACAATAAAAACTAATAAACTTGTCGTTGTCTTAACTCCACTTAAGTCGCTTTTCCTTTCCTTATGACTACAAATATGAACTCGTTATGAAACTTATATTCGTTTGTATTTCTTATTTGGTTCCTTTGCGCTTTAGGTTATTTGTCTGTTCGCTTTGCAACGATGGGTTAGATCAAGAATTTCAATCCCGAAGGAGATGATTGTTTACCAGCAATATGTGTAGACATTCTAATCTTTATAAATAGTAAATAATTTGAAATTCCATCAGAGTTTTAGTTATTGGCATTTTTGTAACTTTTTTTCTGACGTTACAAAATGGTTTTTCTTTTTACAGAGCAGTACAGATAAATTAAACGCACATAAAGCTATGGCTTCGATGAAACTTTGATTTCATTCCAATGCTTGGACCTTGCAAATATTTGCGAAATAGAATGTTATTTAAGTGACCGCTTTTGAATTGGTTGCAGCAGTCGATCCTTTTGAGGTAGTTTTCGACCACTTTTTTGCGCATTTCGGGTGGTTTCTCGGCGATAACTTGGCGAATGTTGGTTTTTAAACTGTCCAACGTTTGAGGATTATCCGCGTAAACACGGTTTTTGATGTAGACACTCAAGAAAAGTCTAACGGCGTCGAATCGCATGAACTTGGTGGCCAATTGACGTCGTCAAAATGTGAAATTACGCTTTCTGAAAACTTCTCATGCAATAAAGACAAAATCGGTGGTGTTGTGTGGCTCATGGTAACGTCTTGTTGTAACTACATATCATCCAGTTATAATCTTTAATTGCAGGCCAAAAAAAGTCGGTTATCATATGGCCATAGCGCTCTGAATTGACGATAACGGTTCCTCCAGCATTATTTTCGAAAAAATACGGTCCAGTGATACCTCCAGAATACAATACAAATATTGCAATGGCAAAAACTTCTTCAAACAGTCACTTCTTCCGGTTACAATGGCCTTTCCACCACCACCGAGTGAGAAATGAGCTTCATCGCTCTGGAAAATTTTTTTCGAAAAACCAGCACCTAATCAGCATATCTGCGGTGTTGTGAATGGTCAACTGGCTTTAATTGTTGCGTGAGTTAGACTTTGTACGGGTGAAAATAAGCCATAATGAGCCGTAAGATAGGCCCTGTTGTTGAGAATGCCGCGGAATCGACAATTTAGTATCGGAAGCAATATTTTCGGCAGTGCGTACACTTCGATAATGGACAGGCCTGAGCACATCTGTAACGCTACCAGTTTCTTCAAATATTTTTATAATTTTGCCAATTCTTTGCACAACAAGTCGATTATGATGACCATAAACATCCCGTAATGCACGAAAAGTGCCTACGTTTGAATAATCAGTAGGTTTTAACTATTTTTACGTGTTCTTTGATTGTTAAACGATCTATATTTGTAAATGGAATTAGTAAAAATTTATAAGAAGTTATCTTTTCTCACAAAACCGATTATATCACCATCTCAGCATGGATTTTATCCAGGTTGATCTACCACAACAAGTTTAAACATTTTTACAGAATATTGTATTTCATTATTTGAACTTGGACATCAAATTGAAACAGTTTACAACGATTTCGCCAAAGCATTAGATAAAGTATCTCATAGTATACTTTGTGCTAAGTTGCAATCTGTGGGATTTCATTCCTTGATTTTGAAGTGGGTAAAATCGTATTCATCAAATAGAATATGCAAAGTCGTTATGAATCTCTTCTGCATTTCTAAACATTTGACGTGCCGCAAGGTAGTATTTTAGGATCTTTGTTGTTTAATTTATTTATTAATGATATTTCTAACTGTTTTAGAAAAGTATATTTTTTTTATATGCAGATGACTTCAAAATATATCACAAAATTTCTAATATTTCTGAGGCTCTAGATCTTCAGAACGATTTAGATAATTTTCTTGACTGGTGTTCCCTAAATAAACTTTCATTAAATCTATCAAAATGTGTCCATATTTCATTTTCAAGGTTTCGTACTCCAATTCAACTGGGTTTTAAGATTGTTGATTACAGGCTCTCCGCTGCTGAAAGTAAAATGGATTTAGGTGTTGTTTTTGATGCGGCGCTGACTTTCACCTCATATATAAACTATATTATGATTTCACTGATCCACATACTTTAAAAATAGTGTATACTTCCTATGTAAGATCAAAGTTGGAATATGTCTCTATTGTTTGAAGTCCCCTTTGCCAAGTTAATATAGGGTGGCGCAATAGAACGTGCATATTGCATCATCTTTTTTTGGGGGGTAGAAAAGGCGTAGGCGGGGGGGCGCTTACATCGTTGGGTTGGCGGGCTCATGGAGTTTTAGTCGCTATGAATCACTTCGACGGGAAGCGTCGTGCATTTTACCAGACTATACAATGTTACCCATATTCGACGGACCCATCTGGCAACGCTATAACTTTTGACAGAGATGTCAGATCGCTTAATGACATACCGCGTTTGAAGCGCCAGTCCAAGCAGATTTTTACCATGGAACAATACACGCCACGCGAGCG
>JAHXMU010000160.1:505959-522531 GCA_019455685.1 Philornis downsi
TTTGATTTTTTTTTTTTAAACATGGGTCCGTCGAATATGGGCAACCCCGTATTGTGCTGAATATAGACTACGGCGAATTAGTGAAGCTCCGAGAGCTAATTTAATTAAAATACGGGTAAAGCGTTTTGAAGAGACCGGTTCAACATTTAAACCACAAGCAAATGGTCGCCCAAGAACATCTAGGGCCGAAGACAATGTTGAGAGAGTTATGACTCCATAACTAAATAACAGTACGAGGAAATCCACAAATGTCGACTCGCAAGAGATCGTCTGTCTTACAATTATCGCGACAAAGTTTTCAAAGAATTTTAACATTGGATCTTAAACTGCATCCATATAAGCTGCAATTAATATAAGAATTGAAAGAGTTTGACTTCATAGTAAGGCTCGCATTTGCTAATGAAATGCTTAATCGATTTTCCAATTTTGACAATATCCTTTTCTCTGACGAGGCTCATTTCCTTATGAATGGGTTCGTAAACCGTCAAAATTGTCGTTACTGGAACAGTGAGAATCCTAAAATCAAACACCAGAAATCATTGCATAGCCCTAAAGTGACAGTATGGACAGCAATCTCTGGCAGAGGAATAATTGATCCTCTTTTCTTCGAAAATGCTCGGGGCCAAAACGTCATGGTTAATACGGAACGCTATGTTGAGATGTTGGACGGATTTTTGGCTCCAGAAATTGAAAGTTCAAGAATAGTGAATTCCAGAACTTGGTTCCAACAAGATGGAGTTACCTGTCATACATCAAATGACTCCATGGCGGTGGTGAAGCAGATGTTCCCTGGCAGACTGATTTCGAAAAGAGGTGATATCCCATGGCCCCACGTAGTCCAGACTCGACGCCTCCTGACTTTTTTTTTTTGTGGGGATACTTCAAAAACAAAGTCTACAGTAATAATCCAAGAAACATCGTTCAGCTCAAGGAGAATATCCGTGGTGAAATGGCAGCCATTACACCAGTATTACTGATGAAAGTTTTCCGTGCCGTCGTAGAGAGGATCACCATTTAGATGATGTTATTTTTAAAAAATAAACTCCATTTATTACTCTACAATGCCTTATATTTATTTTAACCATACCTTTTGTATTTACTTTTTAATCTATTTTTTAATTATGCACGTTCTATTGCGCCACCCGGTATATCACCCATAGAAAGAATTCAGCGGGTTTTTCTGAAATTTGCTCTTTCTTCAATGAACTTGCATGATTTTGTGCCTCCTTATATTTCCAGATGCTGGTTACTGGGCTTACAGCCATTGCAATATCGCCGTATTTATCATACCTTGTTATTTGTATTCGATATAATAGCTGGTATAATTGATTGTTCTGAATTATTGTCGCCTTTATCGTTATAGATATCAGATATCATTACATATTTAATGCAACACGTCATTCCATGATCATGCGCAATATAGAGCTTTGAATCGCAGATTTATTGAATTCAATATCCTAAATGGAATTGCAAGAAATGAATACCCAATTCAACACCTAAAGTTTTGTTTGTTGAGAAATAACTTTAAACTGTTCCTTTTTAGATATTTGAAATAAATTAATTTACATATTTACATAACTTTCCTGAAATATGTTATGTCAATTCTTAGTCTGTAAGGATTTGTATGTCCATAGACTTAAATAAATGAAATGAAAAAAAAAGACAAACCTTTCACTAAATAAATAACACTTCAGATGACAGGTATTTAACCGCTGACAGCCATGACAGACCGGCGGTGTTGAAACTTCTAAACGGATAACCCTTTATAATGCTGTTGGTTGACTTACTGTCATCTAAGAAAAGCATAAGAGTTCATGATTGATGGCTTTTCAATGCCAGATTTCCGCTAAGCTATTAACCCCAATCTAGGCATCAACTTATATCTCCATACTAAGAACCAAATCTTAGATGGGGAAACGAACCCGTACCAATTCTGAGTATACGTAATCCATGACTATAGACAATTTCGTTGCATTTGTTATGGAACTCTCCGTATCAAATAAATAGTTAAAAAATATGTAAAATATAAATATTAATTTTTCAATTAATTTTCCGCATTCCTTCGATTACATCGTGATGCAGAAAACTTCAGTTGAAATTTTGCTTCTTCGCATCAATAGATTGAACGTGGTAATGCAATTTGTTATACAATGACGGAAGTCTTTATTACCACCACTGTTTGCTATTACATAACATTTTAGTACAATAGAATTTTAAAATTACATATTTTGCTTTACTTCAAAATATTTGCTGTGTATGCAAGCTTCCGCATAGTTAACCAAAAACTAAATGAAAAATGTTTGGTAAAAATACCTTAGCATCGTGGTTGCTGAATATTTATATACTCACTTGTTTAGCTTTATGGTAAAAATCAAAGACCGAGATTCACTGTAAAACAATACCGGCCCCCACGAGGTGCCACACCACATGCCACCGATAGGAGTCCGGGCTGACTCAGCAATTTGCATGTAACCATCTGGGCAGCCATCCTGGGTGTACGATGTGAAGCGACCAATTGTAAAACTATCCAAGGTAACCTGCAACAGAAGCAGAGAGGGAGAGGTAAACGGAGACTGTAAACAGTGATAGAAAAATGTGAAATATTTGTAATGGATATCTTAAATTTAAGCTAAAATTCATCAATGAAAATCTAAATATTTATATTCCACCTCAAATGCCCACATCCACAAATCCTTTTCACAATTTGGTATTTATAACGCAGCCAATTTTTTTGGTGAGCAGCTGACAGCAAAATAACAGGAACTTGGATGGGCACAACACAAAAGTTTCAAATGAGAATTGGGAGAAAAACGAATGAAAGAAATTGAATGTAGCAGCAGAATGAACGGTAACTAAAAACATACTTCATTGTCGGTTGGCGGATGTCCTGTCCTCACGTTTCCGGTGTCCAAAACCGAGATAAAAAACCTAATGTTGCCGGGCAATGAGAAGTGAGGCTATTCCCACTGGATGATGCTATAACAGCTCTTTAGCTTCTAAATGTTATTTTTGGTCCTTTGGGATGACAGTAAAGTAACCAACAGTCAGTCAGTGTTGCTGTTGGTTGATTGAGTTTAGGCCGATAAATGGACAGTGCCTGCGTGTGTGTTTATAAATTAATGAGTAAAGTTCGAGAGAGAGAGAACTAAGTGATTTTGGGTTTCCATATCTCTGCTTATTTGAAGGTTATGAAACAGCCTGTAAATGATTCCATTTTCCCAGTTATCATAAATGAATTGTCAGAGAGTGATGAAATACATTTCCTGCTTTTAGTTAGACTTGTTTTGAAGGACAGTCATTTGGATTACGTTATTATACTCGAAATGGCTACAAGCTATTGTGCGACACCATTAGAAGTCCTGACTGTCAACTAAAATCAGGGCAGGAAAAAGCAGCAGCTGAAGTTAATACAGGAATCGGCACGCAAAGTGTTACCAATAAAAAATAATGGAATTTTCTCAATTTTAATTTTTTTTTTCAAAAACTTTTTTAAGAAAAATATTTCATTGTTATGTGGTTACGCATTTACCTTTAGTGCGGATATTAGTATCACGTCTGTCCGGGAAGACTACATATGCTGCAGGGACTGGCGGTATTTTATCCCATTCTCGGCGATGAGCTATCTTTAGAATGGACCGTATGGAAATATTCATTGGGTTTAAGTCCAGGAAAAACGGTGGCCATTGTTGTGGAGAAAGCTGGGGACTTTTTTGTATAAAACTTGGGATTTTGTTAAACTTCCAAGTTTTGTTAAACTTTCAATAATTTCTACAGAATTGTTTATATGCCAAGGTAAGAAAGCATCGTCTGAAATCTTTTAATTGTAGATCTACTAATTTGTCTACGCTCTGTTCAGAGAAAACTTGTGATGTGTGTCCTATGGCAATTACCGTAGCTCAAGCCATTGCTAATGCAGGCGCTTATTTTCGCAAAGCAATTTGTGGGTGTAAACTCTCACTCTAAACACGCACGATTGTTTAAATGTTTCCGATTCAAAAATATTTTTTGATCAGAATAGATGGGATTTGCAAGCTTGCCGGTAAAATGCAAGTGTTTTAACCCCTTTGGTCTTGCTAGGCGAACTGTCTTGTGTGCAGTTGTTAAATCTTAAACTGCTCATATTTTGTAGGGCTTCAATCGTTGTTCACTTTTCAATATGCGTTCCATGCTATGAGCAGACACATTGAAATTTCTCGTCAATTAAACTGCGCTGTTTCGTAGATTACGCTGAATTCTGGCTTTCACATTTCACACCATTTTTTATGATGGGGTTTTGAATGCCCACCTGCAAAAAAAGCTGGCCGACTTGACGTATAGATGGTGCCAGTAATTTAAAAAAATTTTTTTTGGTAAAAAGTGGCAACTTAATAAAGCATATTATTTTAAGTTTCAAGGCACCACGTTGTTTAGTATTTTTATTTGAGCTATCAGAAGTAAACGATCTGAATTTGTTATTATGGAATAAAATTAGTCAACGTTATGTAATTCAAAATTTCCATTTAAAAGGTCTCAGTCTAGCCAATATTAAACCCGAGCTAGATTCTACTCTGGAGAAGTCTGCTAATTTGTTTACGACTAAAAAATATTGGGTAGCGGAGTTTAAACGAGGCCGTACGAGTCGCAAAGACGAATGCCGTAGTGGTTGCCAATTGAGAAAATCTATAAAATGGTATTGGATGAACGTCGACTAAAGTGCTTGAGCTTTCTGAAATGAGAAGCATTTGAAGAAGTACTATATATCGTTTATTGGCCGAAGATTTGAAGATGAGAAAGCTGTGCGCAAGATGGGCGCCGCTCTTGCTTTCAATAGAGCAAAAACAGCGTCGTGAATATGTTTTAATAGAGTGTTTGGCGACGCTTCACTACAATAAAGACAAATTTTTGTGCTGTTTTATAACCTTGGATGAGACATAGGTCCACCACTTCAATCCTGAGACCAAGGAACATTCAAAGCAGTGGACTGAAATGGAAAAATGGGTGAATTGTGTCCAAAGAAGGCAAAGATGGCTCCATCTGCAGACAAGGTTATAGCGTCTGTTTTTTTTGGGATGCTCATCAGATTATATTTATTGATTGATTGACTGATGAACAACAACATCAACCGCAAATATTATGCTAATTTATTGCAACGTTTAGGTGGTAAAATTATGAAAGAAGGCCGCAATTGGCGAAAAAGAAAGTGCTGTTTCATCAATACAATGCATCAGTTCAAACCTGCAGTATTTCGATGGCCAAAATTAACGATTTAAAGTTCGAATTGTTTCACCACGCAACTTATTTACCAGATTCAGCATCTTTGGACTATTTTCTATTTCCAAACTCGAAAAAATGGATGTTTCAGTAGAGTGTTTGGCGATGTTTCACGGCAATAAAGCCGAATTTTCGCAACGGTTTATAGTCATAAATGAGACCTGGATCCACCACTTCACCGCTTAAAACCTAAGACCAAGGAACAGTCAAAGCAGTGGACTGAAATGGAAAAGTGGGTGAATTGTGTCCAAGGTAGTCGAAGACGTCTTTAGGCGAATTCATGGCGCCTGTTGGGATGGTTTTTGTGTTGTTTCATCAAGACAGTTCACGAAATCACTATTGGGATGACCAAAATTAATGAATTAAAATACGAATTACTTTATCACGCAACTTATTCGCTAGATTTAACACCCTCGGACTATTTTCTATTTACAAACTTGAAAAAATGCCTCGGTGATAATAGATTCGATTAGGTGGAGTCTGCGGTTGATGACTATTTTGAGGTGTTTTAGAGTTCTTACTATAAACAGGGTATAGAAACTATTGAATATCGCTAGAAAAATGTATCAAGCTAAAAGGAGATTATGTTTAAAAATAAAGAAACTTTTTCCCAACATTTTTGCGTCTCCTTTGTTTGGCCGGCTAGTTGTGTGACCGCCCTTGTCGTAGCATCTTTTGATGCTACCAGTATCTTCACAGCGTGTAGAAATATTGCATTCCCACGGAATACAGGAATACAACAGGACGCTGGAATACAATAGAAATATTGTATTCCAGCGTCCTATGCAGAAATATTGTATACCCACGGAAATGTTGTAGCTCATTAACGATAGCTGGTTGCGATTTTCCAGCCAAATATAAAGCTATAACATTATTGCGTTTGAATTCCATTCCAATAAAACAATTTTGTCTGTGAATTTAATCAATTTCAGTTCCCAAAAGCAATGAAAAATACGCAATTTTATTTGAAAATTTCTCAATTTAATATAAAAATTTCCAATATTTTGATTTATAACAATAATTAAGTGAACAGTAACAATTAACCGTATAAAAATTAACATGCCTAATTTTACATTTTGAAAGTGTAAATTTAACTATGTGAGCAATCATTTTGAAAGTAAATTTTTCAAATTGTATAAATGCTATTGCGGTGTGAATACTTCCATATTAGTATGCCAAATATTTCAATCTACATCATTTAACTCCCAATCAATAATAGCTTTAGCTAGTTCTTCCATTTCACCGCTTTTAAACGTGCAATTAATAATTACTGAACATTGTTATTTAATTTCCGTTGGCAGTTTGTTAACACGTTTTATTATCACTTGCTTTCGTTGTAGTTGCAACATTAAATATTTATGAAAGTCCGGGAATTTATATTGATTTGTTATAACGTTCACAGCAATGGAAACAGTTACAATAGAAGTTACTGCCACTTGTGGCACAATGTGCAGTCAGAAAGCTCTGCATTTTCTAACAGTGGGCGATATTAGAAAATTACATCATCAATTATATTGTTGTATTAACTAAGGGCGACTGCCACTCGTTGAGATCAAACCATGTAAAGGGTGTCCCAACAAGAACGCAAGAATTAAATTGTAAATAAAACACAGTTATTGTTTCTCTGGCTGTATGACATGTGGCGCCGTCTTGTTGAAACCACATGCCCTCCACATTCATTTCTTCAATTCTAGGCACGAAAAAACTGGTTATCATTTCACGATACCGAACACCATTGACTGTTTGCGCTTGACATGCCTCATTTTCATAAAAAAAGGTCCAATGATTCCTCCAGCCCAAAATCCACATCACACTGTGACACGTTGAGGATGTATTTGCTTCCCGTGAGTCACTCGAATGCGACTCACTTCAAATGCGACAATTCTGTCTATTGATGAAGCCATCAAGATGGAAATGGGCCTCACCACTGAAGATGATTTTGTCGGCAAAATCAGCATTTTCATGTTGTCTCTCCAATACCCAATTAACGAACTCCCTTCACTGTCTATGGTCAACTGGCTTCAGTTCCTGAGTCAATTGAGTTCCTGAGTGGATTTGGAGACACCAATTTGCTGAGCTCGGTGTCGAATAGAGGTGGATGGAGTTTGAGCGACATCATCACGTACAGCTGCGACATTTTCGGTCGAAGGCGCGTTTTTGTCTTTACATCACTAACAGACCCAGTTTTGGCAAATTTATCCATTAATCTCTTTACAGTTGACTCCTTTGGATCATTATTGTGACCCCAAATTTATCGCAATTTGCGATCTGTAGCCGCAAAACTTTCACCATTTTGGTAAAACAATTTCACAATGAGAATGCGTTGTTCACTCGTGTAGCGCTCCATTTTTACTAACCTCGTACCTTCTACTAGCAAACAATAACAATTGTTCAAATGTCAAACAACGACACTTCGAATGGCGCCAAATTTAAATCTTGCGTTCTTGTTGGGACACCCTTTATAATGCAGAGAATTTGCAATACCAACAATGAAAAGGATTTCAAAACGTTTCCACCAACTCATGTTTTTAATGAAATGTTGGTAGAAATTGGAAACGCTGGTAACGATCTGAAATGCGATTCGATTCTGAAAAAATTCAATTTGTGTTTTTCTCTTGGTGTACATGATACAATAAAAGGACTACTTAGCAGGTGGACAGGCTCAAAATTTGATCGGTGCACAGTCAGGAAGGCGTTACATTATAGTCGGTGTGTAGTTTCATACTATTTAGATGACATATATAAAATTGTTACCTTACTGACTGACTGATCATCACCCAGATCAAATGACTAAGAATAGAATTATGGAAACTGGGTAAACATACCCTTCACAGAGTAGGTGCGTCATAAAAAAGGTTTTTTCAAAATTCGTATTTCTAGGAGTATAAACAGAAGAAAATGGAGTGGAACTGGTATCATCGCCCAGCCCAAACGGCTAGATATAGAATTATCAAAATTAGTGTCCGTATTCCATCTGCAGAGCAGTTACGCGGTAAGAAAGGGTTTAAAAGGAGGCAAATCAGGTACTATCGACCTTCGGAAAAATATTGAAAATTTGTGTCCACGTTCGATTTTCAGATTAGAGACGCTGTAAGAAGTGGCTTCTTATTATGCAGAGTAGATATGCCGTAAGAATAGATTTTTCAAAACGAATAATTTTAGGGTTATAATAGGACAAAAAGCTGGTACCATCGCCTCAAACTCTTAAAGCTCAAATGGCTAGAGCTAACATTGTGAAAGGTTTTTTTTTTCGAAATTCGTGTTTTTATAATAAAAATAAGGTAAAAAGGGTTAAAACCAAACCAAAATCAAACTGCTGGAGCTAGCATCGTGGCAATCGGTGTGCGTTCCTATACCTCTTACAGATTAAACGCACAATAAGGATTACTGTAAGGATAAATATGGTGCCACTGACCAAACTGAACGGATGAACCCAAAATCGTCAAAATTACTGCTCGGCAAGAAAATATGTAAATTAATTGGTAGTTTTAGGTATAACTAAAGGTAAAAGGGAAGCATAAGTGGTATCATTGCTCATAAATTATGACTGAAGCTAAAATCATAAAGCTTAGTCTTTATATTCTGTTTTTATAGTACGAGTATAGTCGATCTCATCAGGGGAATTTTTCGGAATTCATGCTTTTACGGGTCAAACAAACAAGGCATCAAAATTGCCACTATCGCCAAGAAGAAATCGGTTAATCATCAAATTGGGTGTACAAATTGAGTGTTCGCTAGGGATGAGAATGGATTTATAAAAATTCGTGCCTTCAGGTGATAAAACATGAAAGAACGGGCATAAAAATGGTAAATACTCGTAAACATCTTATGATCGAATCACCAAAATTTAACATTACTATTACGGCGTAGGCTAACGATAAAAGGACATTTCTTGAAATCTTACTTCAAAAATTGATACACTGGAGCAAAGTTAAAGGCATGAAAGTACGAACGTAGATTCTTCAATTAAATCACGATAGGTATAGTCGTCTGGGGTAAAATGTTAGAAACAGAAGTCGTAAAATTAAAAGTAAAGTAAGTTAAAGTAAACAGCACATTTCTCTTGGGATTTGCACACACCTTAATAATGGATTTTACCTCTTGCTGTGGTCAAGACTAAAGAGCTAAATTAGCGATACAGTAAGCTAAGTTTGATTTATTAAGAGTATAACTGAAAAAAAACAGCACTCCTCGATTAAACAGTTGAATCGGAATGGAAGAAAGTGGTAAACCCTAGCAGTGCTTGAGGAGGAATTCAACTTCTGAATCATGTTTTACGTAAAATGTGCAAACGGACATCTGGCAGTTAACATACTCGCATAAGTCTACATTAATAACGTAGTCTTTCAAAAATTTGTAACGTGTTAAATATTTTTTTTTTTACAAATTCTGAAGCAATTGTAATGAAAAATGCGGCTGTTAGACCCATTGCCACAATTTCAAAAGTTATAAGTCGTATCGAAGAAACTTTTACTTTGTGGCATGTTTTCGCTAGAGTTCACTCCTGCAAAATTGTTTCCAAGGAATGCCTTAGATTTTTTTACGGTAGCTGAATAAGATCACTTTTTATGACTTTTCTTGCAAAATACCGGTTGCTTTCGACAAAATATGTATTAGCGACTTAACCGCGTGTTACACTAAGCAAGCTTTCATTTACTAAGGTGAAATTGTTTCGATACTATGGAGGTATTGTATACGAGCTTTTGAAGACAATACAATCAATTTGAATGAATAATTAATATTTTGTGCTCTGTGTTTTGATAAGCTCCAAGTATGTTTCTAACAGAATATGTGCCAAAATAACATTCGATGACGAATAATAGATCACATCCACTTACATAAATCTCAAAGGGACAAAAAAGGTTGTCGAATATAGGAATTTCTCCCACGTCTCCCAAAACAATCAAGACAATAAAAGCAGCCGAATATATGATCACTCATCATAAGTTCTATCGCGATTCCAACTTGTTCCAACATATTGTTTGGTGATGTTTTGTGTAAAACGAGCTCTTTTAATTTAGAAAATTGCAAAACTGCTATAGAATTTTCTGAAGATGAGCCTTAAGAAATGCTTGGGAATGTTCTACATCTGTTGTTCAACTAGCCACTGTGCGTTGTCGTGACAGAAATGTTATATTAGTTATAGTGGAGAGAAATCCACTATTTTTGCATCACATTAAAGGTTTTATTTATCATAGCTAGAGTGTTCCGATTGAGGCACCTTTTTGTTTGATAGCTTGTTGTCATCTTGAATGTAATTACTGTTGGCACCACTGTCCAATTATTTATTTTCTTTAAGCCTTTCTTTCAAGCCTTTGTCATACTAAAATTACAATGTCAAAAGGAGACAAATGTATTTTACGTACTAAAATCAGTCAATAATTTTGCTTGTTAATTTCTTTTCTCATTAATCACTGAGCGAGCAGGTTGAAGTTGTCCTGTGTGGATACAAAATTGTTATTATAACCTTAACTGTTATTGTAACCTTTACCAAATGAATTGTTAATATCTTATTTTTAGGAATAAAAACTGAGTTGAATTAAAACTTCTTGTTTTATTTGATCTGTTAGAAACAACGATTCACACAAGACTGCGAAGGCAAATTCCTTCGTCATAACAAATTTTTTATTCAATTTTTGCTATAAATTGAAAAAGCAATTATATATTGGAAATCCCGGCTCAATCGAGTGTGAAATCTAAATCCAGTGGAATCCCTATGCCAAATTGCTCACCGGGGGACCCCTACCAAGGAATCGCACCAAACCTAACCTCACCAAACGATTCACACAAGACTACGAAGGCAAACTCCTTCGCCATAACAATTACGTTTTGCGTTTCTCAGCAGAAAAACTGGGACTGTCGATTATTACAAGCTTCTCTTAAGGCAATTATTTCATTAGCAAATCTTTTCGCCATAGACAGAAACAAGTGGCAATAACTTGATGCTTAGTCAGGAGTATATGGAGGCTGCGTAAGATTCTCCCAACCAAGCTGTCGGAGCTTTTAGTAGCTAACTATTGATGGGTATGGCATGGCGTCATCTTGGTGTTGTACAATTCATCTCCTGGTGACCGAAAATGGCCGCTTCTGGGCGATTTCTTTCTTTAGATGGTCCAGTTTTTCATAGTACAAGTGCGAATTAAGAGTTTGGCCGTAAGAGAGCAGTTCCTTGAAGATAATTCCCTGTCAATTTTACCAAATACACAGTAAAACTTTCCTGACCGTCAATCCCGACTTGGCCACCGTTTGTCCTGACTACCTGTGACCGTTTTTCATTAACATGGTCGTAAGTGATCCTATTTTTACCACCAGTCAACATCCACTTCAAAAATGAGTCGATTTTGTTGCTACAATTTGCAGATGGAAATTCGATCCATGCATTAACACGTGTGAGACTTTCACATCGATCTTCTCTTTGTATCCACCCTTTTTAAGTGGTTAAAAAAGTTTTTTTTTTGCAATGTTTTGCCTCTTGGTGATTCATCTTCGACGTCAAAATTACTGGAATGGAATGAAACCATAATAATAAAGCACGATTGGTTGTTACAGTACTAAGACCATAAACACTGCTCACATTTTCAGCAGACCCACTTGCGTTTACGGAAATTTTTTGAAGAAAACTATAAAATATGGCGTATTTTTTCCTTAATGGCGTCCACCTCTAATGCACGCTCAAACAATACTAAGACAAGCAACAATAAAACTGCCTCGGTTGTTTTTTGAGTAGGAAATCATACTTATGCTTCTATTGCCATCTAGTATAACCCGAACACACTTATACACAGGATTAAGCCATCTATAGGAAAAATAATACATTCTTTTTACTATGCTTTACACATATATGGATGTAGGTAGGTGTACATTTTTTGGAACTCGGCAGACGGCGAAAAGCGTGCCATGAGGAATTGAAATTAAGCGCGGGTAACAATTGGCAGTGTCAAAGAATTATTAGCAGCACAAATTTTGTAAATGTTACATTTATTTTCCTCCACTGTATTGTGGTAGCAATTTTATGCAGATGGATTTGTTTGACAATTCATGTTGTCCGCCATCCTCCATCAAAGTTCATTTTAGTTTTGTTACAAACAACAATTTCCATTTGATTATTGCGGGTTTTTCCTTTACTTTCACACACACACACATACAGCGACATATAAACACAAACATGAGCACATACAAATTTAATATCCTTTTCATGCTCAATATCCTCTAGTAGTTGGCGTTGGTAACGTTAAGTAGCAGACTGGCAGAAGTAGCAAATTGACGGCTTCCACCGACTGACTGTAGATGCAAGACAAAGTGTCGAAATAAATTACCACTTTAACCGCACAGATGATAAAAATTAATGTTGTTTTCGATTACGTTTACGATATAACCAACCAGCTTAACTTTGCAATACTCGCTGGAGCGAGAGGAATAGAGGGAGTGCAAGAGGAACTCTAATATTTGCCCCAACATGATGCCATGTCATTACTCATTTACAAAGGACGCTAGAGAATGAAATGTTAAAATTACAGTGGAAATGACACCAAGGATACACGATATACCATCGTGTTGTCTCCATTCCTGTGGATTGAAGTGTCACAATTACGTATTGTGCAACATTGATGAGTTAAAAATTTATGTTCATTTTACCTGTACGACATCACCATGCTGGCCACCGGCGGCAGTGAACGTCAATTGACAAATGTACGGGAGACGATCCTGTTTTGGACGATGCAATTCCAGGGAGTAGGTTAGGCCGGTATCACCATAATATGTGCGATTACAACCTGAAATGGATTTAAAATACAGAGGAGCGGGGAAATTAATTAGTTTTTATGTCTTATAAGGATTAAGTGAAAGATTATTGGAAAAAACAGAATAACAATTAGATGGCAAATAATGAAAAAGATAAAATGTGACCGAATGGTATGGTGGCAAACATGTACTTAAAACTACTTGAAATTATTTTTCCTTTATTCTCGTAATATTGCTTTAATTACCAGCCAGGAACAAATAGTTGGAGACAAAATACAAGTGGATATTCTGAGATTGCCAATGTTATTCAAGGGACTGCTAAAAATTAGAGTGCCAAACGTAATATACGCCTATACAATGATGTTGGATACAAAAAGTTGCAGTGGCTTCTGCCCTACTAAGTGGATATTGTATTAGTTTGTTATTAAATATCAATCAGATTGGTACTAAAATTAACAATTGATCAAAATAATAAAATAATGGATCTATTTGTAAGTTTCTTTAGTTTGCAATAAATTACGATAATATTCGTCATTGATGGGGTTTCCTTTCTGTAGTTAATCAATAAAAAAATAATCCCATGTTCATCGCAAAAAAAAAAAAAAAAAAAAAAAACAGACGCCATGACCTTGCCTACAGATGAAACCGTCTTCGACTTCTACCATTCCAGTCCACTGCTTTGATTGTTCCTTGGTTTCAGGTGTGAAGTGGTGGACCCATGTCTCATCCATGGTAATAAATGGATGCAAAAATTCGGCTTTATTGCGGTGAAATATCGCCAAAATCTGCTGCTCTATTAAAACATCTTAACGACGCTTTTTTTGTTCTAAAGAAAGCAAACACGGCACCCATCTTGTGCACGGCCGTGGTAGCTCGTACGACCTCGATTAAACTCTCTAGAGTAGAATCCCCCCAGAGTACAATCTAGCTCGGCTTTAATATTGGTTGGAGTTGTATCTTTCAAATGGAAGTATTGAATTACATAACGGTGACCAATTTTCCATGTTTACAAATTCAATGAGATCGGACGATTGGACGGATCAAATAAAAATACTAAACAACGTGGCGTCTTGAAACTTAAAATGTATGTTTTATAAGGTTGCCAGTTTTCACCAAATAATTTATTTAAAACTACTGGCATCATGTATATGTCAGATCGGATAGTTTTTGGACCGCCAAACGTTGCTTTTAGTCAATGAGTATGTGGTAAAATATAATGAAAATGAAAGAAATTTACTGAAGAAAGTCTATATTTTCGAAGGATAAACTTTTGAAAAGTTATTCAAATTTGTGACATAGCATTTGAACGATGCTATGGCTTCTGCTTATTGCCAGGTAGGCAGGAGAAGTGCACACTAAATGTTCTCTTATGCATATTTTGTTTAAAAATCGCATATTTCTGAATTTCTTAATAACTACTCATACACCTAAAATAAAGGTTATCCATCGAAAAACGAATGAGATGCGACGAAATTGGATTGCTACAAAAATACCCATCTCAGATTTTATTGAAATTGGTTTATAATTGCAATCATTTAATCATAAGAATGGATGGGCAGATAGACAGGTGGACAAACCTGGTGGACACACCTGTCTATCTGCCCATCCATTCTTATGATTAAATGATTGCAATTATAAACCAATTTCAATAAAATCTGAGATGGGTATTTTTGTAGCAATCCAATTGAAAATGGACGCTACGGATCTGCGCTTTATTGCAGCTTCAATACAAATTGACATTTTGTAACTGCTAACGTTATAATAGAAATTTGTTACTATTCCGAAATTATTATTCGGTTGAGTCAAGCACGCCTTCTGTTAAAAATATACTCTGATCGAAAAATATTCTACTTTCGAGGTCTGATATGAGTATGTATGAGCATTTGATTATATCTATAACATATGACTTGGATGAAACCCGAACGATCTCTGTTGAAAATGGACTAACAATGAATAATGACTAACACAAAGCAAAAGCTTAGCACAATAAAATGCATCAACTCCTGAAACTGGCAGCGGATGGTGACCGATGACGAAAAGTGGATCATTTTCTGCAATTTCAAGTCAAATCGGCTGCAGTTGATTCACTGCGAACCTGTGTAAACGGTAGCCAAGACATAGTTGACGGGGAATGATCTTCTTTCCTACAACAAAACCCCATATTCAGACCTGTACTGTAAACTATTGAACCCAGAAGCAGACAGCTTTGGCTAATACGAGGTGAATTGTTCCATCATGGCAAAGCCACTCCGCACACATAAATAGTGACTTGTCGGAACCTCCTAGAGCTTGGTTGAGAGATTCTTATGCATCCTACGTATAGTCTGGATGTGGCACCAAGTGATTATCACCTAATTTTCAGCTGATGAAAAAATCGCCTCAAGAGAAGCTTGTAAAAACCAACTGTCTCAGTTTTTTGCCAATAGGGACAAGGTTTTCTCTAAGAGAGTCATGATGGAAATGGCAAAAAAGTTATCAAAGAAAGGAATGAATGTTAAACTTAAATCGGATAAGACATTTAATGTCAATCAAAAAAACAGTGGATATCTTTTTAATACATCTTATATAGCGTTATGCATTTAGTGGTTTCAAAACCGCCTGCCTGGCAAGGCTACTAGCTGTTAAATGCCTGTCATCTGAAGCGCTATTTATTTAGTGAAAGGTTTGCCATTTACGAATATGAATCGTTTAACAACCAAACAACGCGTAGCTTTTAACTAATACATTCTACGCGTTCTTCGGCAAGGTGCAGATATTATAATGAAATAAAAGTTTAATCGAAATCATGGCTTTATGTGTGTTTTATTTAACTTTACTTTTGAAATCGAAAAATCATATTATGCATGTCCCAATTTACAACTTTCCAACTTTGCCCCTCTTGATGGACTTATTGAGGGCGACCTATCGTTAATGTCGAATAACTACCTCAAATTGTGAAAGTGTTTGCAAACGTAGTCGAGACAAGTTCTAGTACAGATAGTAGTCATAGCGCATTAGTTGTACGCGTTAGTCACCACACTTCGATGGTGCCACAACTGTTCGCAAATGTATAACCAACCATACGGTTGCAGAAAAAATTTCACCCCAATTATGCATAATATTAAAAGCTGTCCGATTTATTGGTGAAAACCTTCATAAATTCTAAACAAAGGGCTTCTCAAACTCAATTAGTTCGATGCCATTCAAAAGGATACCAAGGATTTTCTCTAACCATTTCGTAACTTACACTTACACTTACACTCTCTGCCAAAGGTTGGCAATCTCTAAGGAGGAATAAAGACGAAAACTTAGTTGGGTTGGCAACAGAACGATGGCAGCTGCTGTTGCAAGTGTGTCGGCAATGAGAGGGCCGAATGTTGACTACGAGAAGAATAACAATAGAAATATGAAATGAATATAAATGCTGTCTGGATGACTCCGTGTAAGCAAACCTAACTGAAGTTGTTAACGAATACAGCGACAACAGTTGTATTACAAGACACTACAGCTGCAACGGCATACGGCATCGGCAACGGTAAAAGCGGCAACAATAACGACAGCAACACCAATGGTAACATCATGTTAAATATAAATTCAAAAAGT
>JAHXMU010000160.1:522541-540392 GCA_019455685.1 Philornis downsi
ACAAATACTACAATACGAAATGTAATCCAATGTTGCAAACACTGACATCCCCTCATCCTTATTTAATTTTAGACATTTGCTTGCCATTCATTGTTCGTTTTGAGCTGACTCCGAATGGGACCAAGTCTAGTTGGTTTGGCAGGGACTTGTCCCAGTTACAGCACTTGCATCTCTTCCCCGTTAAGGCTTATGCATTTTGTTGTAACTACTGTTGTTCTTTTTTCTTTTGTTGTCGTTGGTGTTGGTGTTGTTGTTGTTGCTTTCTTGTCTCATAATTTGTTAAATTACTTTTAAGTTTTATATGAGTTGTACATTGCTGTTGGTTTTGTTGTCTCGCCAGCCTCCGACAATGTCTTTCTGTTTGCTATTACATTGTCAATGTAACTTTCTGGCGAGGGGCGGAGGCAAGAGGAGAACAGGAATCCGATTTACACAATGTCATGTCTTCCAATTCGATTCACAGATGTTACAACTCTTGTATTTAACACGAAAACTTTTCCCATGTCTCAACCCACTTGTGGAAAGATAAAGTTTTGTTGCATTTATTTTGCCACTTAATTGAATTGCATTAAATGTGGGCTCCGTAACACTTGTGGTTAGGTCTTGTGGTCATTTGATGTGTTTCTCTAAATGGTCTAAAGTACACAATTAATCTTTCTCGTATACAGGGTTGTCCATTTTTTGTATCGGCCTTTGAAAGAGCAAAGGCAAATGTACTCGTATGTATATATTTTGAATATATTTTTTCATTCCAACTATAATATTTTTGTAATCACTGAGCTAATTTGAATGAAAAACTCATTGATAAGATTGATTTCAAAAACTATCTTTGGTTTCAAAGTCCTAGAAAGAGCCGCTTGAGGGAATTCGATTGTAAATTTTCTATATATCGTATTTCAAATATAGTTCACCATTCCAATAGCAATAATTCTGCCGTCACTCGTCCAAGTTCAATGAGTGTTTTCAAACTTGCTGGCTCCATTTTTGATGCCAAAACGGAATTCATATCTCATGCGCTGAACAGTCTCGTATCAGATATTTTTTATAATCAATTAATCACGCCCTTTCTGGTATCACTCATATTTTTGCAGCAACGCAAAAGGATATTGGATGAAGGTACATGTAAATATGTAGGTTTTATGTTTATTATAATATTTTGAATATTACCACGGTTTCAATGTCCAGTGAAACTGTTCATACAGTAATTTTTCTTAAAATGTAGTTTACTAATTATTTCTTCTGGTATCTTTCAAACAAAATGACGGATGCCACAATAACCATGGGAAATAAAAATTAATGAGCAGAAAAGGCAGACTTCTACTATCCTCTATAACAAGTCGTCCAAAAGAATCCCTAACATTTCTTTAAACTTACAAGAAACGACATTATTTTTCCAAGAATCAGTGAAATACTTTGAAATAATACTGGATAAAAAGTTTAATTTTAAACATCATGTGAGAGGAAGAAATGACAAAGCTACACGATGTGAAAGAGCCTTCTCCTCTCTGTTAAGTCGATAGGCAACTCATAATGTAAAAAATAAAATATGTGAATGTGGCCAATAATGTTATATGAATTTAAGGTATGATACTCGATTTGTGCATAAACTAAACGAAAGAAACTAATAATTCTAATAATTAAAAACAAAACTTTAAACATTATGCATAATTTACGATACCCATCATTCGATTACATCAAAAATTTAATATGGACAAAATTGCCACAGTGATTCTCAAACTAACTGTAAGCCTTGAAGATCGCAAGAGATAATGCAATTTTCAATTAAAAAATTTTTTATATTTACAATTTTTTACAACTTCAGTGGTGATGTTAATGTTAGAATCAGTTAATGGAAATTAAATCGAATTGCTTCATATTATAATGGAGATTTGCTATATGTTTACCCCTTGCACGTTAAAACAAAATAACATTACAGGGTGGCGCACGAATCGCGCTACTGTCAACTGTTGAAAGAGGTTTTTTTACCCAGAACTGCGCCGAAGACGTATCCATTCCAACAGCATTTGGAGTAACTGCACATGGCGGTGCTCCAACGAAAATTCCCAAACAAATGATTATATAGAAATGAATACCTAGAAATTCCACTTTTCGGTGGCTCCCAAGGCCACCTGGCCTAACTGCCCCTGACATTTTTTTATGGGGTTAAGTCGGGCAAGAGGAGTGCAAAACAAAATCAGGGAAGGAAATGGCATTGAAGCAGTTCATTAAAACAATAATTGAGGCGATCCAGCAATGAATAATTTTCTGCGTGAATTAGGTCATTGGAGGTCATTTACGGTCTGTAATCTTCAAATCCTATTAGTTATATAAAATAAAATTTAATTTTCTACACCAAAAAAAAAAAAAGGTAAGAAGAAAAAAGGAATACATTGATTAAAAAAAGTAATTTGAACTTTTTATTGTAGTGCAGTTGATGCGTTACCCTATATTATATTTCATAAAATTGCCATACACAATTCCTCTCAGTTTATGCATGCAATCTGACGAGTTTTCCACTGCTATATAAGAGAGTTGATTTATCTAATTTGTACACTTTCTGGCTTATCATTGTGAATCGGTAGTCAAGATTATGTTAAAATTCAGCGAATCTTAATGTTTTGTATCGCTTAATATAAATAAAGATATGGGAACAGTTAGCACCAATATAGGTACATTCTTAATATCCCACACCAATGATTGTAAATCCTAAAATCCGGTTCTTATTACGACTTCTGAAATATCGGCACAAGTGCACAGAAACTTTGCAAACCTTAAACTTTTCCTAAATTTTATTTTAGAGATATAACTGGCAGAGCTAATGACGCCTATTTTAGAATCTGCCCCACAAATTGACAAAATCACTTTTTATGCTCTCACCTGAAGGAATGAGATAATATCATACTTGAAAGGGATCATTTAAAGTACCAACTACCTTTCGACTAAATGCGTTTCATGACTTTAAAAGTCAATTGAGCTGTTACCGTCTGTCTTGCCGGCTGGTGGACATGACAGCTGTGGTAAATCCTTGTGGAACTTCTTAAAACTTAAGGCAGCCCAATCTTTTGCATACACGGTCTATATCGGTGCAGCTCTTTTGATATTTACCATATAAATTGACTGATTTTCCAAAGACGACACGAAATGTCGCCTAAGAATGAATGACCCAAACACATTATGAAATATAGGGCTAAAAATTATCACCCGAAAATAAATACAAATGACTCAGAAAATAAAATGAATCTTCGTTCAAATGTAAATACAAAATTGTCCAAATTAAATATGAAACATCGCTCAAGACCACAAGAAAATTTATCTTATAATTTATCGATCAATATTTTAAGAAAAATGGTAACAAAAAAAAAAAAAGAAAGATTATATTTTGTGACCCTTTTAATGTGTAAATTTCTTTATGCTTTTGTACATCAGATTCCTTATATCACATTTTTTTTTTGAAATTATCTTCGAGGCTTTAATGCAATTTTTTTAAATGATTCATTTATATCTTCATATCCACCAAATTTTTAGCCTCTAGAATTTTATTTGCATTGCCTGGAATTGGGTTTCATTTTTTTACGCAGGAAATTCAATCAGTCAGTTGGTTTATGTCCCCGCTTTGATGAAATCCTTTATTTCGTAAAATTTTGTAGGTATCCGAAATTGAAACGCCTCAGACAAAAAAAGAGAGAGAGAGAGAGAAAAAAAATACAAATAAAAATCGTGAGATTTTTCTTTTTTTTAAGATTTCTTTTTATTTAGTTAGTTATTACTAATTATTACTTAATTATTTAATTTGTTGTTATAGTTTAGCGTGATGAAATTTTTCGTCTCGTAAAACTAGGTAAATATTCTGCACTGAAGAAAGCACTGCAGGCCTCAAATTTTTTTAATAAAATTCACCTTAATTTTTTTTAAAATAAATATATTTTTTTAAAAGCAGTCAATGGTCCAAATGTGCGTCCCAGAAGTATGCGGTGCAGGCATAAAACTCTTCAAATAAAAACCGAGTAATATATTTGAAATATGTCCACAGATACTTTGAAATCTGAAATTTTTCTCTCAAAATTGTGAGCTAATTAGTATTATTTTCTATACTTCACATACAGATTTAGAAAAAAAACTCACATTTTTATTTATAATTGCCAATGGGCCAATTAATCTATAAATAAAAATTGTCTCATTGAAAAACGTAGCTGTTACTTTGGCAACTACCCATCTGGATTTTTTTTTTTTATTAGAAAGCCTTACATAAAAAAAATATTCATTTTGGAAACATCAGCGTCGAAAATGTATGGCTTTCAATATCTATCTATTTTGCCATTCTATGCACGCAAGTCTTCAATGGAAACATATTTTGGATTGAATATATAAATTCATACATAAAAATTGTCATAGAGGTCAAACCAAATTTAAGAAAAGAAAATTTGCAAAGTTGGTTCAAAAAGCCAATGCAGCCAATCATGTGTTAATTTGAATTCCCAAAATCTTTGAATTACATGCAAACCGACATCAAAATTGATAACCCTGTATAGGCAAATACACATGGGAGGATGTCTAGACTCTGCATAAAGACCAGTAAATTATGTTATCAGCGATTATACAAATAGTTTTTTCTTGTAACGAATTCCCAGCAAAACGTTTGAAATCATAAATTATTACTAAGCGAGATAGTTTCGAAAAGTTCAACAAAATTGAAGTGCAATCAACTACCGCTAGCTACTGCTACCTGCCGAATAGCTACTTGATAGTCGTCTAATTTTACTGGTCATACAACTGCGTCTCACCAGGGAAAATTAGGAGTGAATATAACATTCATTGTAAAGACATATCATTTATTTGACAATTTCATTTTAATAAAATGACTCACAGAGTAAGAGCAAACATGTTTTATACCTCCATTACAATTTGTTAGAACTTTTACAAATTTTTGGTATACGCTAGATTTTTTTGTGTAAAATTTATTCTGGAACTGATGGATCTATAGGTATTCTAATTGGACTTTTTTTATCTACTCCTGTTCCGCAATATTTAGGTAGGTCCAAGTAAAACTCCGAATGGACAAATTGTTACAAATTTATTTAAGTTATAGCAAATTGTTGTTACACATTTATTTAAGTTATTCATTTAAGTTATATTGAGGTTAGAGATTCTATTGTCTGCCGAGTGCGAACTTGTTGCGGTTGAAAACGGGTATATTCATGTGTATTTAAAACTTTCTGAGTGCAAAATAAGCGTGTCTTCGCGAAAATTTTTTTCCTTATTGAAAAAATTGGAAAAGGAGCTGGCACAAGTGGTTTGTAGAGCAACGCAAAAAAAAAAACTGTCCAATCAATGGATAAATGTTGAAGGAAAAACCAAAAATGTTTCAAGCCACCTTCAAAAAAACTGTCGTCCAATATCCAAGCAGTTGAACCGTTTACGAATGAACTGAACAATATTATTTATGGGTTAAAGCTTTGCAAGGACCAAATTTATAACGTAGACGAGTCAGGTCTGTTCTGAAAGATGCTTCCTGAAAAAACATATGTCAGCCTTGCTGAAAAAAAACTGCTCCGAAGAGAAAAGGAGAAAACGCCAGAATAACTTTTCTTGCCTGTACTAACGCAACTGGTCAGCATAAAGTCAAACCATTAATAATTGACTGTATAAAGAAGCCACGTTCATTTAAATCGTGCAACATTCCGGTAGACTACAGAAACTCCAAGAATGCGTGGATGACCGCAAAAATCTTCAGAGATTGGTTTCACCATTGTTTCGTCCCCCTGGTACAATCATACTTAAGTTCATTGTAGCTTTATACTGCATTTTTACGTTTTTACATTCAAAAATTTTTGCAACAGAAGGATTTAGAAACCAAAGTTATCCTCTTGCTTGACAACACACCATGTCATCCACCTGAAGATGAGTTTAAAACTCCTGATGCCTCTATATTCGTGATTTATATGCCCCCAAATATCACTCCCTTGATTCAGCTTATGGATCAAAATCTGATTCGCATAACTAATCTGTATTACAAAAAACACCTGTTAATGATAGCTGCCGGAAAGAAAAACTTTAGGCAGTTTTTAAAATCTTTAACTTTAAAAGATGCTGTATCATTTTTAATGCTTGCTTGGAATCAGCTGGAGGAAAATGTAATAGCGAAACGTTGGAAGCCCTTAAATAAATGCTTCAATATAACAGCACCGAATCAAAGCGAAGATTAGGACGACGAAGATATCCCTTTAAGCTTACTTCGAGAGCAAATATGTAAGGAAAAATATAAACGGGTCGATGACATACAGAATTTACTGGAAATTATTTTTCCCAAGGTATTTTGTATTACATAGTTATCTGTCAAGTGTTATGTATTTTAATTGTGACTCTATTTTAGGAAACCTTCACTACAAACGACATTAAAAAATGGAACGTAATCGAAGATGGCGAACGAACAGATATTGAGAAAAATCCTGAATTTATTATAGAATCTGGTGATGACGATCAAGATGAAATACAAGTCGGAACTACTGATAAAGGAAAACAATACTGATTATAGCGCTACACAAGTAATGCGTACTCTATGCAAAAAAATGGTTCTAAAGTCACTTTGTGAAACCAAGAAGCAAACGTCTATTCGCCAATTCTTTCAATAATCTTATGCAAATTTATTTTTTCCTATGAATTTTTTGTAATGATCTCTTGAACTAAAATACAAAGTTGTTTAAGCAAATAAAACGAGTTTTTAAGCAAACAAATTTGAGTCTTGATAAAGTGAACAACCTCAATACAGTGAACAGACCGTGCAAAAATTAGTTCACTGTATCCAGACAGCACTGTATTTCAATACTTTTATTCGTACCAATGTAATTAAAATTGGGCCGTATACTTAACGTTAGAGAGTTGTTTGTTACTCATGCGTAAATAACTTTTATCGAAATAATCAGAGCGCAGTGTTGCCAACTCTTTGCCATAGGAAATTCCTAAACGATTTCAATTTTTTTTTTTGTAGGAAATCTTTTTCTAATTTCGGTGAATGAGTGTCATTCCGCATTAAGGAGGACAAATGCATCAATTTATTCGGTGCTTAGCAAAAATATACAAATATTTATAGGGTGATTTTTTAAGATTTACAATTTTCATGCTGCCAGCACTGGTTGGTAATGGCGTTCAAACGTCATCTGTCAAAGTGACAAGTGTACGGTGTACTCTGGCATTTCATCATGGAAAGACTAACAAACGAGCAACGGTTGCAAATCGTTGAAATTTATGATCAAAATTCGAGCTCTGCGGCAAATGTGCATCGTTTGATACGACCATTTTATGGTCGTCACAGTTGAGCTGCTGAATCAACGATCAGTATTGTTTTTTTCGCCGTTCTCAGCGATTCGGCAAGTGTTACTTACCCACAAGGAATTTTTTTTTTTTGCCCCAATTGGCTAATTTGAGCTTGGTTGATATGTGGTTTCATCAGGACGGTGCAACAAGCCACACTGCTCGTGAAACAATGGATATGTTGAGGGATGAATTTGATAAGCAGCTTATCTCTCGATTTGGCCCTGTGCGATTTAACGCCTTTTGATCATTTCTTGTGGGGTTATGTCAAGTCGTTAGTCTATGTGGACAAGCCGAACACTATTGAAGCCTTACATGATAATATAACACGCATTATTCGTGGAATACAGGCCAAAATACTCGAAAAAGTGACGAAAAATTGGACCTTCCGAATGGATATTTTGAGATGGAGCCGCGGACAACATTTACATGAAATTATCTTTAAAAAATAAATGGCAAAGATCAATTTACCGATTAAAAAAAAGAACAAATTTTAATATATGATGCAAAATTGACTGTTTTATTCGATTTTTAAGAAATCTACGGTTAAAAAATCACCCTATAGGTAAAAATGGCAAAATGTTTGAAATAGTTTTCAGCTGCTATACTCTAATATACAGTAATAATCATGGATTTTTTTAATACAATTCTAACTAAATGACGCCCTAGCAAAACAATTCTTTAAGTTTCATGCGTCGTCGTCATTGAAGGAACCTTTAAGTGGAGAATTATAAAGTAACAGTGGACGGCATTTTTGATATATAGTGAATTATGGATAACGTGTTATTCTTTATAGCATATGTTTGAATAATTTGAGCACATTAACATAAAAATATCAATTTTCATTTGAAACTCATTGACAATTAAGATTAAACGAAAAAAAAAATCCATGAAAAAGCTGGGAGGGTCGGCTGTGTTTTTGGTATAAAAATCGCTAAAGAAGGGATTTATTCTTCGGATTAACAACACTGCCCGAGCGGCACCTATCGTACATTTATTATACTATTCTAGAAACCATTCCATTACATCTACAATAACTGGCGAAAATTATTGTAGGAGTCTAAACCACATCAGAATTGATTTGTTTGCATCTGAGCTCATAAACAAATCACACTGAATAAAAAAATCGTGTTCTATTCAATCGCTGTTATGTAAAATATAGTGTAAATTTCATGCGTCTTAAGAATGCATTTCTATAAACAATTTCAAATTTTATAAATGTTGTTCACAGAAATGCATTGAGATATTTTTGAGAAATCAAGGATATTGGAGATCTACTACAAGTTTGGGTGACATTTGCGAAGGGACTACACGTGAACTGCTTCTGAATAAGAACGACAATAAAATCTGCAAACTTATGGTCTAATGAGATGTTCCTTGCTGATTGTAATTTTCACATTAAAAGTCTTATATATAATGATTTATTATAGGTTAAGAGTATGTTTTCACTACGAAAATTCCGTAATTATCAATGTTATTGCATTTTCAAAAATATAGTTTCTGATTTCTCAACTTTTATCTGCTATCCCTGACCACTTTTTTTTAACTCACTTTTCTCGATATCATGATCTGCCTGCAAATTGTGCTGGGTTATCAGGACATTACACACTGTCCGTTGTTTGAGATTCTATAAATGCTGGCTCTCTTTAACATTTTGTTTTCTTCTTCCATAGCATCCTGTTACTTTTGAAATCTAATGCTCATTTTAATTTACAAGTCATGTTTCAAGTTTAGAAGTTTATTTGTTTGTACGACGAGAGCTTCTGTGCGCTTCGACCACACACCAATGCCATTTAAACAAATTGATGTTAATGTCTTGTATTTAATTTTGTAAAAATAAATTGTTTTTAATTCTAGTCCATGATAAATTGCAACAATGTTGCGACAAATAAAGTTGGAAAGTTAGGGATTACTAGAGATAGGAGGATTTGTGGCTTAACTCACTATGATGAAGAAATTGTCTGGATATTAAAGGCAATTGCGAAGTTTAATGGAGTTTTCAATAGCCCAGTTAGTAAAAGAGATCATATTGTTTGGCAAAGGGGCGAATATAAAAGAAATTTCTTAATTTTCTAATAGATAAATTTAGCAGCTTGTATCTCACGTTGTATAAATGCAATCGGATTACTCAAGGTGACGTTACAATGATAAGATTTCGTATTTTAAAAACTACTCGGACACTTGTGATTGCTTGACTCAGTATTGTTTGAGGGCGCGTTAAAAATGAACACCAATAGAAGAGAAAAAAACGCCATAGATCACAGTCTTTCTTTGATAGGGGCGGCTAGAAAGTGTTTATAATCCTGATTGGTGCTCTTTGATTTTGCCGGTTCAGTTTCGGTAATTTTAATATCAAGGATTCACCATACAATGGAAGGCCAATTGTCGAAAATCTTGATAAAGTAATAGAGATGGTTAAGTCTGACCGTAATGTAAGCTCTATTTCGAATGCCCAGAAGTTAAATATTGCATAGAAAGTCTTGAATAAAGCTGAATGCCAAAGGAAGCTTGATGTGTGGGTACCACTCGAGTGAGCGCAGAGAATTCCCATATCCATATATGAATCGCTGCCCAATTGCAAAAAAAAAAAAACGAATAACTTTTTAAGCGGGTGGTGATAAAAAGGTTTCCACTTATGACAAAGTTAAACAAATTGCGGTGAGCCAGCGCATACGGTAGCTAAGTAAAGATTGATCGCCAAGAAGATTTTGCTGTGTGTTTGGCGCGATTGGCAGGAAATCATCAACTGCTCCGCTATGGATAAACCTCGAATTTGGACCTGCACTGACAACAATTGGAGGCTTGGTTGTTAAGTTATTACTCATTCATCTTATGGTCAGAAGCTGGCACCTGACGAGTTGTGATTGGTGATGAAAAAGTGGACATTTTTGACAGTGTTCAACAAACCGCTGTGAGCCGGCCCAAAACGTTGGTCAGCTAGGAATGACTGTCAATAAAGTTTTGTTGCATGTTTGGCAGGATTGGCAAGAAATCATCAACTGTTTCCTTACGCATAAACTTTTAATTCGCGTCTACACTGCCAACAAATGGAAAGGTTTTTACATAGGATGTTTTTTTAATCGTAGTTTTTTTTTTTTAAATCGAATAAACCACTCAAAATCGCCTCATATATTAAAATTTTTTATTGGAATCTATAAATTGGTCTTTGCCATTCAATTTTTTCATGTAAATGTTATCCGCAGCTCATTCTCAAAATGTCCATTCGAAAGGTCCAATTTTTCGTCACTTTTTCGAGCATTGTGGCCTGTATTCCACGAATAACGCGTGTTATGTTATCCTGCAAGGCTTCAATAGTGTTCGGCTTGACCACATGGACTAACGACGTTAAATCGCAAGATCTTGGAGGCCAACTCACGGGGCGAAATCGAGAGATAAGCTGCTCACCAAATTCATTCCTCAACAAATGCATTGTTTCACGAGCAGTGTGGCATGTTGCACCGTCCTGATGAAACCACATGTCAACCAAGTTTAACTCAGCCAATTGGGGCAAAAAAAAAAAATAGCGTATCATGGCTCGACATCGTTCGCCGTTGACGGTAACCTTTGTTCTACGGTCGTCTTTGAAGGTAAATGGACCGATGATGCCAAAAGCACATAAACCACTCCAGACTATCGTTTTTTCGGGATGTATCTTTAATTCATGTACGGCATAAAGCTTTTCATCACCCCAGATGCGGCAGTTTTGCTTGTTTCCGTATCCGTTCAGTAATAAATGAGCCTCATCGCTGAACACAATTTTTCGATAAAACAGCAGATTTTCATTGAGCTTTTGTAAGGCCCACTCACCAAAAATTTGACGTTGTGATAGATCATTCGGCTTTAATTCTTGAATGAGTTGAATTTTGTAGGCTTTCAAACCCGAATCGACGTGTAAAATTTTCCTTGTGGTTGAGTAACGCATGCCCAATCGCTGAGAACGGCGACGAATTGACATTTCACGATCGTCATTAACACTGGTCGCTACGGCTGCAATATTTTCTTCGGTACGCACTCTACGTATGCTAGTCGATGGTTTTATGTCTAAGAAAGTAAATTTGATGCGAAATTTGGAGATAACAGCACGATTTGTTGATTTAGCAAGTCGATTATGACGACCATAAAATGGTCGTACCAAACGATGCACATTTGTCACAGAGCACGAATTTTGATAATAAATTTCAACGATTTGCAATCGTTGCTCGTTTGTTAGTCTTTCCAGAGTATACTGTACACTTGTCACTTTGACAGATGAAATTTGGACGCCATGACCAACCAGTGCTGCCAACCCGAAGAACTTAATCCTTAGAAAGTCGTCCTATATATCTACCTTATGGCTCGGAGCTGACACCAAGTGATTACCGTCTATGTTAAAAAAGTTTGCCTCAAGGGAGGCTTATGAAAGTCGACTGTTCTGGTCTTGTTGCAAATAGGGATGAGACTTTTTATGAGTGAGGTATAATGGAATTATCTTCGTAATGGCATCCAAGTCGGATCTTTCTAACCATGCTGAATAAGTCGTTCAACGTTGCATTTCTCTTTACTACAACTTATAATGAAAAGCAACATAAGCTGGAATATGATATTATAGATGCCGGTAAGAACTGTCCTAGGTTTTGTTACGGACCAAAAGGTAACATCCATTTTCACTTATCTTGGACTGTAATCTGTGACGGCCTATAAAAAGACTCGACACTGATCCGACTTTTGTTTAAATTATACCTGTCTCTACCGGAAAGGACTGTCAAAACATTTCTCGTCCGTTAAAGGGAACCATAACTGTTTTGGGGGGTTCAATATATACATCTGGTTTAATTATTTAATGAAATTGTTGTACATCTTCATGAAATATGTACATTATAAAGGATAATGATATCAACTCAATGTCTGCAAAGGCAGAGGTAAGCAAGGCACATCGGTTGGAACAATAAGAACATCGGATGAAAAGCAAATAATGGTGGGGTCAATGAAATCGGAAGAGCATAATATCGGTGTGCTGGAAAGTCATTATTACCTGGTGTGCTTCCGTGCCATTTGACTTTGTACGCCAATGATAATTGCATGCCAATCTAATAAATGTTATCCAAAATCTAATAAAAAGCGAGAAAGTTAATAAAGTGCTTAAAACACAGTTGGCTGCTACAGTCATATACTAAACGCGTGCCGAATCTTTTGCCCCATTAAAGTTTATTCATTCAATTTCCTTAAGCTGTAACAAATTAGTTGAAGTGTCGACACCGTAGCTTAATTTTTGATGTCAGCATATGCCTTTTTGATCCTGCCACTTACAGTGCATAAATTAGGGGGTCCTGCACTGTAATCGCATACAATAATAATTCAATTAGATCGTCTGCTGATGCCACTTGATTACAGGCAATCAAGTGTAACCCATTGAATAATTATGTAAATGTGAGGCCATTTACAAACTAAATTAAAAACTAATGGTATGTAAAATGCAAGAGCATTCCAGTCGTCCATCTGGATTGCGGTCGGTCACAGTGAGGCGATGAAATTGTTGTGTGCATAATTGTCTAGAGGAATAGTGTTGTGGAATCGTGAGGCTATTCCGCAGTGGATGTATTCACCAAAAGGGGAAAATTGGTCACACTCTTGTATGGGTGGAACATAGGAACATAATTTGATATATGTGGGAATTACAAATCAGGCAGATAACCCGGTCTTAAACCTCTCGAATTTTTACAGGTTTAACAGAAATGATTGGAGGTCTTTATAACTCAAGGATTTTAATAGTGTTGCAAATTTCAATATAGATGGATATTCGGGTGCCAAGATGTGGGAGAGGGATGGAGGAATGGAAGAGAGAGAGAGAGAGAGAGAGAGAGCGAGACAGAGAGAGAGAGAGCGAGACAGAGAGAGAGAAAGAGAGAGAGGAATGGAATGAAACCAAAATCATCTTAAACGGCTGTCAAAGGATTCAACATTAGATCTGTCAAAATTTTGTGCCTGCGGAGAACTAATCTTGTAGTACAGTACTGAAAAAAATTAATAGGTAAGTCCGAGTGCTAAGTATACTACCACTCAAAGGCAATGAAGGCGTATGATATGGCAGAAATGTAACACCGAAAAGGAAGCGTGTAGATTACCAAATATCTTCCGACCAAATGTGTTTCATAACTTTCGGGTCGGTTGAGCGATGTGCGTCTTATTGACCGGGTACTAGGCTAGCTGGTACAATAACAATAATAATAACAATAACAATAACTGACGTAGATATCAGCCACGATCTGATATATTACCAAATCGTACCGGGGGTTGTGAATGGTCTATACCGACCCATCCTTTCTAGTTTATTCCATAGAAATTAACTGATTTTCCAAAATACAGTTTTCTCTCTATAACTTCTCATTCGCAGACTACAATAATTTCAATTTCTGTCCATCGTTTCGGTCTATAATCCTTTGCAAAATTGGAAAAAATACCTATTAAACAAATCCCTTTCCAGTACCTCCCATAAAAATTACAAATTTAACCAATATGTTATTGGCTTCACGTCGTTCAATTGGTTACGCTCAACTTAGCCAAATTTGGCACACGTTGAGCATTTATTAATAAAGGCTCTCGGAAAGAAAATGAGGCGCATTGCCACACTTATTGTGGCTTCTTCGAGGCTCTACCAATCTTGTGTTATTTCTAATTATTAGACAATGGTAGTCTAGATTTTTATTCATCACATTGTTTTACCATTCTCTACAATAGCGGAGAAAAATGTATCAAGTAACCACGCCCATTCTGTTGCCCCACATATTATATTATATTATATTATATGTATCATAAAAACATATCTTTCAATTTAAAATAAATTTGCTATATATCAAGCATTTAGTAATTTAATATCTGGGAACTAAAAATGGGCTACGTTGCCACTCCCATTCTAGTACTTCCCATACATCGATTTCTTGAAATTGGATTTTCCACTGTAATCCCCAATTCGACTTCTGATGTAACTTCAATTCTCATAAATTATATTGAGTACAATGTGAAAAGTTGGCAGTATTTTTGCAGCTGCACAAAGGATATATGTCAGTCAGTCCAATTGACTGACATTTCTGTACTGATTCTCTGTACAACTGACGAAAAGGCCATCCAGTAAACATGGCCCTTCTGGTAGCTTCCATATAATGACCGCTTTAACTCACATGTTCATACCTCTACATCTTCCAATCTGTAGTACTGAATTCAGCCAAATTTAATACAAGTCAACCCATGACTTGACAAAACTAAGTTCTCAGGAAGAATATGGGTGACGTTGCCACATCCACTCTGATGTCTTTCATAACATTTGAGAATCTTTAATTTTATGGAACTTAAACTTTCTTCAGTAATTTTTAGTTCGCTGATTGAAGTTACTTACATTTTTCTCAATTTTATTTTTTATTTTAAATATGATATTTGGGTAGGAGGTACCAGAAGATTCATAGCTGATCGGTTGATTTTATTAAATTCTGCCACTTATAAATCAATCAATAATAAAATCAAAATTGAGTTGCAGCAGTCTACGAATGTGGATCTACAGGGGAATAACTGAATTTCGAAAAACCGGTCAATTTGTATGGCAGGTACCAGAAGGAAGGATCGATATATTCTATTTGTAATTATCGGGCTTAATATAGCAAATAATTAAACTGTGCAAAGTTTTGACAAGTTCCATAAAGAATTTCGACCGCTTCATGTCTACGACGTAGCCAGACAGACAGACAAATATGGTGCAGTCGACTTAAAAGTTTCGTAACACTTTTGATCAAAGGATATTTGGTACTTCCTTTTGGACATTACATTTAAATCGGAATCTATCATTTTGAAATATTAACCGTCTTTTAAAAAATTGCCATTATGGAATTTTGTTACAGCTTTCAAAATGTTCGGAAATTGAAAATAAAATGGGGATTGGCTAAAGTTAATACGATAATAATGACGGATTAACTCGGTTTTGTTCTATAATAACTACACTTAAGTCGTTTTTTTTCCAATCGCATACATATGTCTTCATTAATGTAATGAATGAAAATGTATGGGTTGTTCGAAAAGTTCCTTCGGTTTTTAAAATAAATTCATTTACAAATTTATATACAAGAAATCAGTTATTTTAATCTATTATATAATTTCCCATTTCTTAATAACTTCTTCCCTCTGGGAGCTTTTTAATTAGTCCCTAAAACTAGCGTGGTTTTTCTGAAAAAAGCTTTCAATTCGATTTTTCACCTCCTCGTCGTCAAAAAGTGCAAATATATCGAAATCTTAGAAATTCATAAAAAAGAACAAAATTAAATTTTTTGAAAACTCACATCTCAGGATGTGGTGAAGTTCATATTTCATTATAGTTTGAAACTTAGGGATTAAATCTCAGCATACGCTGTTAATCAATCTGGGTATAGGCTAAAATTTTAACCACTGTGGATAGCAGCCATGATATAGGCTAGAACTCAGATCTCACTTAGTATAAGGTGATGCTCAAGTCTCAGAAGAGACTGAAATTCTAGATTCAATAGAGGTTGAGACCTTGGCTTCAGTAGAGACTGATAATCAGATCCCAGCAGAGGGTGAGTCTCAGAAGTGAGTGTAGATTGGCATTCACGTCTGAGCATAGGCTGAGACTTATATTCCAATATAGACCGAGATTTATGTCTCTGACTATGCTAGGGATCAAGTTTCAGTATAAGCTGAGACTAAGGTCTCAATGTAGGTGGAGACTCAGGTCTTAACATAAACTGAGACTTAGGTTTTTGAGAGGCTGAGATTCAGGTATCAGTAAAGGCTATTCCCCCACCTGTCACTAATGACAGAATGAAGTCTCAATAAAGGCTTAATTTGCCAGGGTGATACATGATACCTGACTTACTTGCCACTATTGCCGGAACTCAGGTTTTGTACACATGTCATCAATATCTCCGTTTAGGCTGAGGAAAGCTAAGATTCGCGTGTTGCGTAGATGTAGACATAGATCCTTGAATATGCTCAGATATTAGCATAAGTTAAATCCAATGCAGACTAAAAGCCCTCTACATCAGGATAATTGATGACTGGGCCTCTGCGTGCCCGATAATGCGACTATAAAATGACCGAAACTTTGTTGTCGTTACCGCGGACAATCCTATGTTACTCCTGATGTGGTATTAAATATTTAGTATATGTGGTGACTGAGCACCTGATATACGCTGTTATTTAGCTGTCAATAGACCTAACATCCACCTATCAGCAGTGTTGAGACTCATGCCTTTGAATGCCTGTGATGCAAAAATACTATTGCTGTTACAAAAATTGTGCTTTTGCTGCCTCTCTATCATGTTTTAATCTAAACCTTCTTTAAACTCAACATTTTAATTCAAACTCAACAATGTTTTTTTGTTTTCATTCGCTTTGAATAATTTAAATTTGCAATCGAAATATTTTGCACTCTAAAACCAGTACGTTGGTTTGATATTTTGTCGTATTAGTTACCCGGAGCGAAAATTCAAATGTCCGGTTACTCGATATCAAGTTTTAATACATTTCCAGCTCTATACATGAGAGTACTTACGTGTGCAAAATCTCGGTTCATCACTGCCATCACCGCAATCATTGACGCTATTACAATATTTACTTAGTGGCACGCAACGACCATTGGAGCAGCTGTATTCCGAGAGCGAACACTGAGGAATGGTGGATGCGAGCATGGGCAGTGATTTGGCAGTTTGAGAGTCATGCGACGGGGATGATGAGGATGGCAAGGATAACACTGCGGCCGCTACCGGCTCCTCTGGGTGATGTACTGAAGTATTGCTTGTAGTACCCAATGAAGAGAGAATCGTCGAGGGCGATGATGATGTGTGCGACGTTGTAGCAGCTGATGAGGAGGGAACTGATGTATCGGAAGTGGCAGCTGTTGTGGCAAATGCAAATAAACATATTAGTGCTATAAAAATGGTTGGCAGTTGGTGGTACGACATGATTGTGGTGCCTAACAATGTTGATGTTGAGCGAGACGTCGATTTTCGTTGCATATCACTCTGCAGCAGAGAGTGGTTTGATATTGCTGATGGCCTTGCCGGCCCAACAACAGTGGCAGCAATTGTTGTGGCAGTACAGTGTAAGCGAGTTAATAATGTGTCAATAGTCATTGCTGCCATTGTGGGTGTTGGTGTTTCTAATGTTTGAGTTATTGCCATTGTTGTTGCGGTTTCTATTCGTCTTTCGGAGAGCCGATTTAGCTGCCACAGACGCCAGCTACTACTAGAGCTGCTCCCGCATTTATTGTTAACGCTGCTGGTGTTCCTGCAGCCCGGACCGGAGGAGGTGGCGCAGTTTGATTGCTGTTGTTTGTTCAGTGAGTGGCGCCATTTTATTGTTATTGCATTCTCGGGTATTTCTGCTGCTGCTGCTGTTGTTGCCATTGTGCTACTATTATCACTACTACATTGTCTTAATGGAAAACCTTGATGCAACTCATGTTCTCGATCCAGATATTGTTGTGCCTGTTGTTTTGTCGCTTTATCCGGAAACTGGGAACTAAGAAAAGCATATGTGTCTGAGACGTTAGTATATTTGTCAA
>JAHXMU010000160.1:540792-595971 GCA_019455685.1 Philornis downsi
AATTTGACAGGATTTAGTATAACCGGATATAACACATGATCTTAAATACATACGTGTTAAATCCTTGAGTTATGAGGGAACATCGATCTTCTGATGGACGATTAACTGATCTAGCTTTTGCACGGAACCTTGAGTAGATGCACCCTACAAATTACGAGTTCATTTCGGAAAAATCTATCAATTTTCATAGAAAGTGTTGGTACGATATAGGTGAGGCTAGGTCAATGTGGCAGTCTGAATAGATAGACTCACTTAGACTGTATAGTAGACTGAAGAAATAAGAACCCAGTGTTGATCCCCGCCTGTTCTACGGACTCCTCCTCCCCCCCATCCCCACAGCTCCTGCAGAAGTCACTAGTTCCAACCTTCAGTCTCACTGCATGTTTTCCAGTCAGACGGTGTCCCGTCATGACGAATACAAGTATTGAGACGTCGGGTCTTTGTACCGACAGCAGTGTGTGGGAACGATTGAAATTTAGACGAGACCACATCTGTCTGGTTTGATTATAGCCTCGGACAAATGCTAAGTATACCACATCTGGCAGTAGGAGCTTACAGGTGCTAGAGGCATACTCACAGACTCCAACTCGACTAGAGTCTGTAAGGCTGTTCTTAGTCTTGCCAGCTCGTCTGCTCTACAGTTTCCTGGTATGTTCTTAGTCTTGCCAGCTCGTCTCCTCTACAGATTCCTGGTATGTCCCTGTGACCCGGTAGCCTCCTACGGTGAATGTTGAAGTGCTGAGCCATTTCGTTCTTGGCATTTAAGGGCTGATGTTGAGTTTAGGAATCCAGGGGATTAATGGCAGCTTGACTGTCAGACACTATATTAATCCTCACTGTGGTAAGGATGTTATGTCTCATTTATTCTGCCACTTCCTTAATGGTCAAAATTTCGGTCTGATAAACACTACAGTGATCAGGTAGTCTTCTTGCTATACTTAACCCTAGAGCTTTGGAGTGGACCCGGAATCTACCTGATTATTTAATTTTGAGCCGTCACGTTATCTAATTTTCAGAATCACGCTTAACAAATCACGTTTTGTCAAAAGATACTTGGTATTTTAAATGCTTTCTTCCGGAAGTTACAATTTTACCCGGGCTTCTTAATACCGGTGATACTGTGAAAGCAAAGCAATTTCTTATTATATGATTGCTAGTATGCATAAGTTCATAGAAGTTTGTAACGATTGGGGTATAGCTTGTCAAATTGTACGAAGCAAATCGTAATTGACTCGCCAATATGTTAGCTCCATACTTACATATTGAACTGAAGTTCCAAAATAATATTTAATTAGAGTAAGTATTGCGTTTATATTATTTCAAAGACACCGCCAAAGCTATGTTTGGAACCAAATTGTTGTTATTGCATCGAGTTGTTTTTTTTAATCCATTTTATTTATAAAACTAATAAATTTCATATTAAATACATCTCTTTTAGATGGCGAAAACAAACAAATAACTCAGCAAAACTGAGACTCCCCATTAGAGGGTCTGAAAAAAATGCCTTAATTTGGAAATTCCTTTTTCCCATTGGCATTAGTAACGCTTCCCCAGACGAGAAATTGATTAATGTGTCAATTCGTGGAAGGAGAAAGAAAAATGGGAGAAAAAAGGAAACGGAAGATATAAAAACGAAGTAAATTTATTGACGAAAATAATGTTGGCATTTCTACCTCTAACTACAACTTTGGAGTCTGGTGTCGCCATTTCACCAAGAATAACAATGTACGTATGTGCGTACATACTATGTGAGTAAGCGCAACATTCGCTCCTTCATTTAATGCTGCTACTGCTGCTTCAAGACGTTCTTCTCGAAACGATAACAAATTGTACACAAAGTAAGAGTTTTGGCACGCTGGGATTTTGGAAGCTTCGTTGGATTAAACGAAAATCCCCTCTTCTGCAATTTATCACAAAAGCCCATACCCGCGCTCGATTGCGCCTAACGCGAACTCCAAACTGAAGTGAGTTAAAAATCACTCTAATATGAAACCACCAACCAGCCAAACAGCCAACCGCTGATCCAGCCATCCATCCGACCATTGCACAGTTTCGCTGTGATTGATATCAAAATGTTGCCGTTATTTGAACTCTGTTGGTGACAACATCTGGCTGGAGTTATTGATGGAGTTGTTGCAGCTGCAAAACTTGTACAAAGAGTTTAGCAATGTAGTATGAAGGAAAAATAAAAAAACTAACTCTGGCTAAAGGAAACAGAGCTATTTTCTGCTGTTCTTGTAGTTGCTGTTATTTTGATCCCATGATAACTTCACATCTAATGATATCAGACATTAATATTGACGACAGCGCACAAAGAAGTAAAGTTATAATAAGAAATTATAAAGAAATCTACTGAAATTGGATATTGGAAACAAATTGAAAATATTCTCATCTTCGACGTTTGATTGTAGAGTCGAAGAAAATGGGTGGTTGGTGAGAAAAATATTAATAGGTCACAGATTGTGTTTTACTGTACACGAACGACAAATGACTGCTAAAAGTAAATTCAGTAATGCGTTATTAGACTTCCATGAAATGCAAAAGGTGCAATTGATATGTTGAGAGTTGTATTTCTTCATGTTTGAGGTAATTCAAAAATAACCAATCCAAATAGAACAACATACCTATAAGGAACACCCATGTGCTGATTATGAGCTCCATTATAATTTATTTAATTTTCACAATTAACTTTTTAACACCAATACAGATGACGATTTATATTTAATTTTCCTAGGAACCATTTGCGTTGGCAAATGTCAACGAAGATGTAACTACAAAGTCTTTAAACTTGCTACACGGCTACGAAAAGCTTCCATTTTCATATGGAGTCAAAGAAATCCACAATTTAATTGCCCGAATTTTAAATGATCGTTACATTACTAAGCTCTGAAACCGAATATTTAGTAATGAATAAACCCTTTCTGAAACTCCAAACTCGTAACTTTAAAATATATAATAAGATGAAATTATTGAATTTCACAGTTTTACAAAGCAGTAAAGTTACATTAAGATTAGCAAATTTTCCGAACGTACAAGGGCAGTCCCAAACAAAGAAAGAACAAAAAAGTTGGGAAACACTTTTTTTTTTTATTTTTCAACACAATCTTCTTTTAGCTCGATACACTTTTTTCAGCTATATTTATTAGCTTCCATACGCTGTGTTTAGTAAAAACTGTCGAACTCCTTAAAATAGCCCTCAAACGCAGACTCCATTTCATCATTGCTGGCAAATCTTTTGCCACTGATCTACAGGGTGGCGCAATATAACGTGCATATTGCATCATCTTTTTTTGCGGGTTTCAAAAGGCGCGGGCGAGGGGCGCCTACATCGTTGGGTTGGCGGACTCATGGAGTTTTAGTCGCTATGAATCACTTCGACGGGAAGCGTCGCGCATTTTGCGTGCGCGCATTTTACCAGACTATATTGTGCTGAATATAGACTACGGCGAATTAGTGAAGCTCCGAGTGCTAATTTAATTAAAATATGGGTAAAGCGTTTTGAAGAGACCGGTTCAACATTTAAACCACAAGCAACTGGTCGCCCAAGAACATCTAGGACCGAAGACAATGTTGAGAGAGTTATGGAGTCAGTACGAGGAAATCCACAAACATCGACTCGCAAGAGATCGTCTGTCCTACAATTATCGCGACGAAGTTTGCAAAGAATTTTAACATTGGATCTTAAACTGCATCCATGTAAGCTGCAATTAATATAAGAATTGAATGAGTTTGACTTCATAGTAAGGCTCGCATTTGCTAATGAAATGCTTAACCGATTTTCCAATTTTGACAATATCCTTTTCTCTGACGAGGCTCATTTCCTTACGAATGGGTTCGTAAACCCTCAAAATTGTCGTTACTGGTGAAACAGTGAAAATCCCAAAATCAAACACCAGAAACCATTGCATAGTCCGAAAGTGACAGTATGGGCAGCAATCTCTGGCAGGGGAATAATTGGTCCTTTTTTCTTCGAAAATGCTCGGGGCCAAAACATCACGGTTAATACGGAACGCTATGTTGAGATGTTGGACGGATTTTTGGCTCCAGAAATTGAAAGTTCAAGAATAGTGAATTCCAGAACTTGGTTCCAACAAGATGGAGTTACCAGTCACACATCAAATGACTCCATGGCGGTGGTGAAGCAGATGTTTCCTGGCAGACTAATTTCGAAAAGAGGTGATATCCCATGGCCCCCACGTAGTCCAGACTTGACGCCTCTTGACTTTTTTTTGTGGGGATACCTCAAACACAAAGTCTACAGTAATAATCCAAGAAACATCGTTCAGCTCAAGGAGAATATTTGTGGTGAAATGGCAGCCATTACACCAGTATTACTAAAGAAAGTTTTCAATAATTTTCGTTTGCGGTTAGAGGAGTGCCGTCGTAGAGAGGGTCACCATTTAGATGATGTTATTTTTAAAAAATAAACTCCATTTATTACTCTACAATGCCTTATATTTATTTTAACCATACCTTTTGTATTTATTTTGTATTCTATTTTTTAAATGTGCGTATTATATTGCGTCACCCTGTATTTTTTAAAGTTTGGGGAAAGAAAATAGTGCGTGATGAAAGAATCCGTGGTACGTGATGAAGTAATTCGAATTTTAATTGATTAATTTTGGATGTATGAACTGGAGCATTGTCTTGATGAAACCGCACTTTATTTTCCGAGAAATTCGTTTTTTTCCACGTACTTTCATTACCTAAACGCTGCAATAAATTTGCATAATATTAATGGTTAATGGTTTTTCTTTTCTGAAGATAATCAAATAAAATAATCCCGTGTGCATCCCAAGGAACATACGCCATGACCTTACTTGCAAATGAAACCATCTTTGTTTTCCTAGGACACGATTCTCTCATTCGGTCTGCGGTTTGACTCATTCATGGTTATAAATCGATGCAAAAATTCGGCTTTATTGCGGTGAAATATGGCCAAACACTCTACTGAAACATATTTATGACGCTGTTTTTGCTCTATTGAAAGCAAGCGCGGCACCCACCTTGCGCACATCTTTCTTATCTTCAAATGTTCGGTTAATATACGATCTATAGCACTTTTTGAAATGCCTATCACTTCAGCTAGCTCAAGCAACTTCAGCCGACGGTTATCCAACACAATTTGGGGATTCGTTCCCAGAATCTATTTAAAAGATTATACCTTACAGGAAATACAAACCTATGAGTAAAGCCAAACTCGTCCTACGCGTATGGGGGGAGAATCAGAACTGACTTGTGCAAATCAGACTAATTCTCTAATAGATCAGTCGACATAAAGCTTGCTCTAAAGCACTCAATCTCATTACAATTGAGGACTTTACACGTAAACGTCTCAATTGCAGTGGAGATGATAAAATTAGAATTTATATTTAAGAATATGCAAAAGTGGGTGCTGGGAATAAACAATCTCTAATTCGTGAATAGCATATGGATATATGAAAGTTGCTCCTTTGCCTTTTCGAATCTAAAGAGGATGATAAGATGCAGTGCTGTATATTGTTTGTAACAAAAAAGAAAAAAAAAGATTTCAATTTCGAGTGCACTTTGTCAATGTGCCTGTCAAATGTCAGGCTTCTGTCTAATTAAAATCCCTAAATATAATTAAGAATGGTCGATTTAGATTTTGTAGAGCTCATAACTACAAAATTTTCTGTGCACCAGTCATTAATTCTTACCAATTCTTCATATATGGCCCTGAAAACTTATGTTGCCATCACAATGAGCAATCAGATGTTAGTCATCTAGGCACACATATTCCTTAGTAAAGGACACAATATCTAATATGCCGTTGATGTTAATTGAAAATTACAAGTGTTTCAGAATAGACTCTTGAGGGAACATCTCAATGAACTTCCCGAAAAGTAGAAGTTTTGCCATTACATTGCACATACTGTGTTCTATCGAATAGAAATGATATAATAAAACGCCAAAATCATAATAAAAATCCGTAAGAATAGTACAATTTACTTAGTGAAATTTCATGGCTAATCGAATCAAATGCTATACTGAGCTATAAACTTAGCAGAAGTGAAGACTTTTTCTCATTAGTATTCTTTCTAGTATTTCGTGAACTAGAAAATATTCGATAAACCAACGTGTTTTAATCGTTAAAACATTTCATCAAAATCAATCATCGATTACTGTGACGATGAGATGTATTTATATAAGAGGCACCAGAAGTGTAGTTTTGTAAACCTTTAATGTGTGCCCATTTTGACTGAGGTTAGTTTAACCTATTGAAAGATACGGACCTGGGAATATATAATCTTATTTCGTGGAGGTACTGGTAGGGTCTGATTTTTTGAAATTTTTGCCAATCATTATAAAATAGTGGAATGAACCATAATTTTAATTTAGAAGTTGCAGGAGAAAAAATACAGGGTGGACCATATGAGTGTTGGCGATTAAATTCTTCAATTTCTCGGCAACGCGCGGCGCGGGGTGGCGGGGGAATATGTTGTTCGCTGCGCCGCTTCCTGGAAATTTAGTCGCCATGGAGCCGTACACGGGAGTGCAGCGTGCATTTTGTGTCCGAGCGTTTTACGAAAACAATAAATCAGTGATTACTGCACGACGTTTGTATCGGCATGAATACGGTTTACACGATTTAAGTGAAGTTCCAAGCGCCAATGTGATACGAAAATGGATCAGAATGTTCGAAACAACCGGCTCAACAGTATCAATTACGGTTCGTGGTCGCCCAGTTTCTACAAGATCAGCCGACATTGTGGAGCGTGTTCGTGTTTCAGTTCAGCGAAATCCGCAACAGTCAACACGTAAGAGAAGTCAGCCTTTGGATGTCAAAAGAACAGCTTTACGACGAATTTTGAAATGTGATTTGCATTTGAAGGCTTACAAGATTCAGATAGTCCAAAAATTAAAACCCGATGATGCCAATAACCGACTTGACTTTGTCAATTTGATGCTAGAGCGGTTGAACAATTTCAACAACGTGGTTTTTAGTGATAAGGCCAATTTTCACCTTAATGGCCATGTGAACAAGCAAAATTGTCGGTTCTGGTCCGAGACTATTCCCCGACGCTTGCATGAACGTCCACTTCACAGCCCTAAGCTTGTCGTGTGGGCTGGGATAACGTCAACCGGTATTATTGGACCATACTTTTTTGAGGACGAAAGAGGGCATGCGATGACGGTTAGAGCGAACAATTATTTCAACATGCTAACAGACTTTTTGGTGCCAGCTTTGCAAGAACTTCAAGGCAATACCTCAAGGATGTGGTTTCAACAGGATGGGGCCACATGTCATACGGCTAGGGTATCCATAGAGCTGCTGAAAACTGTTTTTCCTGGAAAACTCATTTCGAAAAGGGGGGATATTAAATGGCCCCCACGTAGCCCCGATCTCTCTCCATGCGATTATTTTCTATGGGGCTACATCAAATCGGCAGTCTACGAGAATAATCCCACCAATTTAGAGCAGTTGAACAGGAACATTATTCAGGAAAGTAACAAAATACCGAGAACAACTTTTCAACGAGTTTTCCAAAATTTGCGACTTCAGTTCCAAGAGTGTCAAGCAGCCGAGGGAAGCCATTTGGACGACATTATTTTTAAGTCTTAAAAATTCCCATGCTTTTACTTTTTAAAAATACAAATATATTTTTTAATGTTTCGTAGTTTTTTTTTAATTGAATACTTAAACCGCCAACACCCTTATGGCCCACCCTGTATATTTCAAAAAATTTATCAATTTGTATGGTAGATGCAAAAAGGATTAGCCCAGCCAACAGGCCAGACAGACGAACATCTGTCAATCGATTTGATTTTGATATCAATGACGTCGGGTGAACATGTAAATATGTTTGATAGCCTCAGCAAGAAAGCTCAAGCCAGCTTTTGTATCTCCTTATAGTGGACTATTGCAGCGGTATCCAAGTATGCCCAAAATCAGCAGTGTAAAGTAGTTTTTTCCGCATGGGTCACCGTTCCATGAAGTCCTGAGACATTGGAAATTGATTTCTATGTTACTGTAAAGTAAAATTAATTTGGGCTATAAAGTATACAGCTTTTCAGCATCTGGTCCCTGTCCATCGTAGTCTGCGCTTCTTAAGCCCCAAAACAGCGTATTGAAAATAAACTTTAAAGTTAATGAATTTTCTGTGTATACTAACTGGTACATATTTGTTTGGTACTCTGTGTTCTAGTTCGAGAGCAAACACCCCCTATTTGGTGTATTTCAACGTCGCTTGTCATTGCCAGTGATTTATTACATTTAGCAGTAAATGGCCACCCCTCCCCCAATTGAGGCGGAAAAAAATTCTATAAAATGTATAACGGATTCAGGAGGAAAATGTCCGATATGTTTGAACGAGTAAAAAAAGTGAACTGAAACTAACAATCGAGAGGCAAAAAAAGTAACAACATATAAATTCCGGCACCAACAGCATCGACACTGTCATCTATGACGGCAGTCTAGTGTGCAATGAATGAGAGAAAAAACCTCAGACTACGATGCAGACAGACAACACGGAAACAATGTGACCAGACCTCTCCCTCAAGTTGCACACACGTAGGCCCCCCATCGAAGCTTATTTACCCCAAACCAAAGACCAGTGAATGACCGACCGACAACACAAAACGAAAACCAATTTGAATGTTGTTGATGCAACAAAAATTCACAAATTTGTTGTTGTACTACTGCTGTTGTTGTTGCAACATACATATGTACGTACTAATGGTACAAGAACACGAGTACATTTATCATTGTTGTCGTCGATGGCTCAACAATCCATTGTTTGTTTTGTCGACTGGTGTCCATTGCAATTAGAACAAAAACATAAATAAAGGTTAATGTTTATATTGGCAAATCATGTCCCAGTCTCAACCCTGCACCGCATACTGACCGAACAACACTAGCGCTTTGTCGTTGTGTCGTAGGCCACCACACGGCATCATTAGTCGCGCCACCAGCAACAGGAGTTGAGGCAGCTACGTTGTAATTGATTTTGATTCATGGCGACATCAAAATCATTTTAAATTATCACACATGTTGTCTGGTATTTCAATAAAGGTAATTAGTTTTTTATGTCACTCATAGGTGATGGATTGGAAAGAGTTTGGAAGAATCAGCTGCTAAATAATTCCACTGTCGATTTTGAAAAAAAAAAATTGCCAGCTTCAATACGATAGTATCGGTTTGGGGCATAGAAAATCGTATAACCTACTTAGTAGGAGAACTGGCAAACGGTAATGAGATGATTGTATTAGTTTATTCATTTAGTGGTTCCAAACTGCCGGTCTGGCAAGGCTGTCAGCTATTAAATGCCTGTCATCTGAAGTGTTGTTTATTTAGTGAAAGGATTGTCATTTACGAATATGGATCGTTTAATAGCCGTAGAATGCGTGAAAATAGCTAAAATTTACTATACAAGTCGTGATACAAACGTGGGTACTTTTTGTGCATTACAGGGTGATTATAGTCGTCGTAATCGACGTACTGTGCAAGAAATTGGCAAGATTATAAAGAAAATTTAAGAGAATGGAAGCGTTATACAGGGTGACTTTTTAATCGTAGTTTTTTTTTTAAATCGAATAAAACACTCAAATTTGCATTATATATTAACATTTTTTATTGGAATCGATAAATTGGTCTTTGCCATTTAATTTTCAAAGATAATTTCATGCAAATGTTTTCTACGGCTCCGTCTCAGAATGTCCATTCGGAAGGTCCAATTTGTCGTCACTTTTTCGAGCATTTCGGCCAGTATTCCACAATAACGCGTGTTATGTTATTCTGAAAGGCTTCAATAGTGTTCGGCTTGTCCACATAGACTAACGACTTGACATAAACCCACAAGAAATAATCAAGAGGCGTTAAATCGCAAGATCTTGGGGCCCAACTCACAGGGCCAAATCAAGAGATAAACTGCTGACCAAATCCATCCCCCAACACATCTATTGTTTCACGAGCAGTGTGGCACATTGCACCATCCTAATAAAACCACATGTCAACCAAGTTTAACTCAGGCAATTGGGGCAAAAAAAAAAATTCCTTGAGGTTGAGTAACACATGCCCATTCCCTGAGAACGGCAACGAATTGACATTTCACGACCTTCATTAACACTGGTCGCTACGGCTGCAATATTTCCTTCGGTACGTACTCCGAGTAACCAACAAAGTAAATTTGGTGCGAAATTTGAAGCACGAATTGTTGATCCAGCAGGTCTATTATGACGTCCATAAAATGGTCGCATCAAACGATGTTTATTTGTCACAGAGCACGAATTTTGATAATAAATTTCAACGATTTGTAATCGTTGCTCGTTTGTTAGTCTTTCCATGATGAAACGGCAGAGTGTACTGTACACTTTTCACGTTGACAGATGACGTTTGGACGCCATTACTAACCAGTGATGCCAACCTGAAAAACTTAAATCTTTAAAAATCATCCTATACATATAGATGTAGTCAGGCCTGTGTATCAGCGCAATGTACGCACCGCGAAAAATATCGCCCCTGTTAGTGAAAGTGTGGTGGATAACAAGAATTTGTCGATTCCACGGTGTTCTCTGCAATTAGCCACATTTTACGGTTCATTATGGCGTATCTAAAATTTATATTTGCACCTCCATCCATATAGAGTCCAACTCACACAATCATTAAAGATGGCTGACCATTCACAATGCCGTAGATTTGATGTTTGGGTGCTACAGCAACAGGTTTTTAACGCTGATTTTAGAGCAACATTTTCTTCGGGGATGAAGCTCATTTCTCACTCTGTTGTTACGTCAAAAAGCAAAATTGTCGCATATGGGGCTCGGAGAAACTAGAAGTGATTGTGGAAAACTCATTGTATTCGAAAAGAGTGACTATTTGGTGCGCATTAAGGTCTGGAGGTGTTACAGGGCCACATTTGTTTGAAAATGACGTTGGAGGAACCGTCAATCAGAGCGGTATGGCCGTATAATAACCGACTTCATTTGGCCTACAATTGAAGATTATGAACTGGACGATATGTGGTTTTAACAAGATGTCGCGATGAGCCACACAAGGCATGAGAAGTTTCCAGAAAGCGTTGCCCAAAAAGTGCGAATATTCATTTCAAAGAGGGTGAATTTTATTCATTATATACTAACTAGTGTTGTGTGATACATCATAATTCTATGAATATGTATATTTACAGAAAACGTTCCTCTATTCGACAGGTGGATTTTCAAGGATAAATATAAAGCCATACCGCCCTATGCAAAAACTATATCATATACTACAGCTCCCATGTAAATTACGATGAGGATGCTTGGAAGTTTGTTAAGAGACATCTACTTTGTCTCACGATTTAGACCTGTAAGCGACCGACTACCCATAATCCACAACAAGGAAAAGTATTTATTTATTAAATACAAACCAAAATCTAGGAACATGAAGTGTCCAGAAGTTGGAAATAAAATTTTTATGGTGTGTGATTGAGAAAAAGTGTCAGAGAATTGACTAAGGGAATTGGTGGGTGTAAATATAATAGTAAAGTTGTATGATCTTGTTTATGGTTATATATGTCCTTTTAGTATGTCACTTCAAGTACAGCCTCAGATGAAGAAAATGTCCTTCTGATCTCTATGGACACACACAACGCCCTGGTCGTGCAATTAAATTTAAACTCATTCCATAAGGCAATGTGTGAGGCAACCTAAAATAAATAAAGGTTAGAAGATATGTAGTTAAATATAAGTGGAGTAAGTAATCTTAAGGTTTTTGTAGAAAATAGAAAAGTAGTGTTCAAGTAACATTCAAACTGTTAGGTGTTCCTTCCTTTGAACACCACTGGCAACAGTACTACTATTAATGGAAAAAAGACGATGGGCTCAAATTTACGTTTTACGAGTTTCCGGCAAGATGGATCAACTTGCCCTAAAGGTCACCTGATCTGACTACACCAGACTTTTTTATGGGGGTTTATTAAGTAAGAGGTGTACAAAACGAAACCAAGAAATTTGATTGAATTGAAAACAACAGTAGAGGTGATCCCGACTTCAACCCTACAGCCGGCAATGAATAATTTTCTAAATAGGTATCGCATATATATGTGTTCACGCATATGCAGCATGGAGGTTGTTATCGGTTTATCATCTTCAAAACCAATTATTTATCTAAAATAAAACTGAATTTTCTATGTAATAAAAAAAAATGATTAAAAAAAAATTTTTAATTTTTTTTATTGCGCCATCCTGTATAAGAAGGGACATGTTTATTAGGTAATTTTTTTAAATATCTGCCAAGAATTATAAATCAATATTATGGGCAAAAATTCGAATTACTCTACATTACATTACAGGAATTAGAAGTTACAGATGAAAGATTTTGGAAAATCGATCAGCTTCTATGGGAGGTGCCGGAAAGGATGGTTCTGTACAGTTCATTTGCTATCACCGGCTATAATTTGGCAAAATATTAGTTTGTGGTAAGTTTTAAGAAGTTTTTATCTACCAGCCATACAGAAGCACGCGGTTCAATTAAAAAAAGGATAAAAAATTATGAAACGCATTTGGTTAAAAAATGGTTGCTGCTTAAAATGCTTTCTTTTGGGTATTAAATTTTTGCCCTACTAAATGATGCTCATCTGCTCTCCTTTGGATAAAAGTTGTAAAGAAACATTTCCGAGACATTTTTAACAATTTATTTTTATGAATTTACTTTATTTATTCCTTATTTGGATCTTTAAATAGGATAACAAGTACGAGTATGTTGATACTAGCAAGTGCCCCCTATTTCGTACAAGTGATTGCATATTTTAAGTAAAAATTAAATCTTAAATTGAATTCCTCTGCAATTTATTAAGTTCTGCCACGATTTTGATTTCGACAGCTTTCCTTTATCACACATCCGGTTGAGCTCTTAACAATTCAAACTTCGGACAATATATTATTGTTACTACAGAACTTGAGTGCAGTGAAAGGCGTCGTCTTTGTTCATTCCACTGCATAGCTTTCCTTGAAATCTCCAACTTCATGTGATCTATTTTTGCTGAAAGTATGAGAAAATGCTTTCATCGTCGTACTTATGTAATAATATTTACTCTAATTTTGGTAATTCCATCATCATTTTTTTTTTGCCTTGGAAAACGTTACCATTTTCATCGTCATTCTTTCTTGTTTCACCTCCTAAAGATACGAATATTTAGAAATATTTTCTCATTCTTTGCGTATGAACTTGCATACACCTAATTCCTAATTCTTATTTCACTCTTTTGTCTTTGCCTGTGGCACTTTTCTTATCCATTTCATTTATTGTTCTACCTCATAGAAGTACTAATTTATAATTTATAGGTATATTGATACCTTGTTTAGGCAATGTTGTCGACAATGCTACTTTTTCTGCACTTGTTTACACCTAAAGATAAGAACTTTATTGTATCCTTTCTTGTCACAACCATAATGATGATGATTGACTCGTATGACCGTTTTGTGTTACGCGTTGAATTCTATCTTTCTGAACTCAACATCAGCCCTAAAATGTCGCAGATCTTTTAACGAAATGGCTCAGCATTTCAACATTCACCTTATGTGGGAGCCGTGCCACAGGGACATACCAGGAAACTGCAGAACAGGCGAGCTGGCAAGACTAAGGACAACCTGACAGACTCCAGCCGGGTTGGAGTCTGTGGGTATGCCTCGAGCACTTGTAAGCTCCTACTGCGAGATGGGGCATACTTAGCATCAGATGGTAAATGGGTGTCTGTCCGATGCTGTAATTAATCCAAACAGATGTGGGCTTGCCTAAATCTGAAGCGTTCACACACGCTGCTGTCGCTACCAAGACCCGATTTCTTAACACTTGTATTCGTCATGACGGGACACTGTCTGACTGGAAATCATGCGGCGAGGCTAAAGGTTGAGACTAGTGACTTTTGCAGGAGCTGTGGGGATGAAAAGGAGTCCGCAGAACATCTTCCCCGCAATTGCCTCGCCCTGGCGATCAGTCGGGGATCAACACTGGGCTCTTATTTCTTTAGGAACCTAGAAGATCTGGATGATATAGATATTGTCCAACCTAAGAGCTTTTGAGCTGCTCAGGATGTTTTAACGGGGGAAACTAGAGACATACATATATCTAGTTTCCGTGGTATCACAATGGACTATGCAGTCTAAGTGAGTCTGTCTATTCAGACTGCCACAACCTAAGCAATGGTTCGATTTGTGCACCATGCTGTAAGAAGAATGGACTATTCCAATTATGTGAGTCATTCAATCGTTTGTTGCGGATTATGGTACCATTTTCGTACGCGCCCACCCTACAATACTGCTTGTAAGTACGAAGGACCGTCACAACTTTCAGGATTATAGATTCAGCCGCATAATTTGACCAGTGGTACCATTGTAATTCCTTTTTACTCAGTTTTTACTCCCCCATGTCAGGCTCTTAGTCTGTAAGAGGAATATGAACAGAAAATTTCATGAGTTTAGCTCCAGCCATTTGAACTGAGCGATAGCACCAGATTTACCTTTTATTATACCTAAAGAAACGGATTTTGAAAAATCGGTTTTGGTCTGGGCGATGATCAGTCAGTCAATCAAATAATCAGTAACGCAACAAATGTATTTATTTATATAGATTATTTTTTTTTTTTTTATTTATTTATATAGATTTTTTCTTCAATCCTCTTCAGGGGGTCATCTAAGCAATTAAAATAGCCATTTATTTATTAAGCCATTTATTGCCATTGATTGCAGATAAATATTAATTACATTTAAAATACCAATAAAACATCCTTCTCCATATAATTTTCTGCATATGCTTCCTTAGTTCGTTATTGAAATGTGTGGCTCCATAATGCTGCTCCATAATTTCAAATTTCAAAGTTTTACTTTTGGAAAAAGTTTCATTGCAACTTCATGTTCACTTTTACATTCTATCATTTCTTAAAATTCTGTTTATGATCAAAACATCTTGTGTTCAAATAATCATATAAATGTATCAATTTATTTAATTGCATTACAGTACTTAGTTGAACATTCCAATTAATTTAATGCATTTGATTTGTTGGATCCCAAGTGACTCACATAGGAATTATCTTGTCAGCAATTGTGGTTATTACCAATCCCATACTAGCAATTTCAAATCATTAAATCCTATTAATGACTTCAGATGGTCATTCAATCATTCATTGTGGAGATATTACTCTAATGAGATATTATATTACTTTACTCAACTAGAATTTCAAATTCTTACCGCTTTTAATTAGGGGCCATTATAAAATAATTACAAGTCACCATACCAACAGGCTCTGACAATGTCAAGAATACCCACAGCAGCAATAAAGGCTGCAACAAGAATCCTTCAACAAAGTATGTGAAATCTCATATATCAACCGAAAACGGGAGCCCAGTCATGTGTCTGTGTACACGTACGTTTGTGGCGAAGGCGAAGGGTGAAGGACACCGCTCCAGCAACATCTGGAATATAGTGAAATAACAAAGGCCACACACGAGTGAAACGGCGAGAAACACTACCCAGCAATTTAGTAGAGTCTAGGGGGCCTACACTAAAACTAAATAGCAGCCAAATGGATGGAGACTTCCGTACTCGTGTGTATATGTATTTACATTTTGCAGCATATGTATTGGCTGAAGACAATGCACAAGGATATGCAAGGCTGCTGTCATATTTGATTTGTTGGCTTTTGTGTCTGTCCTTCAGTCCGACAGTCTGTATTTACTATTGGGCGTATGCTGCTTCTTACTATTCTTTCATTGCAACATAAATCTAAAAGCTACCAGTAGAGATAGAAAGGGGTTGAGCGATGGTTGAGGGGAATTGCACAATAGCTGACACAAAATAAACTATAATGAAATGCATTCAGTCATTTGTTTCAGTTTTCAAAATATTGTTGTTTTCCTGACGACAACATCGGCAAGCGAAGAAAAAAGAAAACTCTTTTGAAACAAAATGTTGAAATGTTTTGAAAGAGTGAGCTTCTGTTTCATAGTGTCTAGAAACTATTTAACAATAGAAGATGATGTTTACGCTAAAGTCCATTTGTCCTTGAGGACTCTTGAGTATGTTAAATAACAAACGTGTATAGGATGAGAAATACTTAACGTGAAGGTCAGGTCAAAGCGCCTAAAAACTTTCGTTTGTGTTAGAGTTTTTTTTTGCAGCTTTCATTACATGCTAACTGAAATTCTTTTCATTTTGTTTGACGAAATTCAGTAATTATGTAACTATTAAATTAATAACAATAAAAAATTGATGCTTTTATATTTGCATTTGATGATATGTAGTCGTTAAATATACGGCTGTATACTCGTTATATTTTTCCGTAATGACCAACAAATAATAAGCTATAAAAATGGTTTTATTAACGTTCCAAAAAATTTTCTCAGAACCCAAAAATTCCATTCTGGTGCCATGGCTTCGCCACGAATTTTAATAGTGAAGAGCAATCCTTAGCACAGTGGGGGAAAAACAATTTTTTTTTCACAGAGCATACATTTTTTACGATATTAATAAATATTGAATCTTGGGAAAGTAAACAACAAATATGAAAGCCTTTTCCTAAATGGAATTGCCTTTACAAAATCACAACCGAGTAAAGAAATGTGGTGTTATTTTCGTGGCATTCATTTTCACGATGGTCCAATAGTTTGTGTAATACCAGAAAGCTCTAACGAAATAAATGTTGAAACTTGTGCTTTTTTTTACAGTTCAGAGTTTTCATCTTCTCACATTACAGACGTACTTCTTTTTTTGTATACGCCACAGCCGTCAAATTTGTCGAACTTGCGCCATATATAGAAACTAATTCCGAGTGCATCGGTCTTCTTTGCTCTATTTCCCATTTAGCCAGTTTTTGCTTTTCAAACTACCAGTATAATTTTAATCTCATGACAAACAAAAGCACAAAAAAAGGCATTTTAATTTTTAATGTATTATAGATGACCAATTTCAACAAAATTTTCCATTATTTATTTTGCTGTTGAGTTTTCCCTAAGGATGTAAATAAAATGTCAGTATCACTCCCATTGATTTTAAAACGGGCTTGATTTTTAAACGATTTTCAAAATTATATATAGTTTCCTTTTTTTGATTGAATGTGTAATGAAAACTGCCAGTGGAGACATTTTTTCTGTGAAAGCAACTAAACGTATCTATTCATAAATACAATTTTCTGTACTAAAAGTGATTACGCAGATCATTTTCTACATAAAAATTATGCATGAAACCACTTTTCTGTATAAGAAGTGTCCATAAAACCCTTTTCTGTATCAAAAGTTTTCATGAAAATATGTTTCTGTGTGTGAACTGTTTACAAAGACAATTTTCTGTATAAAAGACATCTATGGAGACACTGTTCTATGTGGAAAATATCGACAAAGATACTTTTCTATATGAAAAGGGTCTATAAATACACTTTTCTATATGAAAAGCGTCCACAAAGACATATTCTTATATGAAAAACATCTATAAATACACTTTTCTATATATAAATGGTGTATAAAGACAATTTTCTATATAAAAATCGCCTATAAAGACACTTTTCTACATGAAATACGTCTATAAATACATTTATCTGTATAAAAAGCGTCTACAGAAACACGTTTCTATATGAAAAGCGTCTATAAAGACACTTTTCTCTTTGAAAAGCGCCTATAAAGATACTTTTCTATATGAACAGCGTCTATAAAGACGCTTTTCTATTTGGAAATCATCTACAAAGACACTTTTCAATATGAAAAGCGTCTATAAAGACACCTTTCTATATGAAAAGCGTATATAAAGACACCTTTCTATATGAAAAGCGTCTGTAAGGGGACTTTTCTACATGAAAAGCGTTTGTAAGGACACTTTTCCACATAAAAAGAGTCTATAAAGGCACTTTTCTATATGAAAAGCGTCTATAAAGACACTTTTCTATATGAAAAGCGTTTATAAAGGAACTTTTCTATATAAAAAGCATCTGTAAAGACACCTTTCTGTATGAAAAGCGTCCATGAAGACACCTTTCTGTATGAAAAGCGTCCATAAAGACACTTTTCCATATGAAAAGGGTCTGTAAAGATACTTTTCTACTTGGAAATCGTCTGTAAAGATACTGTTCTATATGAAAAGCGTCTGTAAATACACATTTCTATATGTAAAATGTCTTTAAAGGCACGTTTCTGTTTGAAAAGCACATATAACGACACATCTCTATATATGAAAAGCTTCTATAAATGTACTTTTTTATATAAAAAGGGTCTATAAAGACACTTTTCTATATAAGGTGTCTACATGAAGTGTCTATAAAGACACTTTTCTGTATGAAAAGCGTCTATAAAGACACATATCTATATGAAAAGCGTTCATAAGGACACTTTTCTATATGGAAAGCGTCAATAAAGACACTTTTTTATATGAAAAGCGTCTATAAAATCACTTTTCTATATGATAAACGTCTATAAAGACACCTTTCTATATGGAAGCAGACAAGACAATTTATGTATTGGAAGTGTCGGTGAAGACACCTCTCTGTGAATACAGTTTTGAACCCATAAATACACTTTTCCATAAGAAAAGTGTCTATGAAGACAACTTTTTGTATAGAAGGTGGATACGAGAATACTAGTTTTTGATAGGATGTGTCTGTGAAGACAGTTGTCTGAATGTAAAGTGTCTACACTTCTCCACACGAAAAATGTGATTGAAGACGATTCTCTATATGAAAAGTGTGAATGAAGACACTTCTTCATATGGAAAGTGCCAATGATGACTCTTCTCTATATGGAAAGTGCCAGTGAAGTGGTAAGTGGTAATCCATTATTATTTTCAAAAATTAGTTCATTCATCAACTTTTTGAAAGATATGAAGTTGCGAATATAAAGGTTATCCGAATCGAAATTGGATTCTGATTCAGTTTATAAAAAGTTCTTTTTGAACTTTCTCAATTTAAAAAAAAAAAGGATAATATTTTTGAGTAGCTGTGAACATTTCTGAGAGTCTGGTATCGTAAATTCAGAAAATAAATTATTAGAACCATCTTTACCTTTTAGAGTTCGTTCCCTGACCTTTTTCTCTGTTAAGAAACGAAACCACATTAAGTTCCAGTTATAGTTTAGATTAAGAAACGAAAATGCAGAAAATTTTAGTTTCGTTTCAGGTTTTCGAACTGAAATATTTGTATTTCGATAGAGTAATAGAATCAATTTATATTTCTAATTTCGTTTGAAGTAAGAAAAGAGTGAATGCATGGAGATAGCTGTTGTTTAAAATATGAATCAGACCCCAACTTCTAATATACATTACATTTTTAATGTCAAAATCGAACTAAACCTTCGTGAAGTTCCCTGGTTGTTTTTCAAATTTTGCTAGACAGACAAATCAAAAATCTATTTTGCTGCCGTCTACGAATTAGGAGATACTGGGGAAAATTTGAATTTCAGAAAATCGGTCGATTTGTGTGAGAGGTATCAAAAGTAATTAATTGAAACTGAAGTTTAGTGAATTTAACTAATTTTTGTTTTAAATGTAGCTATGCGGTACAAATCAGAAATATAAATTAATGCTGTGTACAAATTAGGAGGTACTGAGGAAAAATTTAATTTCAAAAATTTCTGTCAGTTTAAGTGGGAGGCACCAGAAGGAGAGCGAGCCGATTTACCATCTCCTTAAATATTAGGCTGCACAAAGTTTCAAAAAGTTACAGAAAGATTTACGGTAGTTATCATATGTATATTCTAGCCAGTCAACAATCTACGCAGATAGACAGACGTAGTTTAATCGATTTAAAATGTCATGAAACACATTTGTCAAAATGTACTTGACAATTTAAATAGTTCGCTTAAGGTATTTCATTTTGAAAGTGATAGCTGAAATTTAAAGTAAATTTTAAACGAATCAATAAAGATGTTCAGCTGAGGCGAGCCAGGTTATTTTTATTGCTCGGCTTAGAACTTCGATGGGTGCAGCTTACTAATGTCGTTTACTAAAAGACAATTTGAGAAATATTTACAGGACATTTTCTACACAAAAGTGCTGTTGGTGACTGACGAGATTATCTCTATGCGCAAAAATAGTTTTCAACAAATTTGATCACCACTATAGTGTGAATGTTGCAAAAATTTTGAAAAAAATAATAACTTCTTAAGAAAGCAGAATGAAGAAACCATTCAGTTTAAAAAATGGAAATAAATAAATTTACAGCAATATTTAGTAGCACCACCATCACTTCCACTCGAATTCAGGTCATTATATTACCTCATATAACCCTTGCACGTTATCGCCCATCACACTGTGCATCGCACGACAAAGTCGCCGTTTCCCCCCTCATATAATATATCATCAGCATTTGTACACAGAGGCAGTGCAAACATGTTTGCTTAGGCTGATGAAATATACAAATTCCTATCACATCAAAAGCATCACACGCAACGTTTGAATGACTGAAATACCAAGGAGTTTTTGAAACAAAAATTCCGGATGAAATCTCGTCTTGTGGTGTGACACCAGCCAAAGCAGCTGTATCACAGTGCCAATGGCAGAGGCAGCAAAAAGCGCCAACAACTTTGAATCCATGTGGGAGAATGGAAGATGGCAAATAAATGCATGCAAGAAAATACAGAAAAAAAAATACAAACATACAGCAATATCAAATGGAGATGAGACAAGAAGATGGGCCAGTTGAGGAAAATCATCAGCCACACACACAAAGACCCGGAAGACAACTTGACTTTAGTTCTCTAAGTCAACTAAGTTTTGCAAACTTTTAAGCGGAAAAGGAAGTCACTCCATAAAACATATGTATGCACTCAGGACTCAACGTTGAGGGGACACATGATTACCCCTTAGTTTTTCATTCTTTCTCACCACCTTCCTCTTTGGAGAATGCTGTTCATATGTTTACTTTAACTCACACATGCTTAACCTTACATTTATGCATATGTGCACCGTTTAACCAATACTATGATGCTGTTGTTATTTGTTTATGTTTGTATGTGTGCATGTTCTCGCTGGAGTTTCCTCTAAGCTTATTTTTCACTTTATTACTGTAAAAAGTTGCTGTTGCAGTGCTGGTTTTTTGCAGAGTTTTCAATTTTGTTGCTGTTGAAAACTTGTTCGAAAACTCTTTATGCAGATTTTGTTGTTTACTATTTTGGGTTAATTCAGAAAATTCATTTCGTGACATCATGAATGTCTCGGCTGATTTATGTGCGATGTTAATTTTCACAATTCAATTTGTGGCAACCACAATAAAGCGTTTGCTATAAAGGACTAAGTAGAGTGACTTGTTTTTTGAACGTTTTTTTATGTACTTTTGTTTAGAAAAATTGAGAGATTTAAAAGGGGCACTTAGTTTGCATGATGTTATTGCATCGACTCATGGGCAATGAGCTGGCATGTCAAAAGCGCCTTCTCTTTATACACAATTTATCGACATTAACATTATTTGCACAAAAAAATCTTTATTTTTTGTTACATTCAGTCAAGAAAGAGTACTGGGAATTGATCATTTAAAATTCTCACTTAATGGAATTGTCAAAATTCTTGTTGGCGCTGAGTTGGCACAACTGTCCTATAAATCACGGCAGAATTTGAGCATGATTTGTCATTTAGTTTGTTTACAGTGTTGGAATTCGTCAATTCATCATCTTTAGCATGGCTTGCGAAGTTCACGATGGAACTTCAAAACTTCTTGTGCAAAACCGCTGAAAGTGTTACGGAAGGTTTACGGTGAAACGATTTTATCAAACAGTATAGAAATTTCAGTCAGGTGAACTTACTTATATGTATGAGGTAATCCATTTAGTGGCTTCAAAACCACCGGTTCGACAAAGACTGCCATTTGAAGTGTTGTTTATTTAGTGAAAGGCTTGCCATTTACAAATATGGATCGTTTAACAACCGAGGAACACGTAAAAATAGTTAAAATTCTCTAAAAATTTGGTGATTCAAACGTAGGCTTATTTCTCACTTGCTAGTTGTGTCAACAAGCAAAATTGTGGCATATGTGCATCCAGAAAAAGTGACTGTTTGGTACGCATTATGGTCTGAAGGTGTCATTTCGAGAACAACCTCAAAAGGAACCACTGCTGCAACCAACCCAGAGGCGGTAATTTAAATGACATTATATTTCGTACATAACGACAAGGATCAAGCATTATAATGCAATAAAAGTTTCATCGAAATCATAGCTTTATGCATGCTTTTCTTAACTTTGCCTGAAAACGGAAAATGGATAACCTTTACTTAAACAGAACTATCGTCGATGTGATGCAAAAGTGTGAAAGATATCGGAAGCTGCGTGGTAAGTCATTAGAATCCAAAACTGAAATCGAAAGCCAAAAAAAAAAAAAAAACAGGGGTTTCTTTCAACGAAACCGTTTTCCTGTCTTTTTTTTTTTTGTTTCAAAATTACCAATTTCAGTTAAGCGGTATTCTGTAAAAGAAGTTTTTGAAAAATTCAACAATACTAAAATTCATGAAAATAGTCGGAGACTATTGGAAATGGAACCTATTCGGTGTAAAAAAATTTGGTGGTTGTAACACTATTTGGTTGATCATAATTATCTATATTTTAGATAATAATCGTTGCGGACAAATTCATGACAAGTCCATGATTTATATGGTGGCAGCATAAGAACCTCCCAACCAAGTTCCCGGTACCTTAGGTGAGTCACAATCGATGTGTGTGACCTGGCATCGTCCTGATGGAACACAATTCCTCTCCTAAGCTGACCTGTTTCTGGGAGATTGGTTCCTTTAGACGGTCCAATTGCTGACAGTAGGGGGCCGAGTTAAGAGTTTGGTCATAGCCGGGCAGCTCATATTCCGTCAAACACTCAGCTACGAACTTAGGCATCGATATAATAACAAAGACTTCTTTCCTTAAACAAAAGATGTTCCAGAAAAATGCATCATTTTCTGCAAATGGAAATTTCCATTTTTCATTTGACTTCAAAATTAACGGCACGAAATCGACGAAACCAAAGTTGTCCATGATTAAATGTATGAATATGACAATGACAAATATTATTTACATTTTCGAATACCTGGCCTCAGTTTTCGCCTTTAACAAAAGAAAAACTGTAAAATGAAGCTTGTTTTCTATTTGTTGACTTCCATCTTAACGCGCGCAATACGGAATTTTGTGGTCGAAAATCTTTTTGAGCAGTTGAATACGAAATCTTATTTTTCTAACGCCACCTAGACTCACTCGAAAGCTTTTATACAACGTGAGATACAAACTAATGAAACCATCTATCGGAAAAAAATAATGGATTACTTTTAACTATACTTTAATTGGTGACTGACCGTGGCCCGATGGTTACTACACACCACTACCGTTCGCACGATCGGGGGTTCAATTCCGCATACTGCCACCTATCATTATTTGAGAGTAGTTCACATCGATGTGCCTAACGAACACTTCGAGTAGTCGAGTAATTGCCAAGTCTAGCAAACGCTTCTCAAGCCGTGACGTTCAGAATCGTTGTTAAGCTGCAGGTTCCGTTGAATAAGCCTAAAAATAGAATGGGTGTAAGCTCACTTTATGTGAGAAGATCTATCATATCTTAACTACGAGATTCAAGGGAATTTGTTTTTTTATATAATTTTGTTGTCATGAGTGATATTATCGCACAGTCATCTTACTTTACGGGTAACATTTCCGGAAGTAACGTAAAATTACTGTTCAACCATCTTATGCCTATATGGCCGAACAAAACGAAAGAATACTGATTGGTGCATTTCTACGCATATGATAAATTGTCATCTCTGCAAAAGTAGATGATAAAAACAGTCGTTGCTACCTTTTCGAGTGACAAATGATTCCAGACGAATTAAAGCTTTAGAGGCAAAAAAAAAGAACAAATTTGGGCGGTTCACTATCGTTCACTATAACTCTTCCATTGTATGATCACGTAATAGTTTGTGTTCTTTTTGCTGGAAATTGTTTGCAAACCTTTTTGAAATCTAAACATCTTTCTTGATAACATGAAAGCAAAAACGCCCGTTTTCCGGCAAATACTAGTATGAGTGATAAGAAAACTTTTCTTTCAATCAAAAATATTCACAAATTCACATCAGAACTCTAATAAAAGTTCGCTGGAGGGTAAATGCTCTTTTTTAAGATTTTTTGCTTTCCATTATGATAAATGAAAAGTTATTGATGATAAATGTGAAATAAAAGAACATATTTTCATATCAATGTTGTTCTTTTCTCCCAAGACCCTCCCAACGTCCAATATTTGTTCGTAATTTTACGTTGTTGTATGAAATGAAAAAGAAAATATCGCTGGCAGCTCTTCTCATATCTATAGAGAGTCTGTGCAAGTCCTGGGTCGATTTGGCCCACACATCTTTTCTCGAAAGCACCACCCTGTATGCATTTTTTGGAAAGAATGATGGAGGGAACGAATAAGTATTTGAAAAATGTTCATTTTCGAACTTTGTTTGGAATGTGTTTATGAGTTTTCTGTTTGTTCGATTTTTGTATGAATATCGAAGGCGATGATTGCCTGATGATTGCGAACAAATCAATGAATGGAAAGTATGAAAAAAAAATTCTTGTCATTTTCATAATGAATTTTTCGCTTTCGTTGTTATGGAGAGGGCATCGAGAGAGAGTTGGATCCAACTGGATCATTGGCCTTTGGCACAAGCACCTGAAGGCTGGTTTGATGGAATATTTGCCGTTCTTAAAACAAATACTTAGATTAACGCAATAATAATAATAATAATAGTCTTCATTTTAATTAAGCAAAAAGTCGTCATTAATCAATTCATCGATTGTATTCAACAAAGATCGCATTGTTGAGTGGTTGCATAGCCTAGTAAATTATTAATGCTGTTGCTATATATAATTATATATATATATATATTTTTTATATATTATTATAATAATTAAAAAACGTTATGTAAATAATGATATTGAGAATGGTATTGAATAAGTATATGAAAACAGGAGCATATGCGGCAAAGATTCATTCGTGGGTCGTGTGAGAAGTTCCTGAGCACTGCTTGCTGTGTGTTAGAACATAATGATCAAATTGTATATTCCAGTTAACTACTGTTGAATTATCTGTCAGCTTCGTCATTTGATATTTTAGACTTTGTCTTATAAATTTTTTTAAAAGAATGTATCCATTATTTTGCCCATAAACGGCTTTAACAAACTATGTCTAGCTATGTAAAAGTATAATCGAGTTGCGCCAGATCGCGTTAGAAATGTAAGATTTCGCACGTAAAAAAAAAATACTAAGAAAGGTTTGTGATTGCATGACTGGATACCAGAAAACAGAAAATATGCTATATTTTATCGATTCTTGTCGATGGAGGCAAAAATGCAAACCAGGCGGCTGAAACTTTAAATAGTATTTATGGATCGGAAGCTCTAAAAGCCAATCACGTGCAATTTTAGCTTTGTCGATACGGTTTCGACAATTTTGATGTCAAATATAGACCACATTCTGAAAGGCTAATTGTCGAAAATACCGATGAAATGGTGATAATCGTCAAGTCCGACTGTTATGTAAGCACCATTTCCATTGCCCAGGAGTTAACTATTCCACAAAAAAACCCTTGGAACCATTTGCATGAGAGTGGATACAAAAAGAAGCTCGATGCCAGGGTGTCCATGGTTCTCTCTATATGATTACTTTTAGTGTTGAAATTTATTCAAAATAACTTCCATCTGCGAATTGCTGTTGAATCGCATCAAAATCGATTCACTTTTGAAACAGATGGGGACTCGTGACAAAAAGTAATTCATATACTACAATGTTAAGCACACATGATTGTGGTCGAATAGCGGTGTACTGAAATGGGTTGCTTTGTGTTTAGTGAGATTGACAGAGAATCATTTGTTATGAGCTGCTTCCAAACTTCCGTACGCTGTCGAAAATTGGACCGCTTAAAAGAAGCAATCGCCAGTTTTGGTCCATAGGGAAGGAATAGAAAATTAATCAAGACAACGCCTGGCTACACTCGTCGATAGTGGTACACCAGAAGTTCCGGGAACTTATTTGGGACCTGTCGCATAGTAACTACCATCTGTTCTTGTCTATGACGAATGACTTTGAAGGTGGAAAATTACCCTATAGAGAAACAGTATTTTGCCAACAAAAACGAGGGTTTCTATGAGAAAATTACCCTTAAAATGCGAATATCTTTTCAAACAAAGCAGTGTACAACTTTTTAAATGGGATTGTTATCCTAACTATTCTAACTGTTGTAAATGTTCTAATTATTCTAACTATTCTAACTGTTATAACTATTCTAATTCTTTTAATTAGTCTAACTATTCTAACTACTCTGACTATTCTAACTGTTCTAACTGTTCTAACTATTCTAATTATTCTTACTATTCTAACTGTTATAACTATTTTAATTATTTTAACTATTCTAACTACTCTGGCTATTTTAACTGTTCCAAATTTTGTAACAATTCTAACTATTCTAACAATTATAACTATTCTAACTGTTTTAACTATTCCAATTAATTTATTATTATTTATTCCAATTATTTTAAATATTCCAACTACTCTGACTATTCTAATTTTACTAATTATTCTAACTATTCTAAAAATTCTAAATATTCCAACCACTTCAACAATTCTAATAATTTTAACTGCTCTAACTATTCTAACTGTTCTAACTATTCTAACAATTATAACTATTCTAACTATTCTAACTGTTTTAACTATTCCAACTATACTTATTAATTTAGCTATTCTAATTATTTTAGATATTCTAACTACTCTGAAAATTTTAATTGTACTAATTATTCCAACTATTCTAAAAATTCTAAATATTCTAACCATTTCAACTATTCTAACAATTCTAACTGCTCTAAGTATTCTAACTGTTCTAGCTATTCTAATTAATTTAACTATTCCAATTATTTTAACTATTCTAACTGTTCTAACCAGTCTAACAATTATAGCTATTCTAACTATTCTAACTGTTTTAAGTATTCTAACTATTCTAATTAATTTAGCCATTTCAATTATTTTAACTATTCTAACTACTCTGACTATTCTACCTATAATTATACTAAATATTCTATTTTAAATATTCTAAAAATTCTAATTATTCTAACCATTTCATCTATTCTAACAATTCTAACAGCTCTTACTATTCAAACGTGTGTAACTATTGCAATTAATTTAACTATTCCAATTATTTTAACTATTCCAACTACCCTGACTATTCTTATTATACTAATTACTGTAATTATTCTAAAAATTCCAACTATTTTAACTATTTCAACTGTTCTAACAATTCCAACTATTCTAACAGGTCTAACTATTCTAACTGTTCTAACTATGCTAATAAAGGTTTCAATTTCATGAAAAATTTTTACAATGGATTGGACAGACTTTAATTGGAAGTCTGCAAGTGTCTACGAATGTATATTGTTAGATGCTGTCTTATTGGTTTTATGGTATCGCAATTTAGATAATTAGGCGGAAATGACAAAATTGACGTTTATTTCAACGAAGTAGCTCCTTTTTGCGGAAGTACCTCATCAGATGTAGAAACAGCGAATAGATCGATGCTTAATTTGGATATTATTTGGATGAGAGAGCGAGAGCTGGTAGACTGCAGTCTGAGCTGTTTAAGACCGATAATGGTGAGTCGATAATCAAAATGCATCAGCTCTTAAGCACAATTTAGTTCTGGGAATACGTGCCCGATGACTGAAATCTGCATGTATTCTTTTATGGTCAAAAAAGCTTTCCAGATATTTATAATAAAAAACTGTAGTCTATATGTATTGTCTTATACTAGATAATTTATCAACTGACCAGATATCCACACTACGGCAAATTGGAGGCCATGGCCGCGTTTGGTTTTCTTGCGAAGGTTATACTTTTTTATATAGGGTGGCGCATAAGCAACGTTAAGATTTGATCATTGAATACATTTCTTGTTTAAGTCTTTTTTTCGTCTCTTTACAGAATTAACTAAATAATACTTGGGAAATTTATGATATAAAGACTCAGCACAGAACAAAGAACAAAAGTTGTTCAATTTTACTTTGAAAGTCAGCATTCATTATTCATATCATATCAAAATTTCTTTCATGTTCGAAATGCTCCTAGCGCTCCAAAAATTTACCGATTGGTTCAGCGTTTTGAGCAACAAGGGGCTGTCTGATTTTCCGCGTGCTGGAAGATCTTGTGCAGTTCGAAATAAAGTGACCATTGCATTTGTGCAAGCAAGTATTGAGGAAAACACCGAAACTTCCACCAGGCGACGTTATCGGCATTTAAGAGATATCTAGGCGGTCTCTGTAGAGAATTTTACATATGTTACATCTTTTCCCATATAAGATGCAATTGGTTCACGAGTTAAAACCAAATGACGCACAAGAAGGCATTCAACATAGTCGCCGTTAACGTTACTTATACGCCACCCTTTAGATGCTAACTGATTGGAATTTTTCAATAATGATATTCAACAGCCATTTGCCATTGAATCATTTGCATAAAGATAAGATTTATGGAAACATATCATTAGAGACGGTTATGAGAAAGCTGCTGTTAACACGACTTGTACCGTCTTCAACAAAAGCCGTGTGCTAGTGGAGAATGCAGATAATATAGACATTATTGGCAGAAAACTGTAAAATGTTACTTCGGTCTTCTTGAGTATAGAAAAAGAATCAGCAAAAATGGATCTGGTAGTAAGCAAGGACAAAACAAAGTTATTGGTTTCGATGAACATTTGGGATGCCGAGTGAATGTTGACAATATTAGCTTCGGAGTTTTGGTTAAATTTATTTACTTCGGCTCCGTTGTGAATAAATCTGTATCAGGCATATTAAGAGAAATGCTGCTTGCGAATAATTGTAACCTTTGGGCTAGTAAGCAAGTAAGTCATCTTAGTAACCACGTAAGTAAAGAGGTTCAATTTTCTACCTCAATACAAATGGCGACTGTAGGCATGAAAATATTATTTTCAATAAATGCGGTATTCATTTTATTTATTTATCGGCATTGTATTTTATCTCTAAATAGTAACCACAAATTAATATCAGTTTTTATCATCGCTTATTTTCCCAAATGGAATAGAAATTGTAAACTGTTGTTCGGCGCACGTAGAAAAGAATTCTAAGCAATTCGGTCTTCTATTTGTCTTCATTTTATTACAGAAAGTTTTGATAGTATTTCAAATTCCTTAATCTTCACCTGACATCTTCTGCGTCACATAAAAGTTTCGTTATCGAAAAATTCTTATATTGGGGAATTTTGGAACATCCGCACAACTATGTTTATTTGGCGTAATCGCTGTATATTGATGTGTTTAACTACGTCGATACCAGTGTATATCTCACAGGGGCCATGATTCATATGATTTCTATTTAACAATTAATTTTCTTTTAAATTAGGCTAATATTCGTGTGATATTTTTGGACTGCCGTAGTATGACGCTGTTAAAACTGCCAATGATGCTGCTTAAACTTTTTTGCTTACATTTGCAAGTTCCTGATGTGTCAACCTACGTTTTTTGCTTTCGTAATTTCAGCTTAAATCGCTGTTGATAGAGCCCTTAAAAACAATGAAATATTTTATGCATTAAAGCTTTTGTGCCAACTATTTGCTTAAACATGTAAACGTCAATATAAATATGGGGATACAGGCTTACATAAGGTAAATATCGACTTTCAAATGGAATTGAATTAAGAGCACTTGGATTTATAGCAAAGCTAAAGACATTTGAGACAATAAGGAAGCACTCAATCTCACTTCTGAACCACGACTTTGTCTATAATGCCAATTCTAACTCCAAACCCAACTCCAACTGTGAAGTCGAAAAATACCTGCTGAATTTAAGTTGATAATTTTATAGGGGAAATCGACTTTGTATTTTAATGCAAACGGAATCAATACAGAAATTTCAATCAGCTGAACTGACCCATTACCTTTACCCAAAGCCCATTTGTGTTAATGCACGGGATGCTAAAAGGGGCGTGGTAAACCGCTATAAAATATGAACCTTAGCATAAAGGAGTTAGTTAAATTTGAGTGAGTGGCGGGCCAAAGCTGTCCATTTTCATTTCCAGAACAAAATTCATGACACGCATGGTGTATCTCAAATTTGACTGACTTCTGTACAAGTTCTTCAGAGATATGAAGGTATGAAGTTGTGGAATAAACCGGTTAATCATAAGATCGGTACCAGAAGCCGCATAACTACGTGGTCGTTCCTTTTTAAATTTTAATAACTACTAGCAGTTACTGTAAAAATTATTTGAAAATTGAATTTCAAAACATTCAACAATTTGTATAGGAAGCGCCAAAAGATTGTGGTAATGCTGCTCATTTTTATTCTTGACTTTACTTTGATCAACGCTAAAAGTGTATCATATTTAATGAAATTTGTTTTAGTGGAAAAAAAATTTAATTTAGAAAGAAAGGTTTAAATCGGTGACTTGTATGGGAAGCATTAGAAGTGGCGGTTTAATGCTGTTCATTTTCATTTCTAGAACTAAATTACGCTTAATGTTTGTTAAATTTTGTTGGCTTCCATAAATTGTGTGAAGGATGTGAAGCTATGGGAAGTACCAGAATGGGTATGGTTAATCGACCAATATTTTCAATTTTTACAGAGTTTGAAATATACCTATAAAGCTAGCAAAAATACAGCTTAGTGCCATTGGAGGCTGCAGGGGAAAAAATAGAATTTCGTATGGAAGATACCGATATTGTGGGCGGGCCGATATTGTCCATTTACAATATCCGGCTATGATCTGGCAAAATATTAGACTGTGCCACGTTTTAAGATTTACGACCCTTATCGTGGATGTCAGCCTGCGACACTATCAGGCGGACAGACGGACAACGACCAATTGACTTAAAAACTACGAAATAATCGGTCAAACTACTACTACTACTACCACTACTACTACTACGACTACTACTAATACTACTTCGTACTTCAAACCCTTTCTTCTTGGTATTACATTCACTCCACCTAAAATTACATATAGCTTCATAATAACATTTTGATGGAGTAGTCAGTAGTATTTTATATGCTAATTTATTAATCTGAATCTGATTTGAAACCGAGGTGTTGTTTTCTTTTCTCCACCAGTAACAGATGTTGAAAGCCAAATTAGAAGGAATAAATGTTTCAAGCATCTGGTTTATGAGCTCTCAAAAATGTTCATAAAATTAAATTAAGTTATAAATAAAATTAAATAGACTGAATTAGAATCAGCTTAGAGTTTCGTTTCGGTGATATGAATTTGAAGCACATTAATTTGCGTTTCCATTTCTGATGTATGGAACACAATTCGATTAATTGAACGATCAGTGCTATATAGAGAAAATTTCTATACAGTCAATGTTTGAATTTTTCTTAAACAGGCGCTATAAAATTAAATGAATCGATTTCACATTATATTAAAGTTTAAGCACCTCTTTTGTTGAACTCTTTATATACAGTATATATAGTCGTATATATATATTTTTGTATTGTTTTATACCTTTGCAAAAGCGATGTGTGTGCCTTTGTGGCACCGAGAGGAGGAGTAAACACCTCCAATACAATGTCCCTGTGTCTGAGGAAATGATAGTTTTATACTCATTTTATTATACATTAGCAATATATACGTATATACGAGTATATATATGTACATATTTGCATATTTTATACCTATAAATGGTAGAGAATGGATGGTGTAGGTATGTTTGCGTACACTATAAGTTAACAAGGATAATGCCATTAATAAATTATAATGTTAACAACATTTCACATTAACCCACAATTAAGTGAATGGAGACGCGACATGACAGCGACAGGAACAAAGGCTACACAATGGAGTTCTTTCGTGTTCTGTCCGGAAGTGCTGGATGGTATAGCATAGCAGTACTTCGCCTCCATCTGGCAGTCCACTCTATAGTTATTTCATATATCTAATATTTCAATTTCTCCTATCCCTCCCCATTATTGCCGGCTGTTGTCTAGAAATGATACTTCCTTCCAATGTTAGGTTAGTTTGAAATTTTTCAAAAAGAAACGTTAACACTTGAAACTCGTAACACTGGAGAAGGTTTGACTGAGTGTTGATTATCGCAATTAGTGGTGTAAGTTTTCCGGTAGGCACTCAACGTTTATGAAGCTAATGAAATTGTAATAGCTTTTACTTTGTACGTTTGTGCACTATTTATATGCACATTTTTTCCACGGTATATCAAAGAGCTTACTAAGGTTTTAATTGATTTTGAAAAGTTGTGTAGACAAGCTTTCGTATAAACCAACCGCTATTTGGGATTTAGTAATAGACGAAGTGTCACCAGGCGTTTCACATAATTCTTGATGTATCAGAATACTTTGGTAACAGAAATGAAAATTTGTTATTAAAATTCCGTCTAGTTTTTGTAGCTCGATTAAAGGACGATTTACATATTAGAACCGTCAATGGCTGAGATATTAACTTCAGAATATTTTAAATATTTTTGTCCTTTACCCGAAGGCATGAAGGATTGTAAACGCGATAACTATCGTAGTAAACGGTGATTTTTTAATCGTAGTTTTTATAAAAACACTCAAATTTGCATTACATATTAAAATTTTTTACTAGAAACGATAAACTGGTCTTTGCCATTTAATTTTTAAAGATAATTTCAAGTAAGTGTTGTTCGCCGCTCCGTCTCAAAATGTCCATTCGGAAGGACCAATTTTTCGTCACTTTTTTGAGCATTTCGGCCTGTATACCACGAATAACGCGTGTTATGTTATCTTGTAAGGCTTCAATAGCTTTCACCTTGTCCACATAGACTAACGACTTGACATAACCCCACAAGAAATAATCAAGAGGCGTTAAATCGTAAGATCTTGGGGGCCAACTCACAGGGCCAAATCGAGAGATATGCTGCTCACCAAATGCATCCCTTAACATATTCATTGTTTCACGAGTAGTGTGGCATGTTGCACCGTCCTCATGAAACTACATGTCAACCAAGTTCAAGTCAGCCAATTAGGGGAAAAAAAAACAAAAACAAGAAATCGCGTGTCATTGCTCGATATCGTTCGCCCTTGACGGTAAAGTTTCTTCCAGGGTCGTCTTTGAAGGAAAATGGACCGATGCTGCCACCGGCCATAAACCACATCAGACTGTCGTTTTTTTGGGATGCATCGGTAAATTATGTATCGCATGTGGCTGTTCATTACTCTAGATGCGACAGTTTTGCTTATTTGAACACAATTTTTCGATAAAACGGCGGATTTTCATTGAGCTTTTGTAAGGCCCATTCACCAAAAATTGGACGTTGTGGTAGGTCATTCGGTTTCAATTCTTGCGTGAGTTGAATTTTATAGGCTTTCAAACCCAAATCGATGTGTAAAATTTTCTTTGTGATTGAGTAACACATGCCCAATCACTGAGAGCGACAACGAATTGACATTTCACGATCGTCATTAACACTGGTCGCTACGGCTGCAATATTTTCTTGGGTACGCACTCTACGTATGCGAGTCGGTGATATTATGTCCAACTAAACAAATTTGATGCCAATTTGGAGATAACAGCACGAATTGTTAATTCAACAGGCCAATTATGACGACCATAAAATGGTCGTATCAAACGATGCACATTTGTCACAGAGCACGAATTTTGATAATAAATTTCAACGATTTGCAATCGTTACTCGTTTGCTATTCTTTCCTTAATGAGATGGCACTTTTTACTTTGACAGATGACGTTTGGACGCCACTACCAACTAGTGCTCTCAACCTGAAAAACTTAAATCTTAAAAAATCACCCTATATTTTCTCGGATTCTATCTGCGATTGTACATGCACAGAAAATAATTGCGAGATTACATTAAATAATTTGGATTAGGCCTTTTAATTTTATATGAAAATTTGAAACACCAGCATTTTTCCCAAAGCCTAGAGGTAAGCTACTCTAAAAAAAAAATAATAATAATGAAAAAAGTAAATTATACTATTACATATTGACTAAACTTCAATATTTTAGCTATAACTTTAAGATTATATATATTTGAATATACCATTTTATTTATATTAAAATTAACCCCTTTTGTTGCACTTCTGCATCGATATCATTGTGAATGAATTCAAATTTTTTCCCATGAAGTGGTTACTTAACTGCAATGAGAATATGTGGACTAAATACAACTGAATTCTGAATTGTAACATATGAAATTATCACTTAGAATTCAGATCTCAACTGCCACTTGTAATTTCTGCACGATCAATTTGATTGCATATAATTTCGCATGACTGTGAAATTATGTGATCCAAATTACAAATTCCAATTTTCAGTTCTATGGTAGAAATCAACTGTGAAATTGGCCTTTTAAAAAGCATCGCTATTGGATAAATCACTATACAGACCAACTTTTTAATTACACAACTACAACGAGAGAGGTATCAAATTGATTAGCTATCCCAGCTACTCCCTCTGCCATCATATCAATCATCTCTATCAATCTATCAACACCTCAGTACACATATAGACAATTCTTTTCGAAATTAGTTTTTCGTTTGAATTGTCAGTAGCTATTGCTTACAATGCTGAGAACATTGAAGGTAAGTACACTTTTTTTTCTAATTATGAAACATTACTCTTTTTAATTAGTTTGCTTTTTAGAAATGGGAATGAAAGAGTTTTAGGAAATGTATAGTTCAGGGAGAGTAAAATGCCTGTAATATTTTAACATTTAACTTAATGAACATTTTCTTCTGCCATCTTTTTTGATTTGTTTAGTTGATGTGACAGCATATTTATTACAACCCACTGGATAGGAGTCAATGGAATCCAACATTTCCAAAAAAAATTGTAGTTTTTTGTTATGAATGTTTTTTTTTTATGAGAAAGTATCTCCTTGGACGCCTTTTATATAAAAAAATTATATACTGATTCGATTAGTATAAAAATTGTTATTACGAAAATTTTCGTATACTAAACTGTCTACATATATTAACACTTTTCGCGTAAAAGCTTTTTTAGAAGTCTGTTTTTATCCACGCTTTTTACATAGAAAACAGTCTTTATTGATATTTTGCTTATTCAAAGTGTCTTACTATCACTTTACGGAGAGAAAAACATATTTGATAACGTTTCATACAAACAATAATTTAAGGTAACTTTCATATAGAAAAAAAGTCTTTGCTGACACTTCTCAGATTGTAAAGAATCTTTGCTGACACTTTTTATATTGAAAACAATCTTTGTTGGCACTTTTCATATTGAAAAGAGTCCTTGTTGACACTTTTCATATAGAAAAGAGTCTTTGCTGACACTTTTCAGATTGCAAAGAATCTTTGTTGACAATATTAACATTGAAAAGAGTCTTTGTTGACACTTTTTATATTGAAAATAGTCTTTGTTGACACTTTTCACATAGAAAAGAATCTTTGTTGACACTATTCATATAAAAAAATGGTCTTTGTGTGTGCTTTTCGTACAAAAGAATGTTTGTTGACACTTTTCATACAGAAAAAGGGTTTTTGTTGAGAAAATTCCACTTGACATTGTTTGCTCGTGAAAATTTAGCGACACAGCTGATGTTATTACGTTATAATGTGTTCTATGTTATATTTATAAAATTATTAACTTGATTCTTTATTACTATATCATTTTCAAGTTTACAAATGTTTTATCAAACATATTTCGGCGCAAAAATTTGCATTAAACTGACTTTATTCTTGGAAACCAACATATAAGAAAATTATCTTCGTGAAAAAACTATATAGTTGTACTATACTGTACTATATAGTTTCACTGTTAAAAGTCAGCATTTGCAACAACCCAATTTTTTTAACATTGTTTTGATCCACTATTCTTGATAAAATCTAGAAATAATCGATCTGTTAAATATTACACTTTTAGTACCCCTCATACAAATGGTCGATTTAATCCATACATATTTTCGTAATCTTAGGTTAGTTTAGGTCAGTGTGGCAGTCTGAATAGACAGACTCGCTTAGACTGTGTAGTCCATCGTGATACCACAGAAACTAGGGATAAGGATTTCCCTAGTTTCCCCCTTTGAACCATCCTGAGTGCCCCAAGAAGCTCTTAAGTCGGGCAATATCTACATCGTCCAGATCTTCCTGGTCCGTAAAGAAATAAGAGCCCAGTGTTGATCCCAGCCTGGTCGCCAGGGCGGGGCAGAGAAGATGTTCTATGGTCTCCCCCTTCTCTTCATCCCTACAACTCCTGCAAAAGTCAGTAGACACAACCTTCAATCTCACTGCATGTCTTCCAATCAGACAGTGTCATGACGGATACAAGCAATGAGACGTCGGGTCTTGATAGCGACAGCAGTGTGCTTGAACGCTTATGATCCAGGCGAGGCCACACCCGCCCAATATCGCAGTAGGAGCTTGCAAGTGGCTAGAGGCATGTCCACGAACTACAACTCGGCTGGAGCATGTAAGGTTGTCCTTGTAAATCTTGCCAGCTCGTCTGCTCTGCAGTTCCCTGGTATGTCCTTGTGGCCCGGCACCCACGTAATGTGAATGTTGAAATACTGAGATATCTCGTTAAGAGATCTGCGGCATTTTAGGGCTGATGTTGAGTTCTGAAAGACAGAATCCAGGGATCTAATGGCAGCTTGACTATCACAGAATATGTTAATCCCCACCGTGGTGAGGATGTTATATCTCAGCCATTCTGCCACTTCCTTGATGGCCAAAATTTCGACCTTCTTGCTATGATACATATTCTTGGTTTAATATTTTAACCTGTTCCATCCTGAATTCATTCAGATTTTAAACACGTTATGGATTTGCTAAAATATTGTCGTAGAATGAGAATGAATCGCATTATCACATCCCTTCTGGTACCTCCTATACGAATTCAATAATTTTTCAAAATTCAATTTTCTCTTTCTGTCTACAAACACTTCACTTCAAACATCGATTCACTTTTGCTAGGCATTATAACGCTATACTATTGACAAAAATTTGGTTAATGACAGTCTAAGAGTTGGGAAATGTAGAGAGAAAATCAAATTTTGAATATCTTTAAATTAGTATGGGAGGTATCTGAATTGGCATGGAGTTGAAGTCTATTTTAATTTTCGTAATCATGCTTATTAAATGCATGATTAATGCCAACTTTGGCTGAATTCAGCGCAGCAATTTGAAAAAATATGGAACTATGAGTAGGTTGGAACCAGAGGGTGTATATTAATGAGCTGCACTTTCATACCCAGAACTTTGTTCATCAACGCGCGATGTGTAGGGCAATTTTGAAAGAATTCAGTACAAAGAAAATAAGCTAAGAACTGAAGGGGAGTGGGTACTTATTTCATTATTCTAACCACACATGAACACAAACTTGGATATCCGTAGAGTTGCAAGGAAGAAATTGTGTTTCGAAAAATCCGTCAATTTGCTTGGAACTTTTATATCAGAATTTGTACCAGAGGGTCATGACAATGACCTCTAATTTCATACTCAGACTCTACTTGAGCAAACTTTGAACGTGGGTTAAGCTGGACTGTATTTAGTGTAATTGGATTCAAAATATTAATGTAAGAGAATTTGGGTTAAATTGATCATTTGTATAGAAGGTACTAGGTTGGTCGTGCTTAATTCATCGACTTTTTCAAAATTTGCCAACTGTTATAAAGAACCGCAGCGAACATAGAGACTGTTTATAAATTATGGGTTACAGAGACAAGGTAGACTTTTGGAAAAACGGTCTATTTGTGGAGGAGGTATCAGAAATTGTGGACCCATTTGCAATCGCCAACCACCATCCTCCACAATTGTAGGCAGTGCCTAGATTTAAGAAATGTCTTAAAATCTTTATATCTTTAAGTTGCCCCGTCTACCAGCCAGCCAGCTAGATAGGCACAATTAGTCCGAAGATAGTTGGTATTATGGACACTTCCTTCTGGGTGTTACATTTTTACCGTATCAAATAATACAGGGTAGGTCATAAGGGTGTTGGCGGTTTAAATATTCAATTAAAAAAAAAACTACGAAACATAAAAAAAATATATTTGTATTTTTAAAAAGTAAAAGCATGGGAATTTTTAAGACTTAAAAATAATGTTGTCCAAATGGCTTCCCTCGGCTGCTTCACACTCTTGGAACCGAAGTCGCAAATTTTGGAAAACTCATTGAAAAGTTGTTCTCGGTATTTTGTTACTTTCCTGAATAATGCTCTAAATTGGTCGGATTATTCTCGTAGACTACCGATTTGAGGTAGCCCCATAGAAAATGATCGCATGGAGAGAGATCGGGGCTACGTGGGGGCCATTCAATATCCCCCCTTTTCGAAATGAGTTTTACTGGAAAAACATTTTTCAGCAGCTCTATGGATACCCTAGCCGTATGAAATTTGGCTCCATCCTGTTGAAACCACATCCTCGAGGTATTGCCTTGAAGTTCTTGCAAAGCTGGCACCAAAAAGTCTGCTAGCATGTTGCAATAATTGTTCGCTCTAACCGTCATCGCATGCCCTCTTGCGTCCTCAAAAAAGTATGGTCCAATAATACCGGTTGACGTTATCCCAGCCCACACGACAAGCTTAGGGCTGTGAAGTGGACGTTCATGCAAGCGTCGTTCACATGGCCATTAAGGTGAAAATTGGCCTCATCACTAAAAATCACGTTGTTGAAATTGTTGAACCGCTCTAGCATCAAATTGACAAAGTTAAGTCGGTTATTGGCATCATCGGGTTTTAATTCTTGGACTGTAAGAATCTTATAAGCCTTCAAATGCAAATCACGTTCCAAAATTCGTCGTAAAGTTGTTCTTTTGACATCCAAAGACTGACTTCTCTTACGTGTTGACTGTTGTGGATTTCGCTGAACTGAAACACGAACACGCTCCACAATGTCGGCTGATCTTGCAGAAACTGGGCGAACACGAACCGTAATTGGTACTGTTGAGCCGGTTGTTTCGAACATTCTGATCCATTTTCGTATCACATTGGCGCTTGGAACTTCACTTAAATCGTGTAAACCGTGTTCATGCCGATACAAACGTCGTGCAGTAATCACTGATTTATTGTTTTCGTAATACGCTCGGACACAAATGCACGCTGCACTCCCGTATACGGCTCCATGGCGACTAAATTTCCAGGAAGCGGCGCAGCGAACAACATATCCCCCCGCCACCTCGCGCCGCGCGTTACCGAGAAATTGAAGAATTAAATCGCCAACACTCATATGGCCCACCCTGTATATAACATTCCTTCAAGTTATTTCCAGTTTTCTCGTATTTTTGTCGCCTGACGGATGTTGTCACGTTAAAATCACCAAAATACCCTGGCGAAATTGAGCTATGATTATATGTCGATGCTTTTGGCCGACAGCATTTATGAGATTGGGGTACGCAAACAGTGCATGAAGTTAATTAGGCATTGTGATTGCAAAATTTACTACAGTTTTCTTTATTACCAATTTCGTTATTATACTGAAGAGATCACAATATCCTAAGATGCCATTGGTTCATGACACATAAATTTACTCCTTTCCATTTGTGTGTCGAAAGCAGGCAAACTGTGGAATAGTGGTATCCATTAAAGATACCATACCGTCATCGTGCGGTATGCATTAAGTGTACCAAGGATATGAGGTTGAGGTACCGAGAATGTATGTCTCAATTCAGTTATAGCAACTCGGCATCAATCTTAATAACTCAACATTCACGCACAACAACATGTTGAGAGTTTTGAGCTAAGATCTTGAATTATTCGTTAACAAGCTTCAATTGAGCAATTAAAGACAGGTGGCCATTTATCGTTATTCAAAGAGTGGTTAGGATACTATCATTCATTATCGTTTCTCAGTTAAAGAATGAGAGAAGCCTCAACTACGTGTCGAATACGGTTTAAAAATCATTCTTTCTGATCTCAGAGGATACGTAAAAAAATGTAATTGCAGGCCCTGATGAATCAAATATGAGCCAGTGACTGCCAAACATCCTACATCCACGTAGAATTCTCGACAGTTTGTTGTGCATTTAGAGGAGATTTAGGTCCGAAAAAAGATCTCAACCAAAGACGTTCATTCCTGAGCCACGATTACAAACGTTTTATGAGCTGTGAAATTTAAGATGTGAATCTGGTTACTCTCTGGTTTCAGCAAGATGAGATATTTGTAATCGTGTTACCAGCCTTTTTTTGTGGTGAAGCTAACAGGCCGGCTTATAGCTAGAACGAATGCTTTACGGATAATCCGAAAGCAATCCAGTTCCCTATAGGGAATATAGACTGATCTATTTGTGGGATAGATCGGAAAACCATCATTTGGAAGTTGAGCTGATAGAAAGCCATACTGCGAAAGCAACTGCGACAATGGAAATGTTTGTTATTTTTAATAAAGAAAAAATAAATATATAAAAATAAAAAATAAATATATAGAAAAATAAATAAATAATAAAAATAAGTTAAATAAATAAATAAAATGTAATAAATAAATAAATAAAATAAATAAATATAATAAATATAATTTAAAAAATGAGGACTACAGATTTCGTACAACTTAATCGGCACATAAAATTGTGGAATTGTGTACATTCTGTATTTTAGATGGCTGGTCTTATCCCACCATGCATTAAATAAAAACACAGCGCAGTACTGATAATGATGTATAAATGATTTCAACGCTACTGGGGAAGTGAAAATATGTTTGATTCATTTGTTTGTACTTTTTCAAGCAGGTATTCTATGAGAAATTCTTAAGCTAGCAGTACTCACGTCAGTCGAAATGCTCGAATGTGTTATCAGACATTTGAAGCTAAAAATGAGCAATTGGACGCAGTTGCGGCCGGCATATAAAATAAATAATATTTACGATATAAATGTACAAAATATTTTTTTTAAGCACCTCTATATGAAGTATCTTTTACTTTGAGGTTTCTTATACTCCGTAAAATATCCGTATATCATATTCTGACTATAAAAGACGGAAAAATGCTTCCATAAATTATTTTTCATGGCAGCATAAATCTGTCTTTTTTTAAAAAGTGTGACTATGACGGTGTATTCGAATTTCGAGTATACCAAAACGTAAATAAAAACGAAAAAAAAAAAACATTTACTGTAATACACATTAAACCCAAATGTATATGACCTATGCAAAGTACCAAGTGGGTGTATGTGAAATTGTATTCGATTATTTTAAGGATATTAAAAAAATATATATTCAATATTGTTACTGACCTGTGTCAAGGACCTGGTTGATGACGATGTGATATAAAAAAAGAATTGCAAAATTATTTATGAAAAAGCCTCTGACTTTTTCTCTTATACTCATGTACGTATTTCAATTACTACTTAATACATATACGAGTATTTATATATATAAATATATGTATATATATAAGGATATATATACAATGACACAATTATGTGCATGTACGGGAGCGGGACTGTCGTCTGATTTTCATGAGTGATGAAAACTCATGACCATAATTAAATCATCATTGATGCTGTTGCAGGTGTTCGGAGAGAGTGATGAAAATTATTTTTGGATAGGCCACACCAAACGTAATACGTGAGGATTTGCATTTCATACATACATACACAAACATATTCTGATATAATACCCAGCAAGAAAAGTGGAAGTTATTCCAAAAGAGTGATATTCTCACCACTTTTAAGGATCCAATCTTTGTGTAGGAAGATTTTTTAAGATTTAAGTTTTTCAGGTTGGCAGCGCTGGTTGGTAATGGCATTCAAAAGTCATCTGTCAAAGTGAAAAGTGTACAGTATACTCTACCATTTCATCATGGAAAGACTAACAAACGGGCAACGATTGCAAATCGTTGAAATTTATAATCAAAATTCGTGCTCTGAGACAAATGTGCATCGTTTGGTACGACCATTTTATGGTCGTCATAAAAGACCTGCTGGATCAACAATTCGTGCTGTTATCTCCAAATTTCGCACCAAATTTACTTTGTTAGACGTAAAACCATCGACTCGCATGCGTAGAGTGCGACCCGAAGAAAATATCGCAGCCGTAGCGACCAGTGTTAATGACGATCGTGAAATGTCAATTCGTCGCCGTTCTCAGTGATTGGGCATGTGTTACTCAATCACAAGAATTTTTTTTTTTTTTTGCCCCAATTGACTGAGTTTAACTTGGTTGACATGTGGTTTCATCAGGACTGTGCAACATGCCACACTGTTCGTGAAACAATGGATATGTTGAGGGAAGAATTTGATGAGCAGCTTATCTCTCAATTTGGCCCTGTGAGTTGGCTCCCAAGATCTTGCAATTTAACGCCTCTTGATTATTTCTTATGGAGTTATGTCAAGTCGTTAGTCTATGTGGACAAACCGAACACTATTGAAGCCTTACAGGATAACATAACACGCGTTATTCGTGGAATGCAGGCCGAAATGCTCGAAAAAGTGACGAAAAATTGGACCTTCCGAATGGACATTTTGAGGCGGAGTCGTGGACAATATTTACATGAAATTATCTTTAAAAATTAAATGGCAAAGACCAATTTATCGATTCCAACAAAAAATTTTAATGCATGACGCAAATTTTAGTATTTTATTCGATTAAAAAAACCACGATTAGAAAATCACCCTTTACCTCTTCCAACGGAGCATTTTTAAACCAACTCCAAAACAACGGTAATGAAGTACTTAGCAGAATTGAATCGATTTCCATTTACAATTCCTAACAATTAAAGCAAAACATGTTAGTAAGAAATAGTCTAAAATCTATTCCCCAGGGGACGAAATATGCTCGAAAATGTAATTTTTGAAAGCCGATGTACGAGATATGCTAAAGAAGACACAAAAAGAGTGGGAAAGTGTTTCTTTATTTTTCAATATAATATCTTTTGAGCTCGAAACACTTTTCCCAACTATATTCATTAGCTTTTTTACCTGTTTATAGTGAGAACTGTCAAACTCCCTAAAATAGTCTTTACCCGCAGACTCCACCTCTTCATTGTTGGCAAATCTTTTACCACCGAGCCACTTTTTAAAGTTTAAAAATATAAAGTAATCCGATTGAGCTGTATCTGGCGAATAAGATGCGTGATAAAGCAATTCAAACTTTAGTTTATTAATTTTGGCTATCGCAATAGTGAATATGTGAACTGGAGTAATGTCTTGGGGACACAACATTTTCTTTTTCGGCAAATACGCCTTTTTTCCATAATGTCATTACCTAAAGGTTACAATAAGTTAGCATAATATTCGTCGTTGATGGTTTTTCCTTTTCGAATAATCAATAAAAATAATCTCATGGACATCTAAAGAAAACAGACACTATGACCTTGCCTGCAGATTGAACCATTTTGGCTGTTACTTTGTCTCAGGTGTAAAGTAGTGGTCCATTTTTTCTCATTCATGGTTACTACGGTGAAATATCGCCCACCACTTTAATGAAACATCTTCTTGACGCTGTTTTTGCTCTATGGAAAGCAAACGCGGCACCCATTTCGCTTAGCTTTCTCTTCTTCACATCTTCGGTCAATTCAATCAATGTATATCACTTTTCGAAATGCCTACCATTTCAGTTAGCTCACGCACCTTCCATTGACGATCATCCAAGACTATTTTGTGAATTTTCCTGACCATGTCTGGCTTGGATACTTCACCACTACGGTATACGTCTTGGCAGCTCGTATGGCCTCGTCTAAACTCTGCTACGCAATATTTTATAGTCGCAAGTGAAAGAGCACATTCCCCCAGAGTAGAGTCTAGCACGGCTTCAATATCGTTTGAACTTACATATTTCAAATAGAAATATTGAATTATATAGCGGTAATCAATCCCTTCGATATTTACAAACTCTTTGAGATCTTTTACCTTTGAGAGCTCAAATAAAAATACTAAGCAACGTGGAGCCTTGATATTTAAAACATATGTTTTATGAGATTGCCACTTTTCAATAAAATAGTTTTCCAAAATTACTGGTATCATCTAAATATCAGGTCGGCTAGTTTTGTGACCGCCCTTGTGAAGAAGCTATATTTAAAGTTTTTGGGTGAAATATTTGTTTATCCTTCCCTATGTGATGTGGGGTATATGAAGTTTATCATTCCATTTGTAAAAAGTTAGGTATTTAGTATACTTGGACCAGAACAATCTATGTTGCTAATGTACACCCTCAACATTGTGGGCTGCGATCAATGTCAATGTAAGCATAGATTCTTCGGAACATTAGGTGCCTTTACAGTTCAGTGCGCAGCTGCTGATATATTTTTATATTTAAAGTGTCAATCCATCGAAATCTGCGGGCAGATTTTATGTTAAAATGACACCTAAGAATGTTTTTTATAAACAGTTTCAGTGGAATTTTTTTATAGTGGATAAATACTTTTCAATGTATTTCATATTCTGAAGCAACATTTTCTGCATACATGAATAATGAAAAAATTTCAACCAAAGATTTAAATTTTTGTCACGCCTACATCATTCGTACAATGCTCGTATATAGACAAGATGAGTCATAAAATAGTGCTTCCCTACAATGACAACCCTATGTTAATTTCATTGATGATTACGCAATTTTTCACAACTTCCCCATCACAGAATGTGATTATGTTTGTTTCCTTGGATGCACTTTTTTTTTCGCTGGATAACCACACGTTATGTTAAATCCACTTTGTCCACGTGCGATTATGGGTGATAAAGGAAAAGCTATGAAATGAATCATGAGCTTTTTCACATGTAAGATATTTTAATGTAATTGGTTTTCATAAAAATTAGCACAGTAAATGTGGTGGAGTTACTACAAACACGAGGAATGCGCATGGTGAGGTTTATGAAGTATTAAAACGTGAGCCAGAAACAGATTTCGTTGGCAAAGCAACATTTTAGTAATTTTTGTTCTTTCTATAATATAAATATAATTTAACAAATTTGCTTAGCTTAAGCTTAAGTATATGTTAATCATAATGACGATAACTTCAAGACAATGATCTATAAATTGATATGTAATAATGTTTAAGTGCCGCATTGAGTATGCACGGGAACGAACTGTGCTGTGGTGTTTGGACTCAGAATTCTGCAATCGGATCTCAACAAATTTCAGCAGAGTCGGATTTGGTTTTTTCAGTTTAACGCTGAGCCATCTACACCACATTTATAAATATTTTAAAATCTCATTACAATTTGCACATAACCAGAATTTTTTTACTACACTCAAAACAGAAGAAAAAACGTACCGAATTTGAATAGAGACCATATCCAAAATAAGTAAATTTTACTTGAAAGGAGTAAGCGAAACTTACATTAACTACATTTTACCTGATTTGAATACGCGTAAAAATAGTACGTACTTTAACGTGGTAAGCAAATTTTATTTAATTTTTTTCTGATATAAAATAGAACATAATGAAAGAATTTGATATAATGAGGATAATGGTAGCTTAATCACTGTACACCCTCAGTCCACAACAGCTTTTATGAAGAGGTAGATAAGTGTATGTGGTTATGTAGAGAGTTATGTAGAGAGAGATAAGTGCCGTGAAGTGTATTAGCTAATATACAACTTCTGATGTCCACTACACAACTCTATTATTACACAGGGTGAGCCATATGAGTGTTGGCGATTTAATTCTTCAATCTCTCTTTAACGCGCGGCGCGGGGCGGCGGGGGGATATGTTGTTCGCTACGCCGCTTCCTGGAAATTTAATCGCCATGGAGCCGTACACGGGAGTGCAGCGTGCATTTTGTGTCCGAGCGTATTACGAAAACAATAAATCAGTGATTACTGCACGACGTTTGTATCGGCACGAACACGGTTTACACGATTTAAGTGAAGTTCCAAGCGCCAATGTAATACGAAAATGGATCAGAATGTTCGAAACAACCGGCTCAACAGTACCAATTACGGTTCGTGGTCGCCCAGTTTCTGCAAGATCAGCCGACATTGTGGAGCGTGTTCGTGTTTCAGTTCAGCGAAATCCGCAACAGTCAACACGTAAGAGAAGTCAGTCTTTGGATGTCAAAAGAACAACTTTACGACGAATTTTGAAACCTGATTTGCATTTGAAGGCTTATAAGATTCAGATAGTCCAAGAATTAAAACCCGATGATGCCAATAACCGACTTAACTTTGTCAAGTTTTCCTGGAAAACTCATTTCGAAAAGGGGGGATATTGAATGGCGCCCACGTAGCCCCGATCTCTCTCCATGCGATTATTTTCTATGGGGCTACCTCAAATCGGTAGTCTACGAGAATAATCCGACCAATTTAGAGCAGTTGAAGAGGAACATTATTCAGGAAAGTAACAAAATACCGAGAACAACTTTTCAACGAGTTTTCCAAAATTTGCGACTTCGGTTCTAAGAGTGTCAAGCAGCCGAGGGAAGCCATTTGGACAATGGTTAAATGTTTGTCCCATTTATTTTCTGTTCGAATTCGAAAGTTTACGTATTCATGGTGTTCCATGTTAGGATGCATTCTTCTAATTTCACGATTTCAGTTTCTACCATTTGGCTATAGGCTGTTGTGCACTTTATGCCCGCTTTCTTCCTTGTTTATATCCTAAAACAACAATTTTTCAAATATCTTCAAACGTTTTGCTGCATATCTTAACTGACTGTATCTTATACATTCCCAATTTTATGATTTTAACTTCAAGTTTATTGTTACGCCTACGTCGTAATAATAATATTTACATTAATTTTGGTGATTTCAATATCTATGGACACCAATTTTCGTGATGCTATCGCCGATTGATCTACGTAACAGTACCAGATTAGTCTATGTTGATTCTGTTTTACTCCAAACATGCATTTTGAAAAATCCGTTTTCATAGCGTTTCTAATTTCGAAGTGCGTATGGATATCAATTTTCACGATTGCAGCCCTAGTCATTTAATATGGACGATGGCACCAAATTTGTCCCTTTTTTACCCTGTTTTAACCTTAAATCTTCTGATATGGAAGTGGAACATGATATCAATGCTTATGCTTTATGAGCTGGACGGTGGTACAAGATTTGTGCCTTTTTACCCTGTTCATATCCCTAAAAGTTTGCATTTTGAAAGGATCTCTTCCCACAGCATTGTTTGTTTTGGAAGGGTAAAGAGGATACCTTTTTGAGTCGTTTGAACTGGGCGATTTGAATCCTTTTACCCAGTTTCTACCAAGAATTCTAGAAACCGCTTTCTAGCTGTGTATATGCTTTAAAAGGAGGAATACGAAGTTTTCGCCTCTGAAAGCTTTCTTATCGCGTGTTTGCTCGTAAAAGTTCGTACGAAAAATAATTTTCATGGTTTCTGTAGCCATAAAAGTACTATTTTTTTTGGTCGTTTGATGTGGGCTTTGGATCGGTCAGTCAGTCATTCAGTCAATCAATCAGTAACGCAACAATTTTTTACAAATATAATATATATGGTTGTTTCAATAGAATTTGATCTAATTTTGTGTGTTTTTTTTTTTTTGTTCAGATTTTTGTTGAAAAACTGATTCATCGATTCATTCGCAATTATGAAAATGACAGCGAGCGATTGTCTTGGCTATTTTGAGAAATGATGCAGTCTGTGAATTCCCCATGAATTTTGTTAATAGGCCGAGACAAAGCTTTCCTCAAAACCAACATGGTTGAAGAAGTGCTTTCGCAGCAGTGCAGCAGTGCTTTCGGTTTCCATACTCGTACATGCGCATGCAATGAAATCAACTCAATTTTTTTGAGGGCGGTTCTCGGGCAGAGCTTGGCCCAATCGCATTAATTAAAGTCGATACTGATCCTCAGTGATTACTTCGCTTGGACTCAACAGCTCGTAATAAATAACACCGACCTGGTGCCACCAAATACAGTACCATGACTTTTTTTTCCTTGGATTGCTGTAATGAATTCATTTTTCATCAACCGTTACAATACGATGAAGAAAACCCTTTCTTCTTTGTCGCAGAAGCAGTTGTTCACAGCCGAAAAAACGCAGCTCAACGTTCGTTGGCTTCAAATCATAAGGAGCTCAAGTTCCTTGCTTTCGAATGCAATCATTGGTCGTCAGCATCAAAATCACCATCTTTAAAGTGAAGGACCCAATCTCAACATGTTGTTTCACTTAGAGCAGAATCCCCATAAACGTTTTGAAGCTCACGATGAACTTTAGCCGCCGTTTTCTTCGATTAAAAGAAGAAAATCAATACTTCCCGCATATGACGATTATTTGGCAAAAAAAAACATACAAAAGAATGTAACGTCAAAAGAAAAATCACTTTTGTGTCAAGGCGGTATGTTTACCCTATGCCTAACCCTGTCTCATGACGCTTAGGTTATGGCAGAATCAACTAGCACTTACAGCTGGCGCCATCTATTGGCAAACAGCGGGAACTTAGTTGCGTATCTAATAATTTGCATGGGAGATACTAGAAGCAGCGTAATTATCTTATCAATTTTTTAAAATTTTATCATTGCATTATAATGCAATACACTAGAGAAAAAAATTAAGCATCTGAATATATAGTCGGTTTACGGAGGATATATAAGAAAGGATGTCCGATACTCTCTATTTCCATACTCAGAACTTACTGTAACAAACGTATAATGTGCGTCAAATTTGATTGAATTCAGTATGAATGCTTGAAATACATGAAAGTAAGAACATGCAAGTTAAATACTTCATTCGCATAGGAGGTATCAGAAAAGATGTAGCTATTTGGTCATATTTTCTCAAGACTTACAGCGAGTTAACAGTCAATGCAAAGGACAAAAACCTGGGTTATTGCAGGTAGCAGGTTAAAAAGTTCAGAGAAAAAATTGAGTTTGCGAATATTGGCTAATTTGCATAGGGTGGTGCATAAGTAACGCTATTTTTTGTTTATGTCTTGTTTTTAGTCTCTCTACAGAATTAACTAAATAATACTTGGGAAATTTATGATGGAAAGGCTCAGCACAGAACAAAGAACCAATGTTGTTTAATTTTACTTTGAAAGCCAGCATTCGATTATTCAAATCATATCGAAATTTCTTTCATATTTGCTCCTAGCGCTCCAATAATTTACCGATTGGTTCAGCGTTTTGGGCAGCAAGGGGCTGTCTGTGATCTTCCGCGTGCTGGAAGACCTCGTGCAGTTCGAAATGAAGTGGCCATTGCTCGAGTGCACGCAAGTATTCAGGAAACCCCGAAACTTTCCAACAGGCGACGTTCTCAGCAGTTAGAGATGTCTAGGCGGTCTTTGCAAAGAATTTCACATATGTTACATATTTTCCCATATAAGATGCAATTGGTTCACGGGTTTAAACTTAATGATGCACAAGAACGCATTCAGTATAGTCGCCGTTAACGTTGCTTATGCGCCACCCTTTAGGTGAGGTATCAGGTAGAGCGTCACAAAACTGTTTATATTCTTCCCTAGACCCCCTTAACAAACTCTGAGCATGTTTTAAATTTCATAGAATTTTGTACTACTTTTAAAAATTATATAAGCTAAATCGGTCTTTAGTATGGGAGGTTACCGCAGCGTAAAGCACTCGAAATTCGTGCCAGAAGGTCAAGCGATAATGACAGAGTACTGCCTGGGCGTTATGTGGCGTTTGTGAGAGCGAATTCATTAAAAAAATAATAGGTTTATGAAAAGGAAACTTGTGGTTTTTGTACCACGATAACGTTTTTTTCCTCAAAACTATCATTGTGAAACAATTTCTGGCAAAGAACTCAACAAATCTTATCGACAAATCTTATCCATACTTACTGGATATGGCTTCTTCTAATTTTTTTCTCTTTCACAAATTCAAACTACTACTTCGAGGCAACTGTTTTCACAAAAAAAAAAAAAAAAAAACTGCCAAAACTGAAGTCTTTTCCAGAAAATGTGTTTGAAAAATTGTTTAAGGATTAGGGTTGTATTATTAGATTAGATACAATGAATTTTAATAAATAATATTATAAATGTTTTAATCAATTAACCAAGGTTTTATGCTTTTTGGCGGAATCTGTGAGCGTCAAATATGTAAATTTAATTTTTTTTTACTTCTCTTGTGAAACTAAACAAATTTAAGTTATGAGGTTTTCCGTTCAGGCTGACAGGTACGCAATGGTTTTAAATAACTTTGATTTTCTACAAAAAGCTGATCTTAAACTTATTTCGAATGTGTGTCTTAAGTTATCCTCAACTTTCATTTTGAGTTGATGTGCCATATTCGTTGGTATTTCTATGAATTCCATTGAATGTCTTATCGCATTATTAAGAGAATTCTATACGGTTGCTCTAAATTGTTCAAGGATTGAGTTGTTTTATTTTCAATTTCATTTCACCACGTAACTTCTATAGTACACAAAAGCTCCAAGTGCATTGCGTGTAAGCCAGTGAATTGTACGAGTATGTCTTTCTTTCGTCCTAAGTAGTGCAATTTAATATTTCCAAAGAAAAACTCTATTAAGAATGCAAAGAGTAAATACACAGGCAAGTACTACATCTAAATGTTAAGGAATATACAGGCAAGTATTACAACTAAATCTTAAGGAAACTGGTGATTGCACGCTTTGTCACATTCCTTGGAAAATGTAGGTGCGTGTGATCTCGGCGACATGCAAGGAAATGGAGCTTGACGATAGGAAAAAATGGGGAAAATGCTCTTAACTAAGATTGATTACTGCAGCGACATCGTCTCGTGTTTACAAAGGCATATTCAACTGCCGTGATTTATGACAGTTCCGTTACAGGATGGCGTGATCCACTTAAATTCAACAGCGTTCAAATTATGATTGTAAATGAAATGGCAAAGTATTTCAATGAAATTACACCAATGAATTATTTGCTATGTCATTAATAGGATTACATGCTTAAGTAAGCAGAGTCGTCGGTAGTGAACAAGTGGAAAATGACCATCAAAAAATAATTTCTGGATAACAAGATTTAAAAGTTGATAACAGAAGACATTTGTACAGAAAATGGTATTACAAAAATAGAGGCAAAATAAAATGAACTAAAGTAGCTACAGAAGTTAAGTCAAGTGATAAGTACAGTTCAAGTAAAACAAAGTGGTATAATTAATTACTTTAGAGTCAGATTGCCAAAATAGAAAAAAAACTTCAATTTCCAAGCCAAAGAAAACAAGTAATAATAAGTGAGTTCAGTAATTCAGTAGTTCAGTAATTTTACTCCTTTGTTGAGTAAAGTACATTTCTCGGTAACGCGCGGCGCGGGGTGACGGGGGGATATGTTGTTCGCTGCGCCGCTTCCTGGAAATTTAGTCGCCATGGAGCCGTACACGGAAGTGTAGTGTGCATTTTGTGTCCGAGCGTATTACGAAAACAATAAATCAGTGATTACTGCACGACGTTTGTATCGGCATGAACACGGTTTACACGACTTAAGTGAAGTTCCAAGCGCCAATGTGATACGAAAATGGATCAGAATGTTCGAAACAACCGGCTCAACAGTACCAATTACGGGTCGTGTGGGCTGGGATAACGTCAACCGGTATTATCGGACCATACTTTTTTGAGGACGAAAGAGGGCATGCGATGACGGTTAGAGACAATTATTGCAACATGCTAGCAGACTTTTTGGTGCCAGCTTTGCTAGGGTATCCATAGAGCTGCTGAAAAATGTTTTTCCTGGAAAACTCATTTCGAAAAGGGGGGATATTGAATGGCCCCCACGTAGCCCCGATCTCTCTCCATGCGATTATTTTCTATGGGGCTACCTCAAGTCGGTAGTCTACGAGAATAATCCGACCAATTTAGAGCAGTTGAAGAGGAACATTATTCAGGAAAGTAACAAAATACCGAGAACAACTTTTCAACGAGTTTTCCAAAATTTGCGACTTCGGTTCCAAGAGTGTCAAGCAGCCGAGGGAAGCCATTTGGACAACATTATTTTTAAGTCTTAAAAATTTCCATGCTTCTACTTTTTAAAAATACAAACATATTTTTTTTATGTTTCATAGTTTTTTTTTAATTGAATATTTAAACCGCCAACACCCTTGTGGCCTGAATATGTAAGTTTTGACTAAGTTCTTGAAATTATTTCTATCTAAGTACTCAGAATTTTGTTATTAATGTAACAAAAAAAAAATTATTATTGGGAAAAATTTGTTTCTGCTATTACCAAAAAAAGAGAACAAAGGTAAGCATTTTAAAAGTAGAATTACACCTAAAGTTTAAGAGATAAAATATACATAAAGTAAAGCTGTTTGAAGATCTCAACTAGAGAAATACGAACAATTTTTTAAATCGGATAAAAATTTAAGAATTTGTATCGTTTTAAAATTTTCAAATCCCCAAGGTGCCCTACTTTGAGACATTTTGGCGCAAATTCTTTTAGAAGTACAAAATCCAAATTAAAACTTAAACTTGACTACACCTCTGCAATATCCATATGAAGTTTCATCAAAATCGGACCACGGTTTTATCTGCAGACAAGATCATAGCGTCGGTTTTTTGGGATTTCGCCAACAACAGCGAATATTATGGTAATTTATTGCAGCGTTCAGATGATGAAATTATAAAAAAAAACAGAAAAGAAGGCGGTTTCCACCAAGACAATGCTCCAGTTCCCACATTAACTATTGCGATGGCCAAAATTAATAAATTCATATTCGAATTGCTTTATCACGCACTTTAAGCGCCAAATTTAGCTCGGTGGTGACGTTTGATGACTATTTTAAGGAGTTAGACAGTTCTTACTAAAAGCAGCGTATAGAAGCTAATGAATATCGCTGGAAAAGTGTATTGAGTTAAAAGGAGATTTTGTCTAAAAATAAATAAAATGGTTTCCAACTTTTTTGTGTTTTGTTAGTTAGGTCGGCTAGTTTTGGGACCGCCCTCGTATTACACGGTCTCTAATCTATTTTCACATTTTAATCCCACTTTGAATTGAAATAAATTTAACCAAATTATATATTTTTTAGATGTTACCTGAAAAATGAAAACTCATTTCACAGGATCTCAAAATTTTCCTAAAGAAGGAAAAGTTGGAACAAAGCTTTCTCACAACAATCTATGTTATTGTAATGTCCATTAGAAATTTTGTATTACATTCAATTCAATGAATGCTGCCATTTAAATTGTCATCACTCATTCATGTAAGAAAACTTCTCACTTCATGGCCCTCTTCCGTGTCTTTACAGTTTTATCGGTTCTTTCGGCCAATGATTTTAACCTTATTACTGTAATGGCACCCAAAATTGTCCCACACTCTTGCACATTTTAATAGCTGTCTAATGTTAAGTTAATGAAACACATTTTCAAAATTTTGCTATGAATCCTTAAAGACGTCGCACAGACAGACGTACAAAAACATCCAAGCTGTTTGCACAGCAATCTGTTTGGGCAACTTGTAAACGGACCAGTGTCTATGATGCTCGTCTACCTTCTTGCAACGTTGAAAGCCGCCACGTAACTCACATGTGCTCCAAAGGAAACCCATTAAATGCAAAGAGAGAAAGAAAAAGGACTAGAGCTTTGTTGTTATTGCTTAAAATGTTCATGGGCAGAAATTCATGATAAGGACACAACACGCGCAGCGGCAACAAGAATAGGAAAACATGGTGTAATAAGAGTCCATTACACGTTTTCGTACTTTATCTTATGGGCGCCTTTTCTGTTTCCGACTCCAATAGCTCTTACGGGCAATGCGGAGCGCACGACCAATGATAGCCCACCCACATTTGAGAGGTGGTGTTGGTGTTTGGAGCCTTTGTGCTTAGTGTTGGGAAGCCAATTAATTATTATGGACCTTCATTCATTATTTTCTTTTTGTGCAGACGTCGAGTTTTATTTTCTCCCATTGCTATTAAAAATCTCTGCCATGGAAACCGGTATTCTTCTAAGATACTAAATTCTATTTTTGTATTATTTTTTGCACATATTGTTCTTACACCAAAAGCCATGGCAAGGAAGAGCATGAGGACTCAAATTAAGAATACTTGATGGAAGTTTTATACTGGATGTAGGCAGGGTATCAAGATGTGTAAATTATATTGAAGGATGCTGGCAACTGTTATTAATTAACCTCAACATTGATACTCTTAGTAATGTGAGTTTGTAAGTTTGTCCCAGGACATGAGACATTAACGGCAGCTTATGGAGATTTTATTGATGATGGGCACGAAGTCATTTATTATGGAACAGACGGATAGTTAATAAGTTATGGTATGCCGAAAGTAAACGGACCAATATCGATAGTAAAGTTCTGGAATGGGGGCAAAAATATATTTGAAAAAAAAAAAAAAAAAAAAATACACCGAAAAGACTTACTATTCGTCCTCAGCTGTTGCCGCAGGCATAAATTGCAATGTGTTTAATTGCATGTGTGATTTTGACAACATTGTGTATATTCAGAAAGATGCTTTTTCATTACGGTGAAATCACAATCTTTTCTTCCTTTCTTTTGTCAAAAATTGCAGGAAAACTATCTGTTAAAAATTCATCTGTTAAAGAAATATCGACGACCTATTTATTTTTTGCTGCCGCCATGCCAATAACGCAATTTCGGCTTGTTAACCTTTGACACGTATTTGCTTTTGAAAAACATGAGAGGAGAAAAACTGATCTTAACATCATTTAATGCTGGTGAAAAGGAGAAAACGGCTGCTGAAGCCAGCCGAAAAATAAAGCCTGTTTATGAAGAAAATTAACAAATGAAAGAACTTGCCAAAAATGGTTTAAAAGATTTTCTACGGGCGACTTCTCCGTTACGGCCGCTCCCAAATCAGGACGACCAAAAGAAATTGGTTTCGAGGGTCCTTAGAAGTGGTGAAAATTTGATTATTTTTTGAATAACTTTCACTTCATTTTTGTTGGGTATTAAAATATCGTTTTTTTGCGGAATATTTTTTTTTTTGCGTAACAGAAATCAGAAAGTAACATATTTGCAATTAAAAAAATATTCTTAATAAATTGAATTATGCAATTTGAAATGTTGTATATTAATTAATATGATTCTCGTATTGAGCTGCGAAAAGTCAAAATTATTGTCTCGAAAAACTTATTCCTCTTCTTCTCAGGTGGCGACTAAAATATACATCTTTATCTATTATACGCATATTTATCTATTATAATTCCAAGCGCTTCGATCTACTGTGCTTCTCTTCCAATTCGTTACACCAGGCTTCGACAGTATTTCAACGGAGGTTTGGTCGCCCTCTTCTACGCCGTCCATCGAGTTCGTTGTCGAAAACTGTCCGTGCCGGAGCATTTGGGTCTATCCGCACAACATGACCCAGCTATATACCTCACACAGCTTATTGTTCACGCGACGCCGATACTCTCCGTTAACGATGATGGGTCCTTATATTTTCCGGAGTATTTCCCACTCAAAAACTGCCATTACTGATTCATCCGTTTGTGTCATAACCCAGGATACCGC
>JAHXMU010000160.1:600971-655571 GCA_019455685.1 Philornis downsi
TTTCCCGTTTGGTTTAGGTTATAAAAAGATTCAGTGCATTTTTTTATGAAAATTGGCATGGATTTCGTTGAATTTAACTATTTCGAACATTTCTTAAACATTTTCACATTACATTTTTATACCTTTGCCCAAAGAAATGAAGCCACATTCATATAATTTTATATATATCATTTATTAAATGCAACATCCAGAACGAAGCGTCTAAGAGATCAAATATATTGCGAAAAAAATAACTTTGTAATTCGATTGAAGGACGCCCATCTGGTCGGCTGATTGGTAGACAAGGTAACAGCCATTAACCTTATGGAAACTCTTCAGAATTTGCCACAGTGTAGTATTTGATCATATCGTAACCACAACATGATAACCATTCAGTGATGGTCCACTCCATCTGGTACCTCCCAAAGATACTGATAGATTTTCACAAATTCAAAATTTTCCCTGTAACTCCTAATTGGTCGATTTAAGTGGTTTATAATGCTGGGTAGAATTAAAAAAAAAACCGAAAATCGAACGATTAACCTCTCATAAGCCTTAGTTGGTTCTTTCAATTCAAAGGACTTATGACGATTTCCCTATCTTTACATCTTTCAATCACTAATGTTGTGTTCAGTCATACATCACGTATTTGGTGAATTAAGCTCTGCATATGAGAATGGGAAGCATTGCCACAAAGCCTCTAGTATCTTTTACACAAATTGATCGATTTTGAAAAAATTAAATTCTCTTCCGGTAAACTAAATACATATATATATGCATATATAGCTATATATACATAGACATATATATATATATATATATATATATATATATATATATATAGAAATGTACATACTGATAATAATGTATACATATATAATGTCTATGTCATTCGCATACGCAATTAGCATATGACTTTCGCGTCAACTACAGCTTTCCTCATAATCATCAACAACAGCAAGTTAAAAGAGTCACCCTGTGTAAGTTCTGGTGTAAAATGGCTTACTGAGATTTTTGCTTACCTTTGCTAAAGTCGTGCGTATGAGGCTTAATTGAATTAGGTAGAATAGACTCAATCTTTGACATATCTCACTTGACAGAACCTTACATGCAATGGGGTAAAAGACTGATACCGCCATAGTTGGAATGCACACTAAAATTGCATTCCTCTAGGGAAACCGTGTTCAGAAGCTGATGCATGTGGATTGTCAGCTCATCGTCAATGGTTTTATGCAGCTCTGCATAAATTTTAAATTTCGATCTCGTTTTGGTTCGTTGATGGGCAAGTTTAGCTACTGTCGTAATTTGATAACGTTCTACTTTTCCAAATTTTTAAAGAAAAAATATAAAGCTTATTTTTGATAAGCACGTTAATGTCGAATAATTTGCAATAACACCTTTTGTATAATAAAAACTTTTAATAATTAGTTTCCGTGTCCTTAATGGAAAACTTACATGAACGACCACACACACACACACAGACATACTTTACCATCGTATGAGTTAAGCAACGCTAAGTATACAGTAAAGGGGAAAAAATACCTCCCAAAGTAAACACAAAACAGCTTTTTGTTAGGGCCACAAGCTTTTGGCAACGGGGGGGGTGAAGCCAAAAGATGCTGTCCAAAACAGAAAAAAGTGCCAAATAAACAAAAAGTTAAAATGATAAAATTAGCACGTACTCTATCCAGTTCGTGCACACGGGAGAGAGGAACAAAACAAATGTGTTTAAATATTGGACTAATTTTTTTTCGCTTTGTTGGCCATCATCGTCCTTTGCTAAATGAAAGGACAGTCATTTACACTCATTCTCGAGTTCGTGTTCAAACAACAGGCAACAGTTGAAATGTATAGTTGGTTCACTGAGGAACGTACATACAAAGTTGTAAAAGGGATTGGAATTAAAGTTGCAATTTTGGAGAAAACGAAGCGAGAAATCGCCGCGGGGAGTAGATTTTTTTTGTTTTGAGTGTTTTAACAAAAGATTACTTTAGCGTTTTTGCGGTCGTCATCCTATTTTTATGAACGCTTTTATGCTAATATTTATATGGGGTGATTTTCTCTCTTTCGATGGGGGGTTTGGGAGAATTTGTAAAAATTTGCATTAATTTTTAACGCCGGATTTTCGAAGTAAAGTATAAGCATTTCCTTTCTCATGTGTACGGAGACATACATATATCATAGGAGTAAGAAAAACTCACGACTTAGGAGTGGCTTACCGATGTTAAGTTTTGAAGACTTCAATTTAAACGCTTTGAAAATTTGTATGGCAAATGTATCACAATAGATATGCCGTTGGGACAAAAGTTCGCGGAGTGCCAGAAGATACCATTTCACCACTAGGACCTATCAGGAAACATAGTGAATGGAAATCGCTAGTATCCTATTAGGAAACGCTGTGATGTAATGCACAATAAAAGAAGTTACAATGTTCCATCTTACTGAACTTTTTTATTACAACTAATAACTTATTGTGTTTTCCTGGAGGTACCAGAAGGGCTGTGTTTATTTGGTTGGTTTTCACAAGTTTTACCTAGCAGTAAAAACCACACGAAGATAAAAAAAAATTGATTTCTACGGTGTTCCAAAGATATATCAGGAAATAGAGTAGTTTGTATTTAAGACAAAAAAAGGCAGCGCAAAGCCTTACTGGACTTCATGCATGTGGATGAGAGACATTAGTATAATAATACAGGGTTATCCATTTAATGTTTGCCAAACCTGCTAAATACCTCTCTTATGAAGTGTTATTTATTTAGTGCAGGGTTTACCAATTACGAATATGGGTCGTTTAACAACCGAATAATGCATAAAAATAGTTAAAACTTACTTCAAAAGTGATGATTAAGACGTAGGCATCTTTCCTGAACTACGAGGTAATTATGGTCATTATAATCGACCTACTGTGCAAGGATTATAAAAAAATTTGAAGAGACTGGAGCCGTTACAGATGTGGTCAGGCCTGTGCATCGTCCCAATATACACATTGCCGAAAACATCGCTTCTGTTAGTGAAAGTATGGCGGATGATCCGAATTTCAATTCAGAGCGCTATACCGTATGATAACCCGCTGTTTTTAAGTGTTTCAACAAGACCGTGCCATGAGCCACACAACACGTTCCATATTTTGGCTTTATTGCATGAGAAGTTTGAAGAAAACGTAATTTCAAGTTTTGGCGACGTCAATTTGTCAACAAGATCATGCGATTTGACGCCTTTAAACTTTTTTTCGTGCAGATACGTAAATAGTATTTACGCGGTTAATCCCCAAAATTTCGGAGCATTTGAAAAACAACATCGGCCAAGTTTTATCCAAAATACCGACCGGAATGTGCGAAAATGTGGTTGAAAACTCTCTCAAAAGGATCCACTGCTGCAACTAATCCAGAGGCGGTCTTTTAAATGACATTGTATTTCATACATAATGGCAAAGTCCAAGCATTATAATGAAATAAAAGTTTAATCGAAATCAAAGCTTTATGTGTGTTTTGTTTTACTTTACTTTTGAAACCGAAAAATTTAGAACCCGGTTATGGATTAAAGTGGTCATTTGTATTGGACGTACCAGAAGGGGCACGGAGAGAAACAGGATTTCAAAAAACTGGTAAATGTTTGTGGAAGATATTAGAAAAGGCTTGACAATTCCTTCCCAGACAATACTTTATCAAACCCTAATGGTGTACCGAATGTGGCTGAATTTTGTGTAACTGGATAAGTGACATGAACATTAGAATATGTAGGCTAAATAGGTAATTTTTACGGAAAACATCAGAAGGGGCGTAGTTAATTCGTCTCTTCTTTCTTTGAAATTCCATCAGTTATTGTAGAAGAATACAGTAACAAACATTTTAGATCATTCCTGTCCAGCTATTAGGAGTTATTGGGGGAAAAACATTAGCAAACTCAACATGTGTAGGAGATACCACAAAGTGTGAGTCGTTATAACCCATTTATAATTTCCGACTAAAATCTATAAATTATTAGTCTGTGCTAAGTTTTAAGATTTGAGGCAAACATTTAGAGAAACGAACATCGATTAATCGACCTCAAGTCAAGAAGCACGTTTGGTCAAAAGATACTTTGTAATATAAACGCCTCATTCTGAATGTTACATCTTCGTCTATAAAATGATATACGAGTATGCCTCCTCCAGCTGCTATTGTGAATGGTGCAGATTGTGCTTTCTTATCTGTACTTAGCACTTTAATATATACCGCACTGATTAATGATAATATTTTATCGACAACAATTTTTCCATGAGAGTTAATCTAAGAACTGTATTTTTTTTTTTTTTTTGTAAAATGTTAATATACAAATACAATCTTGATTTGCTTTCTTAAAGAAGTAAAGCTTTCCGTACCAGAAAAGTTAACCATTAGTCTTCAAAAACTTTAATTTGTATTGTTCTAAATATCGTAATTGTATTACAAGAATTTTAATAACAAGTGTAATTCAATGAAGTACAAATATCTGTAACGTTTTTACTTGGTGTTCATAATCTTTACGTGGAAATAGGGAGCCAGAACTTTTTCCCCTAACAAATTCTTTCCTTCGGGCAATGGAATAATTTTGGATAAACGATGACAAAAATGTGGAGTATTAACAGTGTTTTCTGCCTTAGACATAGAAAGATACACTGTTTAAAATTTGCATTTGTGGTTTTTGCTTTTTTAAGGATCAACACCCAAATGAATGGTTTGAGTTTGAAATTAATTTGGTGGTTGTGACATTTTTTTTTTTTTTTTGATTAAAAATTCAATTTCATAAATTCCAGAAATTTCATGGTTGATGTGGCTAATCGCGATGGAGAAGTTGAAATAAAAAAACCCCATTGAAGCTAAATAACAAACACACAAATTGTTTTTAACTATGCTCATTTAATTAAATTCCCAGACATGTAACGTAAATCCCCATAGGCATGCCCTTTAACAAACATGGGCATAAATTTCATTTCGACACTGTAGGATTAACGCAAATTTCGCGTTCTACAGTTTACGTTACAAAGTCAATAACGATTAATGAAAGGGTACTTTATGTAGTGTTAACGCACACCCTAAGTGGCCGACCAGCAAGCGCTAGAATCAGAGAATCTAAATGTTTACTCCAGTCTTGGTTTATGCAAATTTTCACTTGATTATGGTAAAGCTTAAAGTTTCACGACTGCACAATGCATGAGTTGTGTGGTTTACAAAAAAGACATTATTCCCTCATAGAAAAGTAAAGTTCAAAATTCCATTTAACTTTATGCTAAATGAATAATACAAACATTAAATTAATTTCAAAACAGAAAGAACTACAAATCGGAAGTATTTATATCGCTTAAGAGACTAAGAGAATACTGGCAATTCTAAAATTCATAGATTAAGTTGAGAGTATTTAAACAATTTTATGTTGTTTTTTTTTTTTTGCTTCTAGTTTGTTCACTACTATGGTTTTTATGATTTCCCTAAGCCTTATGTGGCGAATGAGTGGAACAAACAAATGTACGCACAGTGTCGTGGAAGCAGTGTGTTAGTGGTGTTAATTCTGATACAGGTCTTCTTACCTAGACAGTTTTAAAAAGGCAGTCGTTCGTACCTGTAAAGGAAGAAATGAAAAGAAATTAATAATTTATAAGTATTTAAAGATGTTGAGGATTTTTAAGATAGTACAGGGTGTCCGTCGGGAAGGTAGACTACTTTATTTTGCCGCCATTTTGGTAAACATTAGTCTTGACAGTTCATATTTGGCAGTCGTGACGTAGAGACGTGGCAAATTTATTATGGAAAAATATTCGATAAACCAACGTGTTTTAATCATTAAAACATTTCATTAAAATTAATCATCGATTAATGTGATGATGTGAAAGTAACGTGAAATTTTTGGGAGAAATAACGTGCCAACAAGACACACTCTTTATCGTGTAGCGAATGATTTCGATGAAAGAAGGTCTGTAGCTGATAGAGCCAAGCATGGACCACAACGTACTGCAAGATCGGCTAAAAATATTACTGCTTAAGAAAAAACATTACTGATCGAGAAAGTGTTCAAAACAATCCATCAATCTTAACTCGATGCTGTGCTCAGGAGTTTGATCTTCAAAGAACAACTTTGGCCACAATTTTGCACAAGGATTTGCATTTGTTGCCATTTAAGATTCAGTTGACACAAGAGCTTCTTCCACAAGACCATTTACGCCGCCGTACATATGCCAACAAGATATTACAGCTCGCCCATGACAGCCCTGATTTTCATGAAAAAATCATAATGAGTGACGAGGCACATTTTCATTTGAACGAATATGTGAACAAACAGAATAGTCGGTTCTAAGCAATGGAGCACCCCTCAAATTATTCATCAGTCCCCTTTGAATCCATTAAAAGTGACAGTCTGGTGTGCAATTTGGTCTGGAGGAATCATTGGACCTTACTTCTTTGAAACTGAAAACGGCGTAACGGTAACTGTCAATGGGGAGCGATATCGTGATATGATTGAAAACTTTTTAACGCCACAACTGCATGCTTTGGGCTTGGAACATGTGGTATCAACAAAACGGTGCCACATCGTATACAGCCAGGATGTCAATGGAATTACTGCGAGACCTCATTTCGCTAAAATGAATTTCAAGAAATGGTGATGTTGATTGACCTCCACGGTCGCCTGATTTGGATGCTCCGGACTTCTTTTTGTGGGGATGTCTGAAAAGCAAGGTTTATGCAAACAAACCAGAAACACTTGAGCAACTCAAATAAAGTACTCGTGAGGAAATTAATGAAATACCGCGTGAAATGTGTGAGAATGTAATAAAAAATGTGCTTAAAAGGGCTTGCATTTGTGAGGCTAACAGAGGCGGACATTTATTTGATATTGCATTCCATGCACTATTGTATAATTTATCAGTAAAATATCCATTCTCTTTCCTTTAATCAAAAATTATAAATTAACAAAGTAGTATGTATGCCTTCCCAACGACACCCAGTACAATGTTATACATTTTGTGGTTTGAAAACCGCCGGTTGTTAAATACCTGTCATCTGAAGTGTTATTTTCTTAGTGAAAGTATTGCAATTTACGAATATGGGTTGTTTAACAACCGAAGAATGCATAAAAGGAGTTAAAAGTACAAAAGTGATGATTCAAACGTGACCCAACACGACCGATTTTGGCTTTATTGCATGAGGAATATCCAGAAAGCGTTATTTCACGTTTTGACAACTTTAATTGGCCGCTATGGTCATGAGATTTGCCGCCGTTAGACTTTTTTTGTGGGGCCAAAGACCGTGTTTTCTCGGAAATACCCAAACGTACCGCACAAAATGTGCAGCCTAAAAGAACTTGAAAAGGATTCACTGTTGGAACTAATCCACAGTCGATCGACTAAATTGTTTTTTGTACATAATGGCAAGATCCAAGCATTATAATGAAATAAAAGTTTCATCGAGATCATAGCTTTATGTGTATTTTATTTAGCTTTACTTTAGAAACTAAAAAATAGATAAATGAATTTAAAAACATTTAATTCTTTTTACAAATATTAGAAGATATCAGAAATTAAGTACAAATTAGCTGTAAATATTGCTACAAAGGTCTTACTTGAAGATGTTTTAATAAGTTTTTTTTGTTCTCCGAAATTACATCAAAAGAGAATCCTGTTGTGTGGTTTCAATAAGGGAGTACGGCATGTCGCATTGTTGCAGCTGAATTGCAGCGGAAAGGGATTAATTTGGATGATTTAAAGCAATATATTCGGACAGAAATCGACACAATTTTTATCGCAAAGCTGCTACAGTAATGAATAGAATTGTAGCGCATGCATAAAAGAGATTGGAAGTAATTTGAGATGCGTTAACTATGGTAGGCACAATTTGGGCACGCGCTCGCAATGTAAACAACAAAATGTTGGAACAAGCAGCTGATGAGCCGATTGTTTACATTTTCTCAAACACAGAAACATTGTTTCCAAACCCCAGAGCTACATACAAAACTTATACAATGTCTTCGCACTACCTGATTTTCCAAAACTAAATTTATATGTGTTTGTTTTCGCAAGAAAATGCCTTCTTTGACTGCAAAACATGGTGCTGTATTTTGAATGCACTGTATACGGAACATTAACGATTGGATTATTATTGTTTAAGTTACAAAGTTTGGTACCGTGGAACGTATCTCCACATCAACGTCTACTTTATTAATCCATCCAAACGTACAAAGTTGCTCTATTTATACTAAAATGACTTATTCTAGAAATGCTACGACATTTCAGAGAGAACACATATTTACATACATAATACTCGTATTTACAGAATAGTGTTGTTTATCATAGACTTCATTCTAGAATGTTCTTATTTACATAACAAGTGAAAAGGAAATAACTGTCTAAACTTCAATATTTTAGCCATAATGTTAAGATTGTATACATATTTGAATTTACCATTGAATTTATGTTAAAATTAAACTTTCTTTTGTACATTAAAATGTATTTTTGTAAAAGTATTATTGTGAATGAACTCAAATTTTTGCCCCTGAAGTGTTACATAACTCCATTGAGTGAAAATATGTGTACTAAATGTAACTGAATTTCGAATTGTAACATATGAATTTAACTGTTGTCGAAAGTTTGGTAATAAGAAAAAATCACTTACAAATCAGATCTCAACTGGTAAGTAAAACTCGTTACCTAAATAAATCTCCTTTGAATTGGCGCTAATATCAATTCATTACATATGATTCATATAATTCAATATCAATTTCATTACATATAATTTTACATGACTGCGGAATTATATGATCCAAATTACAAGTTCCAATTTTCAGTTCACTGGTATAAACCAACTGTGAAATTGGTCCTCCTAAAGATCATCGCAATTGGATAATTCGCAATACAATCCAACATTTACATTCCACAACTACAACGAGAGAGGTATCAAATTGATTAGAGGATTCCCCGCTACTCCTCCTGCTATCATATCAATCTATCACCACCTCTCTACAATAACAATAGACTTTGTAATGGAAGTGAGAGGAACAAACATAACTTGCTTTCGTAAACGTAATTCTAGAAAAGTCCTATTTGCAGATAAAGAGGGAAAGAGATTACATATACATATCACACTTGAATATTCTCGGAGCGGGTTTGATAATCTTTCTAGAATAGACACTTAGAGAAATTATACTCACATACTATAAAAGCAAATGGTTTAAATTGTAGTTGATAATTTTTGGGGTTTTAAATGGCATTCGAAAATCTGTTAAGAGGCAAAGAGTTCGACCAAAAACTAAATTGTCGCTACCGTTGTGAACGCAACTTAAAATTTCACTGTTTTTAAAAGGTATAAAAAAGATTTAATTGTTATCAAATGAGTTAAGAAGGATTGATTTATACATTACAAATTGTAGTAGCACTTTTTAACCGCTCGAAATTTTGAAAGCTAAGAACATTTTGAGTGAGGGAAAGACAAATTTTATTTTTGCATATTTTTGCAATTGCGCTACAATAAGAAATGCAAATAATTGTTCTTTTATTCAATATATGTCGTATCTTCTTTTATTGTATAAAAAATTCAATTTATTTTATACAATTAATTGGTTTTTAAGATGATAGACCGTAAAAGACCTCCATGCTGATTCACACATATATGACACACCTGATCAGAAAGCTATTTATTGCGGCCTGAAGGGTTAAAGCCAGGATCGCCCCAAATATTTTTTTAATTTAGTTTTCTTGGTTTCGTTTTGTACATTTCTTGCTTGACATACATAAAAACATAAAAAAAGTCTAGTGCAGTCAGGTCAGGTGACCTTAGGCAACAGCAGAAAGTGGAGTTCATCCAACTGGAACCAAATCGTATTGAAACGGAATGAGAGCTTGCACTTTAAATTTGTTGATTTCAAATCCAGCAATTTGTTCTTGAAAGTGGTATCATTGATGTAAAATCACGATTTTTTACCATTTCCCTCCTATTCCTTGACTACGGTGATAAGAAAATGTACAATTAGTTCTCTACTTCCAATTCCAGTTCTTTACTTCCAGTTCCAGGACTGTTCGCGTTTTAACTGCTGAAAGCGTTTATTTCTAAAATTCATTTATTAGCACACGTTCTCACCTTATTGAGGACCTTTTGTGCAAATTTTATGAGTGGGGGCAATTAGTAATTCAGTCATTTACACGGTTATGTTTCGACAGTTTTTGCACATTCATATATATATGTACAGGCCTGTCACAGAAAACCATTTCGATCGAAATGGTTTCCAATTCGTAATTTGCTTCTCCAGACAATCAAAACCGCAAAATTTTTTCGTTTTGAAACCACTTTCAATTATGTAAATGGTTTTGGTTTTTTTCCTATCTTAAACTAAAAAAAATGTCTTCGCAATTGGTTTATATCAATAAAAGATACTGTTTTTTAATAAATTGCGGTGAAAATAAACATATTAATGATTAATTTAAACAATTATTGCGTATTTTTCGGGGGTAGCACAGCAAACAACATTTTTTTTACTACTTTTTAATGCAGTATTGCCACCTTTTTTTTTCGTGTAAACCACATATTTCTTCAAAGTAAAAGTAACTAATTTGCAATAACATTGCATACTGGCAAGTTTTGAAGAAACAAAACGAAAGGCACAACAAACAAAATAATTTGTGAAAACATGTAAGTATGGAAAAAATTTCTTAAATTATTTTATTTAGTAACAATTCGCGTTATTTTAGGAGAAAACATAGGAGTCCCGCACAAGAGCGTATATTGGCCGAGTCTATGGATGCCCATCAGGACATAGCTGAGGGGTATGTAAAGGGAGATAGGGTGGCAGCTGAAGCGTTGTGGGCTGAACTAACCGCAAAATTAAATTCCTCCGATTCGCCAACCAAAAACATCAATGGGTGGAAAAAAACCTGGGCGGACTGGAAGGTGTTTGTAAAAAGAAAGCTGTGCCACAACAAAAAAGAGGACAGACATCGCAATTGTTATCCATTGGGAACATATGTGGCGTTCAATGGCATCAATAACCCGCCACATCAGCGTCGAGATAGTGCTTCTTCCTACAGTGATGTCAACATCTTTTGCTATAATGATATTACGATCAGCAAAGTTGAAATACTACTATCAACAAACCTACCTATTGCACCTTGGAATGCTCCAGTTGCAAGAAACCGAAGGGCGATAAAAAGCTGCAATATTGGATGTATACTCGACCGCTTCAGATCATCCTTTATTGAATCCAACACCATAATAAAGCCTTCCTTGTTCAGGCGATAATAACTAATGAAACTAAAATAAAACCAATAATTATTAAATAACACTGTTGTAACAATGTAGTTATGTGTGTATGAACATACACTGAGTTTGGGTATGCCAAAAGATCCGAGAGATCTCTCAAACTTCGACGGCGCAATTTTTCGGCAGACGAATGACGCCCTTGTGTCTCCATCACAGCCACTACGGAAATTCCGGGCATGTTTAGTTGTTTTGTTTTTTTTTTTTAGTTAATCTTTTACTCAAAGAACGGACACTTTTTACTTTACAAACTTTAAATATCGTCTTGTCGCTTGTAATAGTTTTAACACTTTTGCTTATTTTAAAACAAATGGTCTTTGCTTTTTTCTTTGCGTTCTTTATTCTTTGCGTTGACATATCAAAAAAACGGGATATCTTCAATTTGGGAATTAACAAAATCGATCGATTTCTGAAGAAGGTTAAACCATATCGATCGATTTGGAAAATGCGAATTCGAAACCATATCACAAAATTCTGTGACAGGCCTGATAGATTACGGTCTCCTGAAAAATTTGATTTTTCCGTGCCACTGTGGCATATCGTATCCGCATTTGAACACAACGATATGCATGTAATTTTATACACACAGACAGCATCTTGTACATATTAGAATATGTGTGTGTGTGTGTGTGTGTGCGTGTGAGTATCAGTGTACTGAAAAAGAAATAAGAGTCAAGTTTATTTATATTAAGTGCTAAAAAACGTGATGAGATTTTTAAAGAATGTATTATTCTTACACTGTTCAAAACTAACACCGACACATTTTGCATACTCTCTCATTCGTAGTCCTTATATAGACATAGACACGCACTCCAAAATATCCTTCTATTTCTAACACATATACATGGACGGAATTACGTACAATAGTTTGTGCCACAAGATTTCCTATGGTATCATAATAGGGCAATAAATAGTTATATCCATGAATGATGTTGTATGTGGCAACTAACTGTTGTTAGCCCCACACATGTACATGTTCCAGTTCATACATTCACACATGCATATTTACATGCCGCTTATTCCAACAAAGTACATACACACACGCACACAACACACACACATACGCTTACTCTATTTCGTAGATATGCAACGAAAATCTCTTTATTTACTATAGAAATTTTCATAACAGTTTCTTGGCATTTTACCATGGAGCGAACGCTAGCCGAGCAGGTCCTTGGGGGAGAACCAGGAATGCGAGTGGTGCAGGAATTGTTATAGAGACCGCTATTGTGCGACGTGCTAAATGCGACATGTATTTGTAATTGAAATTGCGCAATTTTACTAAATCGTCGCTGCCACATTCGCTTCGTTTCCAAGTCATTGTTCCCTGTAAAGCCATCGGAGATGTACTTAAGTTGCAACCTTAAGTTTCAGCCATAGAAAAATGTACTTAAAATTTGCATTAATATAAAAATTCCATTAGAAAAATAATCTTGCGTAGATATACACGCACCGCCAGCATATATGTAATAAGACTTTAGGGTCACATATCGCATTAGGAAATAGGGCAAATATAGGGTTATCGCGTCTGTGTTTCCTTGTGTAAAGAACTAGAAGTTGTTAAATGTTGGTGTCATTCAGGTTTACGATTGCGAGCTGAGGGCTTTCAAAGTAATCTTACCAAAGCAAAGTTTGTGTTTTCATGTGTAAGGAATTAACAGCAGTTAAATATTACTGTCATCCAAGTTAACGACTAAATGTTGAAGGCTTACTGTGTAAGCTCACCGAAAGCAGTGCAAAGGGATGTGAAAAACAAGTAATAGCTGGTGAACTGGAAGTTTTAGAAATATCGATTGGACGGAATGAATATCGCATGTGGCTGTCTGAGGAAAGTGCTGTTTCAGGTGTGGTATGAAAGGCAGCCGGACAAAATTGTTTCTGGTGATTGTTTCGTTTTTAAAGCCTATCCTTGACAGGCTTACATATAGTATTATAGATGGGAAGTGTATCATAACAAATGGTTTTATGCGAAATATTTTCCTCAAGAAACTTTTTGCAAAAATCAAGGGTTTCAAATCAATATTCTCAAAAAGAGTGCATGTGGTTCTGAATGTTAAATTGTTTATATATTTTCTCCTAAAATTATACACAGTGCCGACGAAAATATTTAACAGTAAGGTTTGTTATAAAAAATTATTTTCCTAATATTATTCTAAAGGGTGGCCCATAAGTAGCGTTAACGGCGACTATATTGAATAAGTTTTTGTGCATCATTTGGTTTTAACTCGTGAACCAATTGCATCTTATATGAGAAAGCTGTAACCCATGCAAAATTCTTTGAAAAGACCGCCTAGACATCTCTTACTGCTGAGAACGTCGCACACTGGGGCCAAGGCGGAAAAAATTCGAATTTCGAAAGCGCTGATATCGATTATCTATTATAGCTGCAGGATCAAGGAACAACATGATTTTTTCACTGTTTCAAAGGTATTCCCATTAATTTAGGCCAACTGCCAGAATAATGGAAGTTTGACCAAATTACACTCTACTATAAATGAGTGCATATAATTGTGAAAGAGGGAGAAAAAAATTATCAAATTTTTTCCCTGCTCTATGATGGCCAACTAAACCACACATGAGTCAAACTGGGCAAAAAAAAATATTAGAGCGCTTCACAACGTTATAAGTTACGAATTTCAAATAAGAATTGAGAACAGCTATGGTTACGAAAAAAGCTCCGGCTTCCTCCGAGATGTTGATGGTCACTTTTCAAACTAGATGAGTTGAAGTGAAGATTAGAACAAAAATCATCTGAATTTATCTGCCCATCCGATCATAACACCGCAAAGAAAAGAAAGGATTAGAGTACGCGTTTGTTTGTTGCACTATTTTGTTTACCCAGTTGGCTCATATAAACATGTCCACACTTCAAAACACTTTTAATTCGAGTTCAGTCTAGCTGCAGACGTCGTCATGAGCTCGGTCCAAATTAAATATCGCGATTTGTGTGAGTGCTTGTGGGGGGATACAAAGTTCAATGAGTTCCTTCAACAAAATCAACCCGAACTTGACGAGGAAAACATTTTTCTTCAAAATGTATATAAACAGTGTTGAACTTAATGTACTTTTTGCCCCAGGTTTCCATGTTAATCCGTTCTTGAGACACTGAATTTTTTTCGCTTTTCAGTAGATCGGCCCCACTGTGCGTCGCCTGATGGAAGTTTCGGCATTTTCCTCAATACTTGCTTGCACTCGAGCAATGGTCAGTCTTCCAGCATGCGGAAGATCACAGACATTGTTGTCCAAAACGTGAAACCAATCGGTAAATTGTTGAAGCGCTAGGAGCATTTCGAATATGAAAGAAATTTCGATATAATCTGAATAATCGAATGCTCACTTTCAAAGTAAAATTGAACAACTTTGGTTCGTTCTTTGTTCTGTGCTGAGCCTTTTCATCATACATTTCCCGAGTATTATTTAGTTAATTCTGGAAAGAGACGAAAACAAAGACTTAAACAAAAAATGTATTCAGTGGTCAAATCTAAGCGTTACTTACGCGTCATCTTATAGTTCTTATTTCGGTTCAAGATCGGTTTTTTGTTAACATTTATTGCAAATAGAAATATAATTCAGAAAATTTCGAAATTGATTATACTGACACAGCTGGCTGGATCATGATCTCAAACATCATCGCCACCTTAAGGGTCTAAAACTTCACGAAACAATTGAGAAGTTTTGCCCACCGGTGCGAAAATGTTCTCAACGAAGAGCTCAAGTCAAATATAATTCAATAATCGCAAGTTTTTGTCTGAAGTTGTTGTTGGCACAAATGCCAACAAACATAGTGTAGTGAAAAGCTAATAGAAAGTATTGTGTCCGTTTTTGTCAGTTTTCAATACAATTTTATTCTGGTTCTTATTTCAGCTCAAGATCTATTTTCTGTTATCAGTTATTTAGTATTGCTAATAGATAATTTTCTTAAGACATTTCCGTAAAAAGTTAATTGTTAAGGATTAAACTTTAGGATTTCGTATTTTTCCTACAACCAATTCTATTAAGAAATGCTTTCACATCAGTAATCTGGCAGTGATCTCGACTCTTCGTACTGATAAAGTACCAAGTTAGAGCCAGTTCCTTGAGACAGTTTCCAAGTTAATTAGGAACTTACAATTTATTATTACCCAGCAAAAAAGAGTAGTCATTCAAAATGTATAACATTTTCAGTGCATCTAAAGAAGCAATCCATGCATATTAGTCCAAGGAAGCAGCTTGGAACCACTTCCAAAACCATCGTAGTGAAGTGCTTAAAGAAATAGTTCTGTTTTCATTTATAATTCCAAGTAGTTAAAGCAAAATACGTACGTACTCCGAAGAAATAATTTTTGGCAGTCGGCTTAAAGAAGCTCCTTTTAAAGTTTATGAGAACAAATATATGATGGACGGAAGCTTTTTATTCTATTTGTACAAATTGCAAATATTCACAGGCCAAATAAAGCATGTTAATGTTTATGTCGCTAACAATGTCCGTCCCCAATACTGTGGACTGCAGTCCATGGTAGAAGATATATGCGAAATATTAGGTTCCCTTCTAATTCAATCTGTGCCTTCCGGTCTTGTTTTTATAAAAAGTACCAAATGCACAATACCCAGAAACTCATTTTTAATATATCGTGATTTTTTAAGATTTAAGTTTTTCAGGTTGGCAGCACTGGTTGGTAATGGCGTCCAAACGTCATCTGTCAAAGTGAAAAGTCTACAGTATACTCTGCCATTTCATCATGGAAAGACAAATCGTTGAAATTTATTATTAAAATTCGTGCTCTGTGACAAATGCGCATGGTTTGATACGACCATTTTATGGTCGTGCTGTTTTCTCCAAACTTCGCACCAAATTTACTTTGTTAGACATAAAACCATCGACTCGCATGCGTAGAGTGCAGCCGTAGCGACCAGTGTTAATGACGGTCGTGAAATGTCAATTCGTCGCCATTCTCAGAGATTGCACATGTGTTACTCAACCACAAGGAAAATTTTACACGTCGATTTGGGTTTGAAAGCCTATAAAATTCAACTCACGCGAGAATTGAAGCCAAATGACCTACCACAACGCCTAATTTTTGGTGAATGGGCCTTACAAAAGCTCAATGAAAATCCAATGTTTTATCGAAAAGTTGTGTTCAGCGATGAGGCTCATTTCTTGCTGAACGGATACGTAAACAAGTAAAACTGTCACATATGGAGTGATGAACAGCCATATGCCATACCTGAATTACCGATGTATCCCGAAAAAATTACAGTCTGGTGTGGTTTATGGTCTGGTGGCATCGGTCCATTTGTGTTCAAAGACGAATGTGGAAGAAACGTTGCCGTCAACGCCGAACGATGTGGCCATACGCGATTTTTTTTTTTTTTTTGCCTCAATAGGCTGAGTTAAACTTGGTTGACATGTGGTTTCATCAGGACGATGCAATATGCCACACTGCTCTTGAAACTTTGGATATATTGAGAGATGAATTTGGTGAGCAACTTATTTGTCGATTTGGCTCTGTGAGTTGCCCGCCAAGATCTTAAGATTTAACGCCACTTGATTATTTCTTGTGGGGTTATGTCAAGTCGTTGGTCAATGTGGACAAGCCGGACACTATTGAAGCCTTACAAGATAACATAACACCGCGTTATTCGTGGAATACAGACCGAAATGCTCGAAAAAGTGACGAAAAAGTAGACCTTCCGAATGGACATTTCGGGACGGAACCGCGGATAACATTTACATGAAATTATTTTTAAAAATTAAATGGCAAAGACCAATTTATCGATTCCATTAAAAATTTTTAACATATGATGCAAATTTGACAGTTTTACTTGATTTAAAAAAAAAACTACGATTAACAAATCACCCTTTGTACTCGTATACGAGGACATATTGAAAAGCATATCATTTCAACTAGCTCACGCACCTTCAGCCGATGATAACTCAATATCATTTTGTAGATTTTCTTAACCGCGTCTGGCGAGGACTCCTCAATTTGTTGACCACTACGGTGTTCGCCTTCACAGCTCGTACGGCCTCGTTTAAACTCTGCCACCCAATATTTTACAGTCGTAAACGAAGGAGCAGACTCCGCCAGAGTAGAATCTGCCTTGGCTTTAATGTTGGTTGGACTGAAATCAACTGAAAATCAAATGGAAATAACAAATTACATAACGGTGACCAATTTTTTCCATAATGGCTCAAATAAAAATACTAACCAACGTGGCGCCTTGAAACTTAACAAATAAGGTTCCCACTTTTCATCAAAATCATTCTTTTTTCAAACTACTGGAACTACGTCAGATCGGCTAGTTTTGGGACAGCTCTCCTATATATGTATGTAGCCGACTTACATTTACTTTCAATCAATGTTCTTTTTGGCTGGTGCAAAAATGTGAAGCTGCGCAAAAATACTCTAAATTAAAACACAATAAGAGGAGCAAAATTACGGCTTTCCTTCCGCTTGGTAATGATAGTGGAGCCATCATTGTTTGCTAAGTTTACTAAACGCGTGCTAAATTATAGTGAATTTAGCGCAATTGAATGATGGAAATGAATCTGGAATTATATGAAATTTTTCAAAATTTCACTAAGTTTTATAATAGAACACAACTGAAAAACATTTAAGTATTCTCAGGTTTCCACTTTAGAATTTAAGTTTCGTTAAATATGTCAATTTGGAAGTCCTTCTCAAGGTTTAGTTCACTAAACCCATGACATGTGCCAAATGGAAATGGATACTTGAAAGATATGAAGCTAAGAATATACGGACTAAAACGATAATTCTTTGAATTTGACAGATAATTATAAATCAATAGAATGGACAAAAATGTATGTTACTGCCTGCTAATTAGAATATAAATTGCAAAGATTGGGTTTTGGAAATTCGCATGGAATTTGCGTGGAAGTTACAAGAAGAAGCGTGCCAATGCTATTCATTACAAATGTAACTGAATTTAGTGCAATAGAATAGAAGAAATATGTCTATGAATAGATGGGTTGTTTTTATAAGACGTACCAGAACGTCTGGGTCAATGCAGTTCGCTTTCTTTTTGGAAATTAAGTTTGCCGACGTGATGAAGTGTGCCAAATTCAACCAAATTTTGTTCAACCAGTTTGAAAGATACGATCGGCCATCGGCCATTTTTATGAAAGGAACCAGAAAAAGAGCATGATTAGGTCAATCCTTTACAATCTTACCAAGCACTGCAAACCAATACAATGGGTAAAAATTCGTTATTATCGTTACCAAATTAGGAGTTACAGGGAGGAAATTAAATTTCGGGAAATTGGCTAATCTGTAAAGGAAGAATCAATTTACAATCTTCGTTTATGGTCTGGTATAATATTAGCTGTGCCAAATTCTAAGGAGCTTCATTAAGATTCACGACAGTTATTATGCCTACCAGCCAGACAGACGGACATCGCTCAACAGACTTAGAAAGCCGTGAATTACATTTGGACAAAAGGTTTTAAGGCTTTAACGCTCCGTTCTGAATCACTATCATTTCTTCGATTGAAAATGTTGAAAGGTAGAGAAATTCATTTAAAATCTTGTTGCAGAGAATATTTGTGGTGATATTCTTTCGATATTGATAAGATGTTGAAGGAGTTTTTTTTTTGCCTAGAAGAAGTATTCGTTTCAACAGCATTCGTTTCCAGCAAGATGGAGCAACTGTACACAAGCCCAAACCGGTTATGGCGGTTCTCCAACGAACATTTCCAAACAAATTAATATCCAGAAACTCCACTTTCCGCTGACCTGACTGCACCAGACTTTTTATATGGGGTTATATCCAACAAGAAGAAGTACAAAGGGGAACCAAGGAATTTGACTAAATTGAAGCAGTCCATTAAAGCAAGTCCACTCCGCAATGAATAATTTTTTGATCAGGTATCGCACATGCGTGGAAGCCAATTAGTTATATAAAACAATAATAATATAAAATAATACTTTGATTAAAGAAAAAGTTATTTGAATTTCTTATTGTAGCGCAATTGGTGCGCCTCCCTGTATAACAAGTTTGTTGTACAGACTTGAACTAAATAGAGTTGAGTGTACAAAACCAGCAAACTAATGAGCAATGGAGTGCTTTTTTCTAACTATTTTCTGATTAACATGATGTCATAATAAGAATTATATATGGCTCTTTCAATACTTTAAGAAAAAACATGAATTAAATTTCAAATTTATTTTTTCTTGCATCTTAACAAGCAAGGTAAAAATACAATTACATTTTCTATTGTAAATTGTTTTTAATTTCTACTTTTGTCTTATTATTGTAAATAAAATATTGTTAGAATTTAATTTGATTTTATCAATTTCTACTTTATATTATTATTGACACTAATGGTTAGTTAAGTTAACCAATTTCATAAACTCACTTTGGATTATAATTTGAACATTTGCCACCCCAAATCTAAAGTGATACATAAACTATCAAATATAATTTATTTTACTTGGCATAAATTTGCATTTTGCGATTTATGGATTATTGAATTATTCTAGAGTGCTTCTGAAATAGCAAAGCAATAAACCACAAACCACCTCAACATATTTGCTTGCAAACTTTACAGACGGTTAAGTAAAGTAAAGCGTTTTTCACAAGGAACGCGATTTATGCGCCAGTGAAGATGGCGTGAATTATTGCTCAAGGGAAAAGACAACAAAATTATGAAAAATTGCTCAAAGAGTTGTTTTCTTCAGGCGTTTTGCATTATTTTCTTTTGGAATTGTTAAAAAGAATAAGAACCAAAAGTACAATGAAATTTAATACCAAAAATTAAGGGAAATTCAATCAAATTAAATACGAAAAATTAACCCATCAGACGGGCAAATTTGCATACGGAAAGTCGCTTAAAAATTACAAGACTGTTTTTCAAAACACACAATCTGTATAGTAAATGACATCAATTTGTTGTTTTTGGAATAAAAATAAAGTCTATAATTTCTGTAATATAGAAAACTTTGTAAAAGACGAATGCATGAAGGAAATGATTCCCATACAAAAGGGCATGAGCAGAATTTAAAAAGGTGCCAAAACTTCAGCTGGATGGGAGTCTAGATGTGTAAGACGTAACAAGAATAAATTAATTATTATTTCAATAGAGGGATTTAGTGATTTGTATCTCGCCTGAAAGACAAAATTTCTGCTCAGATAGTTTTGTGATTACTCGACTCACTATTGTTTGAGAAATGCCACGTATTTTATAATTTTTTACAATTTTCTTTCGATAAAAACGAAAATGCCAGCCATGCGGCTACAAATACAGTGCCGTTCACTTGACTAAATATTTTTCTATGATCGATTTTCTCCCAAAATAATAAGTATAACGAACTGATTGTGCTTTTAAAATATACATTTTTTACATATTTGCTGTAATCCTATAACATAAATTTTCTCTCATTTTAATGAATTAATTTTAATGAATTAATTAATTCATTTTAATGAATTTCATTTTAATTAAAACATTAAACACTAAAAAGTCAGAAATTCATTTTCAGTTTTTCGTTCATTTACAAAAATTAGATTATACACGAAAAGATTAATTCGAAATTAAAGGAGTTTATTATTTGTTTGTTGTATTTTTATTTGCTTACATCTAATTTAAAAGTAAGTATTTTAAGTAAAGTTTAGTAGTGGGTGCTTCCGCCCTGGTTGAGAATACATTCATATATTCTGTTGAGGTAAAGAATCAATTGCCGAAAATTTCGATAGAATGAGCGCTCACTATGAGCGCTGCTTCCATATGGCCAAACTCTTAATTCGGATTTGTGTTGTCGACAATTGGACCATTTGAAGCGGTGAGCTTTGGTCAGCATGAAAGGAAAAGGAAAATACCAGGCCATAGACATCGATAGTGAGCCGTCGAAAGTTTTGGGAACTTTATCGATACGTTCTTATGCATCTACCTTGTAATTTGGATCTGTCATGAAGTGAATACAACGTGTTGCTGTCTATGACGAATATTTTTGCTATTGAAAATTTCATCCTAAAAGCAGATTGTTAAAATTGTCTGTATCAGTTTCTAGAAAAAGATATCTTGGAATTACCTTCAAAATTACCTTTCAAACAAAGTGGTTTATATTTGATCTAAATCAGGGCATCACAACTGTACCAAATAAAGCCTACAATATCAAGCCTTCACACGAAGGAATGAAGGTATCTATTATTTGATACGGCAAAAATGTAAGATCCAGAAAGAAGAAATTGTAGAAACGGTAGCGGTCGCAAACTTATCAAAACTCAGACTTAGCCTATAATGTTGGCAGTACGTTGCCGTCGTAAATCGACCATCTCCTCTGGTACCTTCCATGTAAGTCGACCGAACTTCAGTTTTTCTCCTGTAGTTCCACATTCGTACGCTGAAGTGACTTAAATTTGCGTTCATTACGTTTGTTAACAATGCTTGCGCCAGTTTGAAATCAAATTTGTTCTTTGTAATCTAAATTCGGTAGGCTGAAGTAACTTTAGGTTTTTGTTGGCTTGTATATTATTGTATATTGTATATTATTGTATATTGGCTTGTAATTTTCTGCAATCCTTGAAAAATATTGATTTATTACCCATGGCCCCTGTGGCACCTTCCTGTGTGGTGAGAATCGGTGAAGTCTGCATTCGGGTACCATGAGATCCTCTCCTGTCAGAGATTGGTGTTATTGGCTTGTATGCCAGTATGTCGAACGGTTTCGACAGAGACCCTACAGGTACTGGCGGGTACTGCCCTGCTAGATCTTGTGGCAATCCGTCGTGCGATGGAATTCAAGGCCAGGAAAGGGTATGCACTGGTGGCAATAGACTGGCCCATTAAGGGGGTAGAGAGCATGAGTAGGGCTGAGTTTAGGTGGCTCTTGGACGAATGTGTCTTGTCGAGATGGCAAACAAGTTGGGATGTTGCCAGATGTTAGGCTCGCTCCCAGAAACCCTGATTTTGGTTTCAACCTCTGTCTTGGTTTCTTCCTGACGGGATATGGGTCACTCTGGTGGAAGTTTTATGCAAAGTCTAGTGGCATGTCCTGGGATTACCGATAAGTAGGTCAGGATATGGCTGGATAGTCAGCAACATGCTCTCTGTCCAGGGCGTTTTGGATAAAGCAACGGTGTTTGCTTCCAGAGCGTTTGCTCGGCATAGGGCTACTACGATGTAGTTGTGGGAAGTGGGTCTGCTGACCTTTTCAAGGCAGTCTGGCCTGAGGGTTGAGCGGCTGCGAGACTGTTCGGATCATACTAATCCTACAGTCTCGTTCAATTTGATAGGCGACAGCTGTTGCTCGTCTGCAGGGGCACCAGTCGCTGGACCGCAAGGGGTTGAAACTAGGAGAAGGTTAGCTACACAGTTTGACCAGAGGCTTAGTCTGGTACAGGTGGTGATAGGGTTACACATGGGCCGGTCTCGCATTCGTGCCCGGTCATCTGTATCCTTTTGATCTCTCGGAGGGGTACGGACAGGCATGGATTTTCCTATGTCTATATGTCATGGTTGCCGTTCACCGTCGCCGAACGGAAGGGGTATGGAGTTTTTCCCGTCTCCCATCGGTGAGGGTACTGCATTCTTCCAATGTAGTATCGACCGTTCCATCTGCCTGGGATCTCCGTGCGTGGAGGTATATAAAAATATCCAGTCTGTACTCTTTTGCTACAGCGCGACCAATCCCGTGAAGTATGGTGTACAAACTACTACAATTTGGTAGTAGTTTTGCTTTTTGCTTTGCTACGCAGTTCCAACCGGTGAGTTTGGCCGGTAGCGTGGGGATCAGCAGGCCCCGGAACTGAGTTTCCGTCTGATCATTTGGTGTTGGACACCTAGTGGGATCATCACGCGGGTTGATACTAAAATCGCTGGTAGAGACTTTGTGCTCGAATGTGGAGTTGCATTACAACCGGGTGCTACAGACCCACAGAGTTGCAGAAGTGGTAAGATAGGTCTCACCTCCGCCAATGAGGATTATGTTCCATACTAGCATAATCAATTTAGTATCCCCTGGCTGCGAAGAAAGGGTTGACAATATGCGGTAGTACCAAAAGTTTCCAAGTTTTAATTGGCTATTCTGGGGGGGCCTTGGCAATCGCATTGTAATATGCACAGTGTGTCGCATCCCGAGGGTAAGGCCTTCACGGCGAGACTCACGTAAAACCCTCGTGGACTTCTTATGTAGGTGATTCTGGTAATTCCTATACAACTTACCAATTTAGCCCACATATTCATATTTTTATAGCAGTTATACTGAATTCAGCCAACTATAGCACACGTAATTGGTTTGGTGAACTAATTACTGGAAAAGAAAACAGAGGACATTGCCATACCTCTTGTGGTACCTCGAATACAAATGTTGGCATTTTATCGGAATTTAATTCTAATTCTAATTCGTAGATTACAGTTACTTAAATGTTTGACAATCCCACTGTATTATAATGATCTGCAAATTTTAAGAAATCTTTAGAAAACCCGTATCTTTCCCGGTAACTCTCATAAAAATTACATAGTTTTACTCACATATATTTAGATTCATATCCTTCATTCAGTTATACTAAATTCAGGGTAATTTAGCACGCATCAGATATTTACCAATCTTAGTTCTGGAAGTGAAAATGGTAGAGAACTTTTTTCATTTGCTTTACACTTTTTTGCCAACGCAAAATTATGTTGGGCGAAAATACATGTAAATCAGTACACCTAACTGAAATTTCTATACCGGTTTTACCATACTTAAATATGTAGAATTTCAGTAGCTACAAGGTTGTCGTGGCAGTCCTTTTATTCCTCATAGAGTCATATTTCATTCCGTAACAATGTGGTTGCTGAATGAAATCATCGTTCCTCATATAGCATCTGAGATATGATGGAAATGTTTGCTTGTCTAATCACGATTGTCGATTATTCACAAAAAACACGATATTTCTGAACATGTTCAAGTTAATTAGTATGTCTCTCTCTCTGTATTAGTTTTTCTTTCGGATTTTGAATAATTTTTGGGCAATTTTATTTTGGGCATATTTTTCACTTTGGTGATGGCAACGCTGGTGGGAACTGTAAAATATCTTCGGGGAGAGACATTACACAAATTATTTTGCGTTAGCAAATATTAACTTCAATACATGCTTACTAGGAAGCTCACAAAAATCTGCCTTGTAATGCATTTATTTCAAATATACATTTCGAGTGGCCCTAACTGTTGCCTCCTTTACAAATAATATCTGAAGGCACAAAGTTTTAAGAAAAACAGACCAGACACACAAATATTCATATTTTGTGAACAAACGAAAAATAAATTAAATGCAAATGGAGGGAAAGTGAACGTACGTACTTCCATCTCTCTCTCTCTCTCTCTCCCTCCCTCTCTCTCTCTCTCTTCCTCTGCTAATAATATTCATATTTTCTTTATGCCAGTTTTTGTTCAACACAAGTTTCCCTTTAATAATTTGTAAAAAAAATAAACCATTTTTTATACTGCTTTTTCTTTATCATCCGTTAAGTTTTGTATGCCATAGATGGAAATATTGGTCCATAAATACAAATCCTGCGATGGCAGCAATGAAAATTAATGGACTTTTCTAAATGAAATTAAATTACTTTTCAAATTTAAATTGTTTCGAAGGGCCAATAGATGGCTGAATGACCAGAGATAATGGTCGCAACATAAAGTATTCGTTCTGGATAGCAGACACTCGCTCAGTATCTGTGGCCATGTGGAGTTTGTCTTAAATGGATCTTTATTTAATTTTCGAAGGACTCAATTAAAAATAAATTCATTTAAAATGTGCTGACTACGGGTAGCAAAATGTTTAGCAATTAAATAAGAAAAATGTAAAAGAAATACGTTTATTTTCACGTACAAAAGTATGCATATATTACAAGATGACAAACTTAGACTACAATTCGTAATTGCACGAATTTGTGATCCAAACTGGAATATTAAAAAAATGAATTTAGGCAATATTCGACAATTTTTACAGGCAGGAGAAGTCGAATGGTTGTTGAATTTCTAACACCATTGTTGGATTGTTTTTGAATTTGTTAGACGTTTGAAAAAGACTACTCGAGAAGAAATATTGTTTTAATACCTTTACTTTTTACCGTTGTGAACAAAATTTGAATTGTTTTGTAATTATAGAAATATGGAACAATGAGCTTAATTAATTAATTCTTCAAAGTTAAAATGTCATGGTTATGTTAATTTCAACGACGAATATCCTAGATATTTGGTCTTTATCAATCTCCACCAGTCGCATACAACGAAATAATGGCGAAATCTAAAAATAAAACGGAACTCAATAAAATGGTCAAAGAAAATATGATGCTACGATAGGCACCCTTAAATCAATCCCGTGAATTTAACAACATGGAACTTTTGCATAAAGTCGGCATCTCGCAAGCGGAATATCTGAAGAAAAAGACGCCTAGAGAAAGATTTCTGTATAGGTAATGGGGTAGTAAACCAATCCATTGTATTCACAATAGATGGTTTTAGTAGCTTGTATCTCGCGTTGTAAAAGTACTTTCGGGAAACGCTATATGGAATTAGAAAGATTAGATTTCGTTCTTAAAAAAACTATTTTTGTTTGTTTGTTTCGTAATTGTTAGATTCAGTATTATTTGATGGATGCTAACAAAGAGTAAATATGTTATTTTTTACGGCTTTTCTTCTACGAAAGCGAAAATGCACGCCAAGCGGCTGAAAATATGAATATTCCTACCACTCTACCAGTCAATCGTAAATTTTGAATTTTGATATCATTTCGTTCGTTTTATATATAAGCCAACAGGTTTGTTGAGCAATATTAAATAAATCACAAAATACAAAAATATCAAAGATGCTCCAGGCTGTAGAAGGTGAATTGTCGACAAAATAATGAAAATCGTCAAGTCCAACTATAGTGTAGTCATTGTTTCGATTGTCCAGGGACTAAATATAACACAAAGCACTTGAATAAGGGTGGATAACAAAGAATCTCGATGTACGGATGTCCCACGATTTAACACAAAGAAAAGCTTTGTGATGTAAATTTCCACATGCGAATGGCTGTTAAATCGCAACAAAATCAATCTATTTGTGAAGTAGATGATGAATGGCGATAATAAGTGGGTCACTTACGACAACGTTAAGCGAAAATGGTTAAACAGCAGTGAGCCTCTTTAAAAGTTGGCCAAGCCGGGATTAACCGCCAAGAAGTTGTTGCTGTGTATTTGGTGGTACTGACAGACAATCTTCTACTATGAGCTACTGCTCTAAGGCTTAACTCTTAATTTGGACCCGAGCTGTCAAAAATTGGACTGCCTCTAAAAAACAGTAGAGAAGCTGCCAACTATGGCTATTTGGAGAGGAGAGAACGAAAAGACGCACTCACCAAAAGTGGCTCGTCAGAAGCACCAGGAGCTTAGTTCCGTCCACTTTAAAGTTCAAATGACCTGTTATTTCTGCCTGCGGTGAATAATTTTAGAAGAAGTTGGTAAAAATTGACCGCAACAGTTTTTTTCAAATAGGGACGAAGTTTTCAATTAAGGAGGCATAAAGGAATCATCTTCAAAATGGCAACCTATTATCAAACTAAACAGTGCATATTTGTCCTAAACCGGATCATATCGACTATGATAAGTAAAGCCTTTAATATTAAGGAAAAATAATGAATTTCTCTCTACAACTTGGACAATGACGATGAGATAATGATCTCTAGTTACAGACATTTGGGCAATGAAGCTCCCTTCTTCACCTTATGAGCAGCTACTACTGTTAGCGGCTAAAATGCCATTGGTTTGGTTTTCAAAACGCCATTAGTAATGTAATCAAAATGATAGCTCAAAGAGGAAGAAAAGTTTGGAACCTACTAAATGTTGAAATATAACACAAATGTTATAAAGGCCAAGGGTAAAGGATATGTGTTTGAAATTTTCGGTCCCTTTACAAAGATGTTGTTCCCAAAAGATTGGATGGGTCTAATCCTGATGTTCCTAGTACACAAGTAGACATTTTCCGCATAAATCGGCCTTGAATAAAAGCAGGTACGATGAAGAACATTGAATTTTACATGAAAAAAAATGCTGCGTACATGGCAACGCTATAATCAACGCTATAACACCAGATACGACTAAGAGCATAGCATTATATATGCAACCAATTGTAACAATTGCTCTATAAGGAGCAAAAAGGGATACATAAATATCAACGAAACGTTTGTGATAAGATAGTAAGCGAGGGGATATAATATAGTTGAGGTGTAGAGATCTAGCACGCCTATTATACTAAAAAGTAAACGGCGACAGATCTTTTTTTCGGCATCATAACTGAAGAAATCTAGTGGACTGTAGACGATGGGGAACTAACAGCATGACGGCTTAAAATGACCGCTTAAGAACAAGAAAGCTGCCGATGTGACAACGACATGAGAGTGAGCATGCATCAGCTCCTGAATGCAATTTGGTTGAATGAATGCATTCCCATTGGTTGAAATTGTGCGCAGGGTACAAAAAGTACGATCAATATATGTGTAGCAATTGTATCGTTGTACTTATACCTGTCGCTCAAAAGGATATGTCGAGTATGATAAGCGAAAAACTGACTCCAGTTCTAATTGGACCTTACCCGGCAGGTCTACAATTGGCTAGATAATCACATTACGGAATGTTTAGCAGACGACAAAAAAGGGGGAAAAATAAAAAAATAAAAATCGACACATTTTTGTCGTCTTTGTACAGAGCTATGGCCAAGTTTTTCTTCGAAATTTATTGATCCAAGGTTAAAAAACATGGAAACAAACTATCGTTCGATCTCCACAATATGCTTCTGGGGATGATTGTCAGGAAAACCGCATTGAATGTGAATAATGCCATTTTTGGCAAGAGCCATATTTGACCTGCGTATGCAGACGATGTAGATATCTTTCGTCGAAAAAGGGAATTGTTGCTACAATCTTCTCAGTCATTGACATGATATTAGTAAAAGTAAATCCGACAGTAAATTGAGGCCGAAAGCAAGTAATTAGTTTCGATAAAGTAAAATTCTGCTGGAGAGATGAATGTTGCCAACTGTACATTTATAGTGATGGATGATTTCGGCTCCGCTATGGGTAGAACTAATGGTGTCGGCCTGGAAGCTAGGAGAAACGTATTGCTTGCAATGGCTTTAGTAGTTTGTTTAACAATATGTTTTATCAGGAAATCATCCAGAAAAAAATATATGAACTTACCATTGCTAAAGAAAATATAGACTTCATAGTCATTTTGAGTTGTGTGTGCTGTTTATCGATATCGACGTGTTCAAGCGCATTGAAATTCAGCGATTGCGTTGGTAAGGTTGTGTTGTGCGGATGGATTAAAATGAATGCGTTGATAAGTCTGTGTTGTGCGGATGGATTAACATGATCACGGAAAACAAATCTTCACTAATGAACTCAAAAAGCGACGGAAGAGAAGTGACCGGAATTGAATTATATACATTAGGCTTTTCAAATATTGTCAGAACTTGCTGTGGGGAATTTAAAAATAAATGTAGATGCCCGACTTGGAATTCTTTTCATGTCATGAATGAAAAAATGTCTATTTTATTCTAGATTTATAACGAGTTATGTTTACGAAAAAAACGGTTTTTGGAGAAATAACAATACTATCTCTTTTTAAAACAAAAATTTTGCAATGTTTCTATTCTAGCAAATTAAGCCAATAGTGGATTTCATAAGAATTCAGGAACTTTAATTCATTTTCCACATCCTCTAATGTTCATTGTTGAAACTGTTCACTCATTGTTCATTAAACTTTACGCTGCATTATTAGGTTCCTTCTCATGGGTTAGAAGTTACATATTAAGCAACATCACATTCAAACAGAATTTAATTTTAATTTGTTTCTTTTAGATTCCTGCAGTGACTTTCTTCATTGTTATTTTATTTTCAGATTACTCGAATGTTTTTATGGTTCAAGAAGTTAAAGAACTTAATAATAAAATCTCCATTAAACTTTCCAAACCTACAGAAAAAGAAAAACAATTCAAAGTTTCAATGGTGGTATTCTTTGCAAATGATGCTCAAATAAACGTCATTCATATGATAATCAGCTACAAATTGTAAACCCCTCTCCACTTACACATTTATGCATTGCCAACCAGCAGTTCTATATCTTAAAAATATCATTTTGATGCAAATATTTACTCAACCTCTCAGTCAAGAAGTTACTATTCAACCATTATCAAATGTCAATGACATTGTGATAAAATTACAAAATAGTATTAGGAGGATATAGTAGACAAAAAGAAAATTATTTGCTAATCACAGTCAGTGCATTCATTCAATGAGTGGCTTTCAAGAAAACCGGTTTGGGGTAAAAGGAAAGAACAATTTGTTCAAAAAAATGCGGTTTTTTGACAAGTACGTTGTTTTTGCTGCAATTGTCTTTAATAGCAAATAACATTTTTGTACGCTTCTCAGGAATGTATTTATCAGGAACTATTAGTCCGAATGAAATAAAATTGATTGTCACAAATGAGCCAAAATTGACCAATTGCATTGGTCAAAAAGTCCGCTAAGGCTTCTAAGAAAAAGTTGATGTTCTGTCTAGAAAAAGACTATCTTCAATTTATGTCCGACAGAGTCTTACATGATTTCAATTATTTGAGTTTGTGTTACAGTGCATTAAATGACACAATTTTTAATTTATTGTACAGGGTGGCGCAATAGAACGTGCATATTGCATCATATTTTTTTGCGGGGTAGAAAAGGGGCGGGCGGGGGGCGCCTACATCGTTGGGTTGGCGGGCTCATGGAGTTTTAGTCGCTATGAATCACTTCGACGGGAAGCGTCGCGCATTTTGCGTGCGCGCATTTTACGAGAACTCTCGTTCATATATTGCTACCAGGCGACTATATTGTGCTGAATATGGACTACGGCGAATTAATGAAGCTCCGAGTGCTAATTTAATTAAAATATGAGCAAAGCGTTTTGAAGAGACCGGTTCAACATTTAAACCACAAGCAAATGGTCGCCCAAGAACATCTAGGACCGAAGACAATGTTGAGAGAGTTATGGAGTCAGTACGAGGAAATCCACAAATGCCGACACGCAAGAGATCGTCTGTCTTACAATTATCGCGACGAAGTTTGCAACGAATTTTAATATTGGATCTTAAACTGCATCCATATAAACTGCAATTAACACAAGAATTGAAAGAGTCTGACTTCATAGCAAGGCTTGCATTTGCTAATGAAATGCTTAATCGATTTTGCAATTTTGACAATATCCTTTTCTCTGACGAGGCTCATTTCCTTATGAATGGGTTCGTGAACCGTCAAAATTGTCGTTACTGAAAATCCCAAAATCAAACACCAGAAACCATTGCATAGTCCTAAAGTGACAGTATGGGCAGCAATCTCTGGCAGAGGAATAATTAGTCCTTTTTTCTTCGAAAATGTGTGGGGCCAAAACGTTACGGTTAATACGGAACGCTATGTTGAGATGTTGGACGGACTTTTGGCTCCAGATATTGAAAGTTCAAGAATAGTGAATTCCAGAACTTGATTCCAACAAGATGGAGCTACCTGTCACACATCAAATGACACCATGGCGATGGTGAAGCAGATGTTCCCTGGCAGACTGATTTCGAAAAGAGGTGATATCCCATGGCCCCCACGTAGTCCAGACTTGACGCCTCTTGACTTTTTTTGTGGGGATACCTCAAACACAAAGTCTACAGTAATAATCCAAGAAACATCGTTTATCTCAAGGAAAATATCCGTGGTGAAATGGCAGCCATTACACCAGTATTACTGAAGAAAGTTTTCAATAATTTTCGTTTGCGGTTAGAGGAGTGCCGTCGTAGAGAGGGTCACCATTTAGATGATGTTATTTTTAAAAAATAAACTCCATTTATTACTCTACAATGCCTTAGATTTATTCTAACCATACCTTTTGTATTTATTTTTTAATCTATTTTTTAAATATGCACGTTCTATTGCGCACCCTGTATATTATTATTATTGTATTAGGTGCCCAACTAAGTTTCCGCTGTTTGCCAATAGATGGCGCGAGCTGTAAGTGCTACTCAATTCTGCCATAATCTAAACGTCATGAGCCAAGCTTGGGCATATGGTAAACATACCGCTTCGACACAATAGTGATTTTTTTTTGACCTCACATTTTTTTGGTTGCGAGAAGTATTGAATTTCTTCTTTCAGTCGAAGAAAACGGCGGCTGAAACATATCGAGAGCTTCAAAACATTGACGGAGATGCTCTTTTAAGTGAAACAACGTATGGAGATGGGTTCTGTGTCTTTAACAAAGGTGATTTTGATGTGAAGGAAGACGGGGATCTTATTCACATTTTCTGCTGCTTGGTCTAAAGTTGCATCTTTATCGAAGAAAAACGGTAAAATATGTCGTGATTCCGAGTTTGTGTTTGACGGGCGCTCAAATAATACCGATTCAAGCAATTCCAAAACTAAGTAGTTTTTGAATACGAAATCGTATCCTGTTTTTTGCCATATCAAATGACGCACAACTTCATTATTTCGCATCGAGGCATAAAAAGTAAATTCAATTCAATTCAGCTAAAATATTTGCTTGCGGTTCTACAGTTTTCATAAGTTTTTGATCTTATAATATTTTTGCAACTTTCCAACCCCCCCCATTGCCTATTTAGATAGCGAAAACCCGGCTTATCGGTTTCACGTTCAAATACGCTAAACATATCAGATCAACACACAAATCAAACAGATGAATGAACCCATTACAAGGGAATTGGTCATTAGATGTGACATCTGACATGATGGTACATTGTGTTGAGGTTGAAGCTGTTGCCGGACGATGAGCATGACGTCTGTTTGATGCAAGATTGTACGAAAACATAGAATACAAACGATAGCATTGCAGACAATGGACATACGAGTATGCAAGCACATAGAAAACTACACTCAAGCTCACACACAGAGAAGTACCAATAATTACGACAAACATTTTGCAAGCGAACGTTGTTTGTGTTTGTGTGCCTCGGTGTTAAAATGCCAAAGACCCCTCTACCAATCCACCACCGCAAACCAAACTCAACGAAACTTTGCGACACAAACACATGGTCAAGCTGACATCTAGGGGCAACTATGGCCGGCCCTAAAGAACTGAGACTAGCACTAAATGAGGCGCTAGACTTGCATAATATGATGATATCGAATTAACGTCACATACGGACCGGAGACATGCCATACAAAGCCGTTATCAAATAAAATTCCATCTCCCCACCAACTCTTACACCTCTACCCTGCTCCTTTGGGGGGAATGTCTCTTTGAGATTAACGTATATAATTACAAGTGATTGAATTTTAGTTTTGATCCTTTGGGGACATCGTTGGGATGTGCTCATATGTAACAGATAGCCAGACAGACAATCTTTCGCATACATTCAAATGTATCTACAGCTAATTTCATACATGTCCAAGCGAGTGTTCGAGTATGTATTAGGTCGGAGTAGCAGATGACATTTGAATAAAAATTTTGCAAAACCAGCATAAAGTACTTAATGAGTTTTATATTGGACAAACAAGTACTTACAACTGTGTCCTAATAAGGGTTGAAGGGTCGAAGGAGACACATTGAAAAATTTTAGCTAATGGTGCTAACAAACAAGTTTAAGAGTTAAATTTACTAATTACGTTGCCGTACGTGGATTATGCGGCAGCCCTAAAGGGATGATTCCGCTGTTACTGAGAGAACTTCAATTTATTTTGTCAAGTAACTGTTTCAACTACTGGAGAAACCCACATTTTGTAAATAAATACTTTTCTTTCTAATCAAATAGTCTTCTTAAGTTTACAACACAGAGTTTGACCGCCATCTAACGTGTATTTTGTTAACAGTGTCCGATTTCGTCACTTTATTGCACGTGTGTTTAGTGAATTTTAATTTGGATATAATTAACGAACAAAAAATTCGTCTCAATTTTGTAATAAAAATTGAATTTTGAATCACTGAAAATAGTATAGAAAGCTTACGCAATTGCTTATGAAAAATACTTGCATATACATAAGTGGTACAGTGCATTAAAAAACACCACCAACGTCTTCAACTGGAGTTAGAATTGATAAAATGTAGAAAATTGTAATTGTAAGTTTAAGATAGATAGCTATGGAACTTTTTGTATGTCAATAATCAATACGTATAATTCTACATGGCGGTTTGTGCCTATCAAACTCGTTGCCACTCAAATAGTTCCACAGGAAGTTAATTTTATTTGAAAATTCCATCACGTAAAAGACACAGAATACTGCTAGAACGAATCAATTCCGATCCATATTCATAAAATATATTAAAGCTGATAATAAAATATGGATTTACGAACTTGACATGCAAGCCAGTCAATCAACTTCGGAATGGCGTCTTACAATTGAGCAAAAAAATTATATAAAGATAGATCAGGGCAATTTTCGTGATATTTAACGCTTGAAATTCTTATCAGGATGTTAGACAGTAAATAAGAGACAGCAAAGTTCATCGAAAACGGCCAGAAATCATCAAAGGAAATTCAAATATTTATCAATATATCCTTCGAATATATATCAATATATCCAGAATTAAAACGCATTTGAAAACAGCTGAATAGAGCCAGTTCGCCATAAATATGCTATAATTGGAATTGATTTTTTTTTTCGTATTGAAAAAAACTTCAGATAATTCGAATTTTTGTAGAAAAAAACACGTATATTCTACATAAAGTTATATGTATCTAATATTTTTGCATCATATTGAAGGCTTCACTTAGCATAATTAGAAGAATCTGACTTATTTCTATTATGATAATTTGTTGCCACTTTGAAGGAAATTCGATTATGTCTCTGTCATAGAAATCACCGTTTCTATTGGCGATTTTTACAAGCTTCCATTGAGGCTAATTTTTCAGTAGCGAAATCATCCGCCATATACAGAAAAAGGTAGTAATCACTTGATGCCGGTGCTTCATTATAAAATGGATGCACAGCGGCCTCTCAACCAAGCTCTTGCTTCGTGAATGACTAGTGATATGTGTGGCCTGGCGCAGTTTTAATGGTCAAAGCTGGCTGCTTCAAGCCTATTGCTTCCTTTAGACGGTTTAAGTGTTGATAGTGCACATGTGAATTAAGAGTTTGGGGAAAGCGAAGTAGCTCAAGGTAGACGATTTCCTGCCAATTCCACTAAACACGCAGCAAAACCTTCCAACCCCAGCATAGCCACTATTTGCGCCGACTCACCTAGACGCTGTTATAAGTGACAAAATTATATTTCTCTCTTGTAATATCTAACTCGTGAGCTAGAGTAAGCTAAATTTTTTTCTTAGTATTTTAAGTTTTTTATTTTTTTTTTCTGTTACTTATTAGATATTTTTAATGAGAACCAAGTGATTTCTCATACCTCTTCTGGCTTGCTGCACAAGTTTGGTCCAACGCAAAAGGACATTAGATGGAGAAATGTATAAATTAGTTATACTGACGGAAATTTTTGTATTGGTTTTGATTTTCTGCTGCTAATTTTTAAGTCAACAGATTTTACATCCAAGTATAATCCTCGACGCTGGATTAGTCAGCAAAATAGTCGATAAATATTTTAAACATAAAAAAATGATTTATTCTCAAAAATATGAACATTTTCATTTGTCTGCAGACTTTTTTATTAAATACAACTTAATCACTACATATTTGCCTTTGAATTGTTGACAATGCTAAACTATGTTATTAAGCACTAATATATAAAAGCGTAAATAGTTTAAAGCTCTCGTTTGTTAAAGCTCCCGTTGAATATGATTGCACTTAAGTCCAAAAATTATTTCAGCTATAAAAAGATATTAAAAACGTTATTAATGACGTAATTTAAAGTTGTCGAAGGAGTTGTTTTTTCCCAGAACTGCCCCGAAGACGTGACCGTTTCGACAGCATTCGGTTACAGCAAAATGAACCGACTGCACGCGTAGCCAGAATACGAAAATTTCCAAATCAATTAATCTCCAGAAACTCCACTTTCCGCTGGCCCCCAAAATCACCTGACTTTTTGTTTTATGGGGTTATGTCAAGCAAGAGGTGTACAAAACGAAAGCAAGGAATTTAACTGAATTGAAGGAGTTAATTAAAATAACAATTGAGGCGGTACCACAATGAATAATTTTGTTATCAGGTATTGCATATACGTGAATGAGCATAGAGGTCATCATCCTTATCGGTCAATCATATTCACAGTCAATTAGTAATATAAAATAAAATTGAATTTCCTACACATTAAAAAAAAGTAAATAATTAAATAAAAACATTGATTAAAAAAACTTATTTGAATTTCCTGTTGCAGTGCAATTGGTGTGCCACCCTGTACGTTTGATCTTTTGACCAGCAATGTTCGTCTTGTGCTCCTGGTGTGAAATTCACTAACACTCTTTCTACAAATCTGGCCTTTTTCGATGAATTCGAAGGATTTGAAGGCTTTGGTTTAGGGCATCTTAAGCAACATTTACGTTATTAGTAGAGAGCAGTAGCTATCAATATCATACTTTATCGCCAATTTGCAGCTACTGTTTTCTCCTTTTTATTAATATTAGATTCAGTTAAAGACGTTGGTCACCGATCACTTACCCATTTTGAGTGCTCCCTACTATTTATACGCACATAGTTTTAGTAAAGTCGAATTATTGTAGGTCTTTTGTAATATTTTCAACGGTCTGTCACATGAAATTTCTTTTCCAACATGAAATCTGAGACAATTTTTTTGTTTCATATTTTTATTCATTGTAAAAATCATAAAACGAACTTGAGATGCACTCATAAAACTAAGCACTGTAAACTATCTAAATCACACATCGTACTAAAATTCCCTGTTAGTATAAACGACAGTTTTGCCAACTTAGCCACAAAAATTATTTTGAAAATCTCTTAAAGCAAAATTTTCGAATGATCAATTTCTTATACTTTGTTTTTAACAGTATGTTCTATGTGATCAATAGTAAAAATGTGATTGTGAAAAATTACTAAACTATATTGCAAAATATGAATTTTTATACTTTTAAGGAATGAAGGCGAATATTATTTAATAGGGCCGAAAAAAAGCAAATAAAAGGAAGCATTTAAAGTACCAGACATGTTTCGACCAAATAACAAATTTTTAAACCCGCTGCACCCTTTGGTACCTTTCACAAAAAAGACCGACTTAACCAAACAGGCTACAAGAACGGTCCTAAAATTAGCCGTCTTGACGCATGGATGGTGCCAGTTGTTTGAAAATAAATAACATTTTTTGGTGAGGAGTGGCAACCTCATAAAACAAGTGCTTTTAATTTTAAGGCGTCACGTTGTTTAGTATTTTTTATTTAAGCCATTAAAAATTAACGATCTCAATGAATTCATAAACATGGAAAAAATTAGTCACCGTTATGTAATTTAATATTTCCATTTGATTTCCGGTTGATGTCAGTCCAACTAATATTAAAGCCGTATAAGATTCTACTCAGGGAGAGCCTACTTCTTAGTTTACGACTGTAAAATACTGGGTACTAGAGTTTAAACGAGGCCGTACTTGCAGCCAAGACGAACACCATAGTGGTCGACCAATTGAGGTGTCCACGACAGACACGGTCAAAATGGTATTGAATGATCGTCGGCTAAAAGTGCGTGAGTTAACTGACATGATAAGCATTTCGAAAAGTGCTATAAATCGTATATTGACCGAATATTTGAAGATGAGAAAGCTGTGCTCAAGATGGTTGCCACGCTTGTTTTCAATAGACCAAAAATAATACCGTAAACATGTTTCAGTAGAGCAGTAGAGTTTGACGATATTTCGCAGCAATAAAGCTGATTTTTTGCGTCGATTCATAACCATGGATAAGACGTGGGTCCACCACACCACACCTTATATAAAGGAACAGTCCAAGCAGTGGATTGAAATGGGAGAATCGTGTCCAAAGAAGATTGAGATGGTTTAATCTGCAGACAAGGTCATGGCGTTTGTTTTCTGTAATGCGCATTGGATTATTTTTATTGATCATCTTCAGAAAAGAAAAACCATCAAGAGCCAATATGATGCTAACTTATTGCAGCGTTTGGGTGATGAAATTAGGGAAAAAGGCCGCATTTAGCGAAAAAGAAATTGTTGTTTAATCAAAACAATGCTCCAATGCTCCACATGCGATGTTGCGATGACCACAATTAATGAATTAAGTTCAAGTTGTTTCATTACGCACCTCATTCGTTAAATTTAGCGCCCCCGGGATATTTTCTTATTTTAATTTTTTCAAACTTAAAAAAATGGCTCGGTGGTAAAATATTTGCCAACAATATAGAGGTGAAGCCTGCTGATGGCTATTTTAAGGAGTTTGACAGTTCTTGCTATAAACAGAATATAGAAGTTATTGAGTATCGCTGGAAGAAGTGTATGGAGCTGAAAGGAGATTATGTTGAAAAATAAGCAAGTTTTTTCAAAACTTCTTTGTGTCTTCTTTGTTAGGTCGGCGAGTTTGCTTGTATTCTTCAAGCAGTTGGACGCAATTCAGTAAAAGTTGGAGCACACCGTACTATCCGCGAACGTAGTTTTGAGAATGAAAATGAAATTTCTCATATCATGTCTTTTATCCAGTTGCCCCCAATTTAGCTGAATATGTTTAAATTAAGTGCAAAACGGACACAGTTCTTTCTGGATCTTATTGTACGAATAACTGATGTAATGGGTTTATTTTTAGCTTCATAGTTTTAAAGCAATTGCTCTAGACTTAATGAAATTTGGCACATATCATACTTTTGTGATGTATGTTCTAAGAATGAAAATAGGTAGGATTGTTACAACGCTTCTAGCATTTAAAATACAAATTGACTCACTCAAGAAAATTTTATTTTTCGGCAGAAATACCTAATTCTTAGGACGAAGTTACTGCAATTTTTGGCCAATGTTTTGTATTGTAATTCAATGGCAAAATATAGAAAAAATCGAACGGAGAGCCATGTCTCTTTTGGTTTCTCCTAGAAAATTGCACATTTATAGGTTCACATCTTTAATTGCATAGCATTAAGTTCTGTATAAGTTAGCAAACGTCAGGCATTTAGCAAATTTAGTTCTGCTAATGCAAAAGAACTGCATTGCCCCACCCCTTGGGATACTACATTCAAATTGGCCAATATATTAAAAAAGGCAGTGATTCACCTATAATTTGCAAGCGAAAAGCTCTGAAAATTAAAATGTTTTTTCTTTTATTATAATTTACACCAGAATGGTTGTGAATTCATCCATCTGAAATTTCTGTACTGATTAAAAATGTGCTAAGTATACAAAACAAATTCAGATCATTTATGTGTCGCAATTAGTAAATACAAAAACTGTGCATGATTTTAGCTTTAGTTATAAATATGGAATTTCTCTCTTACCGCGAATTTTCTCGGCACCGTTGTAATGAGTTTTTTTTTTAAATGTTGACAACAATTACTATTTCCTTGTGACATTAGAGGGTTCGCATTTTACACTGTCTCTCTATATCTCTTGGACTATGACTAACTACTTTATACTAAAAGTTGCAATTCAATTTTCATAGCCTCTCCCTAAGGTATCACTGCAGCCACACATAGTTGACTGTCTTGCAGTACTTTCATCAAACATGTACAACAAATTCTCTTGTTGCAATTTGTGCTGCTGTAGCAAATAATAACATAGTTAACGCACATAATATATAGTTTGTGTTTTTAAGAAAACTATTTTAACGTAAATTCCTTCCTTTGTATTCTTAAAACATATTTTTATTGTGGGAATGCTAACAAGTCGACAGAAGAAAAAAAACCAACACGAGCAACAGCAAATGGGGCTTACAGGAGCATCAACGTGAAATTCTCTTAGTCATAGTAATAAAACACACAAAGGACATTTTTCTCTTTACCATCCACTTCGTTTTCTTTTCGGTTTTTTTTTTTTGGTTTTTTTTTTTGTTTTGCTTGAGCTGAAATACTGAAAGGAATTTACCCTTCCTCCCACTGATGATGACATGAAATAAGTACAGTACAAAGCTACGTTGTTAACTTAACTTATTTCGGGTCGAAATAGCACACAAAGTAAATAACAGCATAAATTGTTAATAAAATTTTGAGAAAAATTGTATGAAACGAAACAGCAATATAATAATTTTGACACACTTGTTACTGATTAGGCAATAATTGAAAAAAAGAAGCATTCTTCTATAAGATGCTGGTATTAAATGTACTCAAAGATCCTGCTATGAACGTTCAAGGTAAAACACGTATTGGCAATAACATATTTTCAGCACTTCATTCGCTCAAGGTTTAAAGGACAGTCATTGGGAGTTAACATGTTCAAGTAGCTTAAATGCTGTAAAGAATAGTGAACAGAAAAAAACATTTTTCGACTGAACTCACAACAGAGTTACTTCTTTAACAAATTAAATTTTATTAGTGGCACTTGAGCATTTTTCGTTGTTCGTTGAAGATATATATTATTTTCCTATTCAATTTACAATTACCTTTCTGCAATAGTTTAGATTTTTGTCCTTTATATTGATTTACAATATTCGTTATGAATGAAAGGAAATCGACCACGTCAACACACCCCTTCTGTTATATCATTTAAGTTACATATTTTTAACTTTATACTTTTCTTCCATATGTACTGAATTCAATTAAACTTTGGCACACATAATACGCTTAACAAACCTATTTTTGCGAATGAAAATTGGCTGTATTGTCACGCCCCTGAATGTATCACATCTTTATATGTATATATAATTCTACTGTACGGGCGTTGTCAGTGAACTCCTCCTAAACGGCTGGACCGCTTTGCATAAATTTTTGTATATGCGTCTGGGTGGTGCCCGGGATGGTTTAGATTTACAATTCGGTCCAATTGGACAAAGGGGCGTGGTACCTCCCATACGAACAAAAAATTCAAAATCAATTATTTCTGCTCCTGCTTACGGTATTTGAACAAAATTTGGTGCGTAGGTTTGGTGTACATATCTTAAGTGCTACTGCAAATATGGGTGGGATTGGACAATGGGGCGTGGTACCTCCCATACAAACCACAAATTAAAAATCCATTATTTCTGCTCCTGCTAACGGTATTTGAACGAAATTTGGTATATAAGTTTGGTGTACATAACTTCTAACTTCTGCTGCAAATATGGGTAGGATTGGACAAATAGGCGTGGTACCACCCGAAGAAATCAAAAATTAAAAAAACCATTATTTCTGATCCTGTTATAGGAAAATTTAAGCTTTTCAAATACTGACTTTATTTCACTTCTCATTTTTCTATGTTTCCCGACAGACAAACAAAGAACGTTGTACACGTGAAAGCGTTGCAGTAATTTTAAATCTCAATTAAATTGACTTAAATTAAATAATTTTTAAAAACTTTACAAAAAAAGTATTAAAAGCATTCATTTAAATAACCAAACTTTTCAAACAAAAATTTAAATACAGAACCATCTATCCTGAAAATTGTAAATCATTAATTTGCCACCTTTGAAGGCAGAACAAAGTTTGCCGGGTCCACTAGTATAGGTATATAAATTTGTCGATTTATGACGAATCAGTTGTCGCTGTATAACGTCAAAGCGGAAGACTAAGTTAAGTTTTGTTGTTTGTCAATTCAAATAATCCTTTTTTTTTTTTTGGCAGAGTACGCATTTACATATCCATGAGTAACCCACACACATTGTCGTAAAATATGAGAAATTAGTAACGATTTGTACACACTCCCCACGATGGTAGATAATTACAAACGAAAATAACTCACCAATAACTGGCATCAACACATTACACACTGTCCGCTATCGTATGAAATTACCCACGACAGCTACACATTCCACATGAGTAATGTGCAGCTGTACACAGCACAAAGCCGTGGGTACTTACTTTTTTTGATAAAAATTGGTTAATTTTCCCCCTGACTCTCAGCACACTTTCGCATCAACAAAATACTGCGGTTGAAATTACATGTCAGTTCACCTGACTAAAATGTGCTATTTTAATTTATCCAAATTGGTTGATTTTCGCTACTATCCTACCAAAACTAGACTGGCAATGTGGCCAGTTGTACAATATTGTTGAAATCACACAGAATTGAATGAGATTCTCTGGTGGTCATAGTTCTGAAAAAAAATAACCCTTTCGACTTCTTAAGGTAATATTTTAGTAGCAACAGTCGTCAGAAACTTTAAATTTGAATTCTATCTGAGTGACTTGAAACGTTTGTCATCAGTTTTAGAAGAATTATGATTCATATATACGTCCACCTAACGTCTTTGATAAATCGCAATATTCTTATCAATAAAATAATAAATTGTTAACCTTAATTAATACAAATTATGGTTATTATAATCTACTTACAATTTGCTTTCCTCCGCTCAAAAAAAAAGGGTAGACAAACAATTAATTTTAGCCAAATCGGTTAATTTCATACACAAATTAAATTAACATAACATAAAACATTTTCATTCTAAGAACTAAGTTCTGTAAACGCCTGAAGCTTGCTAAAGTATACAGAATTTATTTTCAGAACAATAGAAATGAACCTATGATCATACTGGTACGTATTGGAGGTACCAGAAAGGGTGAGTTTATCAGTCTGAATATTTCACATTTACAACTGTATTTTGGGAAATGGCTCAATGTGTGCGGTGGATACCAGAACTGGAGTCAAAATTGAGCTCATTTTCATTCTCAAGTCATGTTTTAACAAACGGTTAACGTTTTAAAATTTGCTGTGTAAGTCATATGGGTGATACCAAAAAGGAAATGGTTAACCGGTCATTTTTTTAGCATTTCAGGGAAAATACTGAACTTCAGAAAACAAGTCAATGTGTATGGGAGGTACGAGGCGAGGCTTATAAAGAAGTCTACGAGGGTTTTACGTGAGTCTCGCCGTGAAGGCCTTACCAACGGTGTGCGACACACTGGGCATATTACAATGCAATTGCCAACTCCCCTTGGGATAGCCAAGTAAAGCTTTGACTATCTAGGAAAAGGGGCTGACAATGCTCGTACTACCACAATTGTCAACCCTTTCTTCGCAGCCAGGAGATACCAAATTGATTATTGCTAGTATGGAACATAATCCCCATTGGCGAAGGTGAGGCCTACCTTACCACCTCTGCTACTTTGTGGGTCTGTAGCACGCAGTTGCAATGCAACTCCACATTTGAGCACAAAATCTCTACCAGCGATTATGATTTCAACCACAACCCGCGTGATGCTCCCTCTAGGGGTACTACACCAAATGATCAGGCGGGAACTCAGTCCCGGGGCCTCCTGATCCTCACACTACCGGCCAAACTCACCGGTTGGATCTGCGTAGTAAAGCAAAAAGCAAAGTTACTACCAAATTGTGATTCATATATCATACTTCGCGGTATTGGTCGCCCTGTGGCAAAAGAACACAGAATGAATATTTTTACATACCTGCTGACACGGAGACCCCAGGCGGATGGAACGGTCGATACTACATTGCAAGGATGCAGCACCCTCACCGGTGGGAGGGTCAAATTTTAAGGAATTTCATGTAGATAGAGATAGAGCTAAAGGCAATTATGGCATATACCTGCTAGCTCGGTAAACTAACATCGCTCATAAGCGATAAAACACATTTGGTCCATAAGACATTTGGTGCTTTAAATTCTTCCTCTAGGGTATTCAATTTTAGTGTACCAAATTATATACACTTTCCATTCTTTCTTTAAGTGCAAGCATAAAAGCGCAAATTTTTATTGAAATTGAAAATGTCGACTTAATATGTAAGATAAGTCGCCATGCATTACTAGTACCAGAATTGGTATAAAATGTTGTCATATAGGTTCTGATATGCAGGTTCTAAAACTATGGAAATTAAATCTTTTTAGTGGACCACCCAGACTGTGAGCGTCAGCCAATAAATAACATCACGTCAGATTAATGAATTTTTGACAGGGTCACTTAATTCTAGGTGAAAAATTCATGCTAGATTAGTGCCAGTCAGTTCACTTCAATTAAATTTGGGTAAAGATTGTATTGGAAGCCAAGAAAAAATTTTCTTCATATTATTAAAAAAAATTGTATCACAGTTTTAATTGAGTTCTATTACTCTTTCATTTTTCTTAACTGTAGATCAAAACAATTAGAATCTGTGTCACTTTAATTTAAATCAAATGTATGTGAACTACATAGCAGTTCATATGAAATTAACGCCAGTATGGACAAATATAAACACATTGGCATCAAACCATTTTAGTATAAAGTACGAAATGTGTTAAAAAAATAAGGCGAATTTTCAAATTTCGCGAGCTACGTACATTCGACTTCCGATTATTATTTTTTTTATGTTGGTACACTCGTCTCGAAGACATGTTGACGTTTTTATCCGTATAGCATGTTTAGTTTGATTGTGAAAGGCATAAATAAGACAAGTGTTGTGCGAGTTTGGCGATCTTCTGCCATCGAAAAAAATGGATTAAAGAAGTTGCAAATTTTGTGTAAAAAATGGAATTAAGTGCTCAAATACACTTGAAATGTTGACAGTGGCATGCGGTGAGAGTACTCTGAGTCAAAAAAATGTTCACAAATGGTGCCAGCCTTTCACAGAAGGTCTCAGAAGATGTGAGTGATGACGCGCGCTCTGGGCGCCCCAGCACATCAACAACCGATGAAAATGTGGAGAAAGTGAAGAAAATTATTATGGAGAATTGTCGAATCACAATTAGAGAAGTTGCTGAGGATGTCGGCATATAGGTTCGCTTATGCCATGCAATCTTTTCGGAAATTTTGGGCATGAAGCGTGTAGCAGCGAAGTTCGTTCCAAAATTGCTGAATTTTGACCAAAACCATCGCACCACTCAGGAATTGCTGAACGACGTCAACAATGATCCAGATTTGCTTAAAAGGGTCATAATTGGTAACGAATCATGGGTATATGGTTATGACATCGAAACCAAAGCCCAATCGTCCCAATGGAAGAGTCCAGGAGCGCAAAGACCAAAACAAAGCACGCCAAGTTCGATCAAATGTCAAGGTTTTGTTCACGGTTTTCTTCGATTACCATAGCGTAGTTCATCAGGAGTTTTTACCACAAGGTCGTGCGGCAAATAAGGAGTATTACCTTGAAGTTATGCGGCGTTTGCATGAAGCAATACGAAAAAACGCTCGGAATTGTGGAAAAAACACATGGCCTTTGCGTCATGATAATGCACCTGCTCACTCATCTGTGCTGGTGAGAGATTATTTGGCCAAAAATAACACCATTATCATGCCTCAGCCACCGTATTCATCAAATTTGGCCCCCTGCGACTTTTTCTTGTTCCCAAGACTGAAGAGACCCATGAAAGGATGGCGTTTTGGGACGATTAAGGAGATAAAAACCGAATCACTGAGAGAGCTCAAGGACATACCAAAAAGTGTATATCAGAACTGCTTCAAGGATTGGGAAAAAAGCTGGCACAAGTGTATTATATCTGAGGGGTACTAGTTTGAAGGAGATAAAATAGAAATTGATGAATAAATAAATATTTTTTGAGAAAAATGAAGATTCACTTTAGGTTTTGAACACACCTCGTATGAACATTCTTATATATGTGGACATATTCATGTATAATTCATTTGTATTTCTAATTATGCATTAACACGGAGAAACCCAACAACATATAAATTGATTTGTCAAAACTGTAACACCCAGAAGGAAGAATTAGAAATACCAAATGTTTTGACCAGACCGCATCCATGAGTTTTTAAATCGATTGAGCTATGTCCGTCTGTCTGTCCAGCTGGCAGGTAGACATGGCAACTACCATCTTTAAGAAACATCTTGACGCTTCGTATCGCTTAATACAGGGTGTCCGTCGGGAAGGTATACTACTTTGTTTGTTCATAATTTTTGATTAACAAAAGTCCAAGGATTTGTTATCCGAATTAATTGAAGTTCAGTAAAATTTTACTCGCTCATGAGGAATTTGTTTGAGGAATATTCGATCACGATTTTGATTCTATGTAATATTTTTGTGTACTTCGTTTATTTAACCTTTTCTAAAGCTAAGTTCATTTTATTAATTTTAATAAAAGTTAATTAAATCTAAGTATTATTTGTTAAGTAAACTTGAGAAAATTGCATACTCAAATTTATGAAAACTTTTTTTTAAAGTGCGCTCTCTCTGTACGTATTAGACATTTTAATACCTTTTTAAATTGCCGCAATTTTTCTTGTTCTTCGCTCTATTAAAACAATGTGTAGACAAATTTTTGTAAAAAAAATATTGCACAAATTCTCCAGACAAAGCAAAATGTGAAACAGGAAAACGCATTTCTCCCACAAGCCAATGAATAATATATTTTCAGGGCGAAGGATGCTGTCACTGCAAGAGCCAAAGCCGAAAAGAAACATCCTAATTTTGTCTACTTATTACGACAACACCGCCGTTTACAACAACTATAGCAACAATGTGGTTTCGTTAAGTTTATTGAACCATTATCAGCATGCCTCATTGCCAAAGTCATGTCAATAGCAATGGCTGCGCTTTATATCCCTGCTGCAGAAACTATGGGGGTGACTGGCTGGCACTTTTAAGTTTCTCATAAAAATGTAATTTACGGCAAAAGGCCGAGCGAATATTAGCCTCATCACTACCACCCCCAGTGCTTTTCTTATTGCATCCCCAAAGAGGAAAGAGAATTTAACTTCCGCCTCGCTTTCTCACACACAGCTGACTACCAATGTACGCATACAATAGCATACGCACACACAAGCACACAGTCACTTACATGAGCTAGTGTCTGTAGTCCATAGTTTTATTGTATGCTGGCAGTTACGAATATATGAGTACAACACCCTTGATAATACTCATAGTTAAGTTTTCTTTAATTTGCAGAAAAGCATCTTTTCCACATACATCTCCATCGGCGACTCTGCCTCCCATTTGTATTCCTTCCATCGATGTTTGGCGGAGTGCATGTATTTGTGTATTTGTGTTTGTGTTTGTGTGTGTGTGTGTGTTGTGTATTTGTGTACATTATCCTTGTTTGTTTTCCATGTGCAGCTGAATGTGCTCGTGTGAGTTTGTTCTCCAGCTGATAAAATCAGACATAAGTACTTTAATGAAAGTTCCAGGCAAAAGCACCAACAAAATGAGAACGGAGTACAAAAAACGCAAAAGAAATCTAACAACCAAGTCTATAGGAAGTGAAAATAGTTTCTTTCTATGGATGCTGGCAATTCATAAAAGGACAGTGGGATAAAAAGTGTTTAGAATTACCATCAATCAGCAATCGGAGGGATGGGGGAAGGAGCCACTTTTATCAATTGCATCAAAGATGAACAGATTATTTTATAACTATCTTATCTTATCTTTCATACAAATTCTTAGCTTTATATTTTCCAAGCAGTTCTACAAAATTCAAGTCAATTTAGAACATATCATGTTCTTCATAAACTTAGTTCTGAGAATGAAAACGTTGTGTTTTGCCGCATCACCTTTAATATTTCCCGAATTACTTATTCAACCAATATATTCTTAGGCTCACAACTTTTATTCCACAAAATTCTGCCTAATTTGGAACACTCTAGGCGTTTGCCAAAGTACGGTTTGAGAATGCGATTTGGAATACAGGCGGGCCACAACAACCTATGGTTTTTATCCACCCTATTGATTTGTAACTCTTGTTGATCGGGAGGGCTAAGTAGACCCATTTCGACATGTTCATACAAATGTCCGATATAACTCATATATCCCATGTTTTGAATATTTTCACCAATTGTAATGAATTCACTCAGATTTGGCTCACCTCATGCAATTAGTAAACTAAATTCTTAGAATGAAAATCGAGAGCATTTCCTTAGTTTCACAGCTTTTAAATAATTATACTAAACTCAGCCACATTTGACACAAATAGTGCGTTTGATACGTTTAGTTTCGAGAAAGAAAAAATCTGTACTATTACCTCCATTCGGATGCCAGGTTGTTTACCGAAATTTATTCCGAAAAATTTTTCTGAAAATAGTCTACACTGTCACCATCCTTAGGGTACCCCTTGTACATATTAGACGATTTACCAAAAATCAGTAATTTTTCTACAATTTCCAAGCGCAGGATGCGAAGTTTTAAATAAATTCTAATTATTAGGTTGAGTAAAATTTAATCTTGAATATTTTATTGTACATTTATTAATAACATTGCATTGCATTGTTTGCATTTCTTAATAACACCATTGAACCATTACAAAAGAACGCCGAGTGAACGTATATGTAAGTCAGTTCACTTGGCTCGTTTAGCGCATTACAAGTTTCAAATACATGCCCTAGCAATGAAATTTCGGTAGCCTTCCTCCACTGCGCGCATCGTTTTCAACTATTCAACCTTTTACTGGAATTCTAGTTCATCTGTCAAAAAAAAAAAAACCAGCCGAATCAATCACTGCGTTTTGATGCCCTTTAATATGCTGAAGTGGATATTGTTACAATTTATATACGAGTATTTAGCTCTAGACTCTAACGAGGCCAATTCACTCCGATGACAATGAAGGGTTCATAGAGGAATATAGATCTCCCGAAAATTTCATAATTCAAAATTTTTCGGTGTATGGCAAAATACGAAGGTCTCGCGTCTGGTGTAGCTACATTTTTATTCACTATACTGGCAACTACCAACACTGATCCTTTGCTTTATTGTGTCTGGCTCTGTTTTATTGACTCTGAAGGAAGAAGAATCTGAAGATATATGAAATAACCCACAACTTCAAAGTTAACTTTTCAACGCTCTCGCAGCATTCCAAAGAAATAGATATCTTCATCGACCAGAAACGTTTACAATACTTCGGTTTGCTTTCGGTTTTGAATTTGTGCATTTATTTTAAGTACTTTAAAAATTTGTGCTAGATTCATATTCGAGTCAACAATTCACATCATGCATTGACTTGTTTTTTACCTAAAACGACATTAGAAATCGATGGATAATTTGGTACGAAAATCTGCAACGAAAGTATAGTTTTATGTCGATCCGTTTCTAAATCTGCCCGTTGTACGAATTGCGAAAAATTAAAATGCTTCAAATAAATTAATTTGTGAATTTACGACATATAAATCTCGCTTTTGTCTTGCTCTTGAATTGAAAATTTTCAAATGTAATACAAACAAATAAATCTGAATCAAAATTGTTTCAAGTTCATTTCATGTGTAAATCAAACTTCAATTTGTATGCAGTTTCGTTTTTGGATGTGTGAAATAGAAATAAATTTAAATAAAGTTTTGATTCGGTGATCGGTATTAGAATAATTTTATATAATTTTGCTAGGAATTACAGAAACTGGAACTATTCTAGTACATATTTGGTAGGATTTCAATAGTGGTTGGTTGGATTTGGTAGTGGTATGTATTCCATGCTACGAGCAGACACGTTGATAACGGACATCGATTGGAACAAACAGTCAGTTTTGGCTTCGATTATCTTTAAATATGGTTATCTTGACATCAATATTAACAGTGAACGCCAGCATTATGAACTAGTTATATTTACAGCTGTTTCCCTTATGAAAGGTACAAACTTTAAACGCTTAATACCCTCACCTTTCTTGGTATAAAGATTGTGGTTGTGATATAAAGTGCCCAGAGAGACACTTTTGGTAAACAGAACTCTCGCTGTGGGATAAACCAATCGTAACATTACGATGCCCAAATTGATACAGTATCGCCAAAGGTCTAAGGACTCATTTGTAGCAAAACGGCCCAGGAAGATCTTTTGTACTATCACAGATAACATCGTTTTAGTTATTATTATTACGTAAAGGCATACCAATTTGCGCTCATGTTAAACTCGCCAGCGGGTTAAATATTTTTTACCGAATCGACCTGTCAAAGTCAACTTTATAAGCGGCGATAAAATGATACGTGCGATTTTTTCCATTAACTGCTTCTGGATCTTTCTCAGTGTGAATACATGGCTTACCGTATGTAAATGTACGTTGACAAGGTTCTATCAAGTCTGAAAGGACAGGCTTTAGTCCTGCATATAATACACTTTATGGTACTTTAAATTCGTTAGGTAAGGGATTGATATAAGCGATAAATGGTATCGCTTTACTAAACACAGGAAACTACACGTTTACATCCCAATCATTGAGATGGTTAAGCCAAGGCGTATTTCATAACCAACGTATACTCATTTTCAGATCATAACCACTGGTCTTAAGTAGATCCGACGGAAGACCGCCAACAACTGTGCACTTGTTGCTCTTATTTCTGTTATTATTGATATTCTCAGCTCATTTTGGCTTGCAATTGGATCAATCTATGTCAATGTTAACGATTGCCTTGATTTCTTCATTTGCCTAATGGTGCTTACCAACGTGGTGATTGATGAAGAGCTTTTGTTCCCACAGCTACGTAAGAAAAGAATCCCTTTCAACTTTGTATGTGATTCCAATAAGGTTATATGGCTGGCCATATAGTATTGCCTATCAGGGTAGAATTACAGTGAAAATTCACCAATAACTTGGCATCAAGGAACTTCACATTTTGTGGTCGATCCTTAATGTCCCGCAATTTTACTACACCAAATTTTTTGCTTACGGATTCTTTGCATGAAGGAAGTTTGCGAAATATTAAATATTCCACCGAAAATGGTAAATTAGATTACACTCAGAAAAGCTGAAGCAAATAATACTGTATTAGAACATATTGAAATTAAAGCCATAATACGCAAAGGAGTTGACACACGTACAAATGATTGAACATATCAACAACATTAAAAATTCCCGCAATTGTTTCTACTGTGGAACACCGTAGTGAAATATCAGGGATATAGCAGCGTATCGAGTGAGAAATGTGTGCGATAGTTTCCCTCACCAAAAGCCAAAAAGCATTGGGTGTTGAAACTATTGAGTTGTATTATTCTTTGTTTGCCTGATATTCAAAGGATATTTCACAAGGCGAGTGTGCGTGTATTTATGTGTGTATAAGTTTAGTGAGTAAAAAGTTATGTTGATGCTGAAGGAGAAACACTCATCAACAGTGTTTTTGCATTGGCCCAAAGGAACAGAAGGAGAAATGGGGCGAGAATGAAAGACAGGAAGAGTAATGGGGAGACACTTGTTTGTTTTTCCTACGATGCCATTGATATATTGAAGTGTTGCCAAATGTCCTTAAGGCCAAGAGATATTTTATTGAATGCTCTCAACGTGTGATGAACGATAATTAAAATTTTCCTCAACACCTCAAAATATAATTGAGTACTCTGATGGTAACAAACTTCCGGCAGCAAAATCAAGCAAAAAAAAAGAAAGGAGAACGGGAAGGAAGTTTGTATATCTTTCAACTTTTCAATGAAATTAAATGCCTCATTACAGTCAGAGAACTGAGGTTAGCTACTTCTCTTTTCGAATGACAAGTTATTGAAATAAGGATGAAGATGAAATGACGTGACTCCAAATTGTTAGCGGAGCGACTTCAGCGTAAGTAGGAGGTAGTATTAGTTGCAGAATTTAGGGTGGAGTATTCATAGAATTGCAATATTTGTAAATATTCCGTATAAATGTAACAGAGCGGAAAAAGACTCGTTGAGATATTTCTGTCAAAATTTAATATAAAAACATAAGAATTTACACTCTTTTTAGCATAATCACTTAACATTTTAAGAAGAAATATATTGAACAAATCAAAATCATTTTTTGCTTAGCCCATTTAAAATACGGGATGGCTGTTAAAAGTGGCTGCAATAAAAAACTCAAATTCGTATAAATTATCATACCTCCATCCGCAGCAATAAAGACAGGCATCATTTGATACGACGCAAACGTAACATAGAAAATGAGGTATTTAAAGCACCGAATAACTTTAGACCAAATGTCCGTACAGACCGCCGTGCTCAAATGCAGGCGGGATTCAGGATTTCATTAGAAATCTAAAGCTAAATAAGGCACCGGCTATTGACTTAAATACACTAAAAATGCTCTTACATCTGCTATTATCGCGTTAGAATATCCAATGAAAACATGCGATATTTCCCACCAACATGGAAAAATTCGGTTAATTGTCATAAAATCAATCAACCAAATTGAAACCAGGGGAGAATAAAACCTTACTTTCTTCTTATAGCCTACTTTTGAGTATTTCCAAGCTATTCGAAATTTTCCCTCTCCGCTAATAATACAATTCCCGATCATCAGTTTGGATTTAGGGAAGGCCACAACAAATTGAATAGTATATTGCTTGACTAATACAATAAAGCATTCATTTAAATGCAGGGAATATTGCAGTGTAGTATTTCTCGCCGTTGTTCAAAGTTAAAGTTTGGCACGATGGTCTGGTGGTAAAAATTAGGAAGGAATAAGCACACATTTCTTTAGTCAAACCTGGACAGTAAAAACTTTAGTGTAAAGTATGCTGACTACTATACAGACGAGTCAGTGTCTTTCCTTGTCCTTGTCCTTCCTCAATGCAGTGTCCTCGGCTCCCTAATTTACCTTATTTTTAAAGGTGACATTCTGGTTGATGAATCACAAGGGCCGACTCTAGCCTGCAAATATCGTCCAAGGTCACCTTAAACGAATTTAGAAGTGGCTCATCGACGAGAGGATAAGTATAAACGAAAGTAAATATAGACAAGTGCCATTTACACTTCTGCAGATTTTAGAAGTTATCAATATTATCGTCCGTCTGGAGAGAAGGCTGACTTGGAGAAGACACATTGAGGCTAAGAAGATGCAAATGAACTTGAAAATTACGCAACATCAGTGGTTGCTTAATAAGCACTCAAACTTACACCAGATAGACTTACACTAGACAGTAAAGTTCTCATCCATACGAGCATAATTATGTTATTAAAGGCTTTACGCGACATTACGAAAGCTCCCTGGTACAGAGTGGCGTACGAATTGTGCTACAAACACAAAACGGTATACAAGCAACTGCACACACAGTCAGGATGGTTATGGCGAATCTCCAGCGAAAATTCCCAAAGAAATTAATATCCAGAAACTGCACTTTCCGCTGGCTGCCAAGGTCACCTGATCTGACTGCACCAGACGTTTTTTATGGGGTTGTGCCAAGCAAGAGATGTATCAACGACATCAAGGAATTTGACTGAATTGAAGCACTCCATTAAAACAATAATTGAGGAGATTCTGACTTCAACCCCTTAGGCTGCAATGAATAATTTTCTGATCAAGTGTCGCATATGCGTGAATGAGCATAGAGGTCATTAACGGTCTGTTATCTTCAAAACCAATTAACTATATAAAATAATATTAAATTTTCCATACAATAAAAAAAATATTATATTATAAATGAAATATATTAATTAAAAAACTTTAATTCCTTATTGTAGCACAATTGGTGCGCCATTCTGTATATAACAAACTTAAGTATGCATAAGGACTCGAAAATAGCTTATGTGGCAGACGAGATAGGAAAGATTAAAATTTGGAAATTGTTGGGAAAGATTAGTAACCCTTTTACACCTTCCAGACTCCGGAGAACCGACTTTGGGTACCCGTGAAAAACGCTGTTAGGTTAATCATATCACAGTTAGTGTTTTTTTTCAAAGTTTTAATTTTCTCTCTTTTTTTCCATACCACTTTATTCTCAGGGAACAGATGCGCGCCAAAAGTGAATTATATTTTGATATCGCAACATTGAAATAATTCGACATATTCCGTCTGAGTCCACACGTAGTCCAGCTTGTCACATTTTCTAAATTAGACTCTTCTTTATGAAAACTACATTGCAAATATAGTGCCAGCGGGGCGTTATTGATTCAGCTCTCAAAGGTTCAGGTCTTGGCCTCATCACTTACGTAATATGTTCTACTAGGAGCAACATATAGATCAACATCCTCACGGGAACTGTTGGTTCACCTATCATGTGTTTAGGCCTTGGTCTCATCATTCATGTAGTTCCCCCTACGAAAAACAACACATCGGTCAGGTCAACTTTTTTTCGTATTATTGACCCACCATGTGTTCGGACCTTGGCCTCATTACCCATGTATTCTACCTTACGAAGACAAATATATGAGCCTGAGCTCATGTGTCCGAACCTTGGGAGTGAGACATGTGTGTGACTCACTCCCCTTTGGCTAATATTGCTGTGAGACCAAATGCGCGGATATTGCGTGAAACGTTGTAAACGCAAACGATGCCTAACCTGGAGCATTCGAGCTACTCAAACCATCACAAATTGTCTTGTTCATTTAGTTCCTAAACTATTCCCCGCCTATGTCAGAAGACCACACAGAGAAAAACATGCAGCTAAAAACGATGTGGAGAAGAAATATATTCATCGATGACTAGATTTAAGATTCAAATACTGATTGTTAAGCTTCCATAAGGTGGGGGGTCAATAATTCATATTAAGCAGAAAAAAAAATGTTCTTCACACGTTTCTAAATTGACAGAACTATGTTCGTTGGTCTGCCCGACTGACTGACTGCCTGACTGACAGGCTGCCTGCCAGCCACGGCAATTATGGCAAATCTTTATGAAAATTCCTAAAACTTGTCATATGTAAATAGCTTTCATTGAACCATTACCTCTGGTACTTCCCATACAAATTTACCGACTTTCTGAAATTCAATTTTTTTTTTCCAAGTAATTACTAATCGTTTGATTGTCATTGCTTTGTATTTGAATTGCTTTATAATGCTCAGTAAATTTTAAAAATATAATGAACATTGCAGTTTTGTCTTCTTTTAAAATTTGTACTTCGTCAAAAATTGCAGTTAATATCCAAGGTTATTCATTTAATGGTTTCAAACTGCCGATCTGGCAAGGCGGTCAGCTGTTAAGTATCTGTTATCTGAAGTGTTATTTATTTAGTGAAAGGTTTGCCATTTATGAATCTGAATCGCTTAACAACCGAAGAACGCACCAAAATAGTTAAAACTTCAAAAAAAAAAAAAAAAAAATGGTGGTTCAAACATGGGCACTTTTCGTACATTATGGGGTGGTTATGGTTGCCATAATCGATCAACTGTGCAAGGAATTGGCAAGATCGTAAAAAAATTTGAATAGACTGGAAGCGAAACATATGTGGTAAGGACTGTGAATTATCGCAATGTACGCACTGTCGAAAATATTGCTTCTGTTAGTGAATGTGTAGCGGATAATTCGAATTTCAACGCAGAGTATGTTGGCCATATGTGATAACCGATTATTTTGGCCGGCAGTTGAAGATTATGAACTGTGCGATATGTGATTTGAACAAGACGGTGCCACACAGCATGATTGATTTGGCTTTATTGCTCGAGAAGTTTTTAGACAGAGTAATTTTACGTTTGGTCGACGTCAATTGGCCACTAAGATCAAGCGATTTAATGCCGTTAGATTTTTTTGTGGGGCTACGTCATAGTCCGTGTTTATGCGGATAATCCCCAAATGTTGAAGCATTTGAAAACCAACATTTGTTAAGTTGTCGCAGAGGAGGTCATTTAAATGGCAACGTATTTCGTACACAATGTCATGATCCAAG
>JAHXMU010000160.1:655581-681495 GCA_019455685.1 Philornis downsi
TTGAAAAGCTTCTCGATTATTTTATTATTTTTCTTTTGCAATCCTGAATTTGGGTCTCTCTTCAGTCTTTGATATTTAGACATATTTTAATTTTACATTTAATTAACTTCAATATGAAACGGCCTAACTAGGTCAATTTATACCTTAAAGCTAATGTTTTCACTATGTAAACATCCATGAAATATGATGACAGTACACTAATGACCAAAATCACCCGCGGACAAAGTCATAAATCTTTTCTTTGATAACTCGGCAATAAACCAATCGAATGTTTTATTAACCACAAAAGATGTGTTTCTGTTTAAATAACTATTTGCGCGGTTACGCTTGTTTGAATTTATTGCACGTGGATTAAATATTCATAAACATCAAATAAACCACTAAACTCTTCAAACAATTCCGGTGGCAAAATAATAAATAAATTGCATTCAAGTCATTACCTCCTCCCCTCCCAGAAGTTGTCATAGTTACGCACAGCTGCAAATAGGTAACTATTTCGGAGGATGATCATTGTGGTGTAAACAATTTGCATAATTTTCATGTCAGATTTAGCCGCTGATTTTGAGACCACAAAACCAATAATGGTTCCCGTGCGCATAAATGCATATATTTAGCATGAAATACGTTAGAGTTTGATAAAAAAAAAAAGAAAAATTCTTCAGTAAATTACAGGCAATGTTGAATCTGTAATGTTATTCCTATGAGTGCTCGACACCAGCTGGCTGTTATATCAATGTTGAATTTTGTGTTGTTTTGTGTTTATGGCATATATGATATGTAATGTTGTGAGGTAAGTTTGATACTGTTATTTAATTTTATTTTTATTTAGAATTTATTTAACGCTTTGCCAAATTTTTAACTAGCTAGAGAATAACTAATGCCTGCAGCATATTTTGGTAGGAGGAAATATGTATAAAATAATTGTGTAGTCCGTAGCAGAATTATTTCATAGCGAGAGTATAAGTAATATAACGTAAAATCATTTTTTGAAATACCATATTCGCCTGGTGGTTCTGATCCTGACAATTTTTTATTTCCTCTGATATGTTTTGTAGCTTTTAGTTATCCAGTCGACGCAGCGACAAAAATTCATGTCCAGAATTTTGAATGTCGCAGAGTCCTATATTTTTCTACCTCATCTACAACGTGGTTTGTTTACGAAGATGGTTTCAAAACTCACCGAAATGATGTGTACTCGTATATGGTAATTTTGATGTGTTAGTTTACGACTTCAGTTTAGTTGGAAAGAGCCATCTAGAAGCTAGTTGGCGGGTTTATTAGTTTCCATTTAAAATTCATAATGACATATGCATCTCCAGTTTTGAAGGCGGGACTAGTCGAGGGGTAACGCGTTTTATATATACGAGTAAATAATCTTAAAAAGTGATACGAAATAATGCGACCGTCTCTAAAAATTTAGCAGCTACCTCTCTGAAACTTAAATGATGATCTATAACCGCCATTTCATTTACATTACCCGAATTGTTAACTTCAATTGATGACGTTGATGCCCGACCAGAGTAAAGTAAATTTTCCTTCAAGTTTCAACCAATTTTGAATGATCTACCCCATTCACATACAAGTTAACAGACCCGTCTCGCCTAGCAGCGGACAGAGGGTTGCTGAGCTTGGCAGCCAAACTCTATCGTAGTAGGGCTGCACTTCGCCGTCGGCGTAATTCTGTCTTCTAAGCAAATTCTGCACTATGCTGACATAGCGACGAGGGTGGCTTGGCAGCTGCCAGACGAAATATGAGATCTTGCATGGAGAGCAAGATCCACATATGAACCGTGGAGTAGGACTAGGCTATTTTATAAGCAATTTGGTTCAGACAGTCTTAAGTCAAATTTGAAAAAAGGCAATACGCAACTTGTGCGGTTGCTTAATAAAACTTATTACTTAAAAAATCGAAGATTTTCTTTGCTGAGCCAAACGGCCAGCGGTGTTGTGCAAATAACTTACATATGATTCTGATAAAGTTGGTTCACCGCGCAGGTCTTTTGAAGTATTTTCAGCTATTCGGCGCATTAGATTCCATTTGTAATACAAAATTTGAAACAAACAGGTATGTTCCAAAAAAGTGGTGGAATTAAAGTAAAATACGATTTGAAAAGCTAACATTTTGTTTTGAATGTTCTGCAAATGAAGTGGTTTGTTGTTTCATTTTCTCATATGAAATGAAGTTCGAAAACAGAAGTTGTAAACAGCTGATATTGACTTGAAAATAAAATTTAGTCATTAAAACTACTATTTGTGATTTTTTGTGCATAAAATTAAAGGATAAATAAATAATAAGGACAAATAAATAAATAAAGGATAAATAAATAATGAATGCGGTGTTAGTGTCCACTGTATACCAAACCAATGAATACACAAGAGCAAAATTACAAAGGCGAATTTTGCCCGATCACTCAAATCCTTTGGATATGGGCGACACTACGTAAGTACACACATGTATGTACTTAAGTACATTCAATATAGTTTTAATAAGAATTATTACGTTTTTACAAAATTATCGCATCAACAAAGATGCATTTCGTAACATTTTACATTGCATAAAATTGAGACTGCCCAAGCCATCCATTCCGGCAGAACTACAGCTTGCTGCCACATTAAGATTTTTAGCAGACGGAGGATTTCAACGAGGGGTCGGAAAAGACACTAATGTGGCCTTAGCACGGAGCACCACCTGCAAAATTTTAAATCTTGTTCTAGAAAAATATATTTGTCCTAGGTGGATTAAATTGAAAATGACAGTTGATGAACAAAATTTGTCTAAGCGCCACTTCATGCAAAAATTTGGTATTCCCGGTGTAGTAGGATGCATTGATGGAACTCACATGAAAATTACTAAGCCGCAAAAAGATTCCACAATTCCTCCAATTTTACATGGTCCCCTTTTTCCAGGTCTGGATTGTTTTGCATAAAACGTAGTATTATCACATCCTGCGTTGTATTCTTGTGTTTTCCCTTTCAAACAAGGAAAATTTTTATTCAACCAAAGGAATCTGACCACTTTTATTTATTATACTTACATGTTTATTTGCAAAAATTTTTGTTTCACAATAAAATTTCAAAGTATTTTTAAGCCACTTCTTTTTGCCTAAAAGTAGTTTCTATGTGTGGAACAATGCAATTCACTACGATTTGATGTTCGAAAACAAAACAGAAATGAAAAGTAAAAAGTAAAATTCACAACACCCAAGTGTCAAATTGAAGTGATTACAAACTACTTTTATTTCAAAGTAGAATCTCGAAAGTACGATCTCGAGAGAAACAGACCGAGTTACCGTGACGTTGCACCACGAAACCTCGGTTTTATTTTCGACAAATTTATATTTAAGATAAATAGTAATGACTGCCATATGATTCGTATGATTAAGTATGAAAGTACAAAGAATTTCATATATCTAGATAGTGTATTAGGTATGATTTTTAATTCAAAAATGGTTGGAAATTCATATTAGCAAATAATATAGTTTAATTAATAATAATAAAAAATGAAGTATTGAAATGCTAGGTTTTGTCACCATATGTAAACTTTATTTTGTTTAGAATACAAAATCATTTTTGGTCACTTTTCATTTCATTTCATTTATTTAAGTCTGTGGAACAAAATTTCCTTATAGACTAATCTAAATAACATCGTTGGGTTGGCGGACTCATGGAGTTTTAGTCGCTATGAATCACTTCGACGGGAAGCGTCGCGCATATAGGCGACTATATTGTGCTGAATATGGACTACGGCGAATTAGTGAAGCTCCGAGTGCTAATTTAATTAAAATATGGATAAAGCATTTTGAAGAGACCGGTTCAACATTTAAACCACAAGCAAATGGTCGCCCAAGAACATCTACGACCGAAGACAATGTTGAGAGAGTTATGGAGTCAGTACGAGGAAATCCACAAATGTCGACTTGCAAGAGATCGTCTGTCTTACAATTATCGCTACGAAGTTTGCAACGAATTTTAACATTGGATCTTAAACTGCATCCATATAAGCTGCAATTAACACAAGAATTGAATAAGTCTGACTTCATAGCAAGGCTCGCATTTGCTAATGAAATGCTTAATCGATTTTCCAATTTTGACAATATCCTTTTCTCTGACGAGGCTCATTTCCTTATGGATGGGTTCGTAAACCGTCAAAATTGTCGTTACTGGAACAGTGGAAATCCCAAAATCAATCACCAGAAACCATTGCATAGTCCTAAAGTGACAGTATGGGCAGCAATCTCTGGCAGAGGAATAATTGGTCTTTTTTTCTTCGAAAATACGCGGGGCCAAAATGTCACGGTTGATACGGAACGCTATGTTGAAATGTTGGACGGATTTTTGGCTCCAGAAATTGAAAGCTCAAGAATAGTGAATTCCAGAACTTGGTTCCAACAACATGGAGCTACCTGTCGCACATCAAATTACTCCATGGCGGTGGTGAATCAGATGTTCCCTGGCAGACTGATTTCGAAAAGAGGTAATATCCCATGGCCCCTACGTAATCCAGACTTGACGCCTTTTGACTTTTTTTTGTGGGGATACCTCAAACACAAAGTCTACAGTAATAATCCAAGAAACATCGTTCAGCTCAAGGAGAATATCCGTGGTGAAATGGCAGCCATTACACCAGTGTTACTGAAGAAAGTTTTCAATAATTTTCGTTTGCGGTTAGAGGAGTGCCGTCGTAGAGAGGGTCACCATTTAGATGATGTTATTTTTAAAAAATAAACTCCATTTATTACTCTACAATGCCTTAGATTTATTTTAACCATACCTTTTGCATTTATTTTTTAATCTATTTTTTTAATACGCACGTTCTATTGCGCCACCCCGTAGAATTATTATCTTAGAAATCTGTTAGGATATAACCGAAACAAATATTGAGATGAGTCAAACTCTATGAGTTGATTGGAATCTTGTTTCAAGGCATATTCATTAATTTCATTAAGAATATAAAATCCACGATCCAGAGTACTGTTTTTTGCATAAGAAGTAAAGTGCCGAGGTATATCAAAAATATGTGTTCGCCGGAGAGACGTAGGAGGAATGTATAGGTAATATGGAATCTAAAGATTAGGACAGTCGGTGTAACCACCGATTATATTGAAAACAAATAGCACTATCTGGATGCAACCACAATATTCTACTTTCTGTAGCCCAAGTAATAAGCATTTTGGATTGTAGGTTGGAAGAGGTTCTTCAAATCTAAATGAAGAAAGAGCAAACTTTACAAACACATGATGCACCCATTCGATGCGTAGAAGACGAACACTGGAATGAGGGAGGATCCAACTTAGATCTAACATATGATGTAAAAAGTGATTTAAAATATATTGGTGTCAGAAAATTCTGAGCAATTCCTTTTAATGTACGCAAGAACTTTATACGCCTTTGGAATAACATAATTGACGTGCGGAATAAATGTCAAACCGGAATCGAATAGAGCACCTAGATCCAGTTTCGAACAAACAGATTTCAGAGAAAAATTACCAATTTTAAACACTGCTTGAATCGGTTATCTGCAACGCGAAAAAGAATCGTGAATACACTTATCCGTGTTCAATGAAAGCTTATTTAAAAGGCACCAATTATTAAGACTGTTCAAGTCTTTTTGAAGATCTAAGACATCATTAAATGTAGAAACTTTTAAAACTACTTTTAGATCATCTGTATAAAGCAAAAATTGTGACTTATAGAAATAAGTTGATATGTCATTAATAAATAGTGTGAATAAGAACGGCCCAAGTATACACTTCCTTGTGGCACACCTGAAGTTTGAATATATGAAAAGGATTCAACCCTTCAATAACAACTTTGGGCTAAATATGATTTTATCCACTTTAAAAATGTTGAGTGGAATTCCATCGACTTTAATTGAAAGTACAGTATATGATGTGATATCTTATAGAAAGCCTTAGAAAAACCTGTGATTACAGTCTCAACTTGAGTACTGGGTTCCAAAGATGAAATGCAGTATTCACTAAAAGAACATAAATTTCTGATAGTAGATCTACCAGGCTCAGTGATGCCAAAAGTGTAGTAAATATAATTGACATCGATACGGCAAAATGAAATCAAATATCAGTAACTACGCTTACAACGCTTTTTATCTAAATTTTATATAAATATATATAACTATATGCTCTTATCCTAATAAGTGTATTAATTATACATAAATATATAACTAAATATTTAGACAGGCATTAAAGCGATCTATTTTCTATATTTATTTCTTGATTTACTTACGTATAAAGTTGTCACAATTGTTATTAAAACTTACCTAAAATGAAACAAGAAAATAAATTCATAAATTTTTATTAAATTAAAATACAAATTTAAGATTAAATGGAAAGAGAAGGAGTTATGCCTCCTGTGGCATTGCTCGTTCTCAACGTACAAGAACACTTTAGTGCTGCTGGTGAAAAAAAGTTGAAGAAAAGCGAGTAGCTACGCCTCTAAACACAAACACAAACACTCAGTTGAAGGGAATCCTCGTTCTTTATTAGCCTGAATGTTTTCTCAGTTGAATACTTCAGTTGCTTTCGAATAACTTCAAGAGAGTTGCAACGGTGGCACAACAACTTGTAGTACAATGTCGCTCAAACACTTTTATCAAATTCATGCAACATCTAACAAACACATCCACATGCCCATACATACACCCGAGCATACCACAAATATTCGAATAGAATAAACTGTCGAGGAAGAGCATGAATTCCTGGCAACAACAACAAAAAAAAAAAAGACTACTGCTAAGCAAGCAATAGAAATATTTAAAAGTGCATAAAAACGAATCAGGAAGTGAGCGAAGTAAGTGGCTTCAGTTCGCAGCTTCCTGTCACTCCTACCAGCATACGGACACACTTACTTTGGATGGAAAAGGGACAACAGCAAAGAATTGGTACAATCGAAAATAATACAAAAACCTCTCTCTATTCATCAGTATCGTCACCATCGGCAGGCGTAGAAGTTGGTGGATGTACTCATATTGTTCTAGTTCTAAATCTGTAAGGATGTGTGAATGTGCTAGCCGTCCCTTTTTTTTTTGTAATTGTATCTGTTTAACTGTTACGTAGATATTTCATTTACTTGCAACGTCATCATCATCACCATAATCTCTATTTATAGTGTAATATCACCAGCGTCAGAAATGTTGGCTTGAAGCACAAAACGAAGTTGCTTTGGTATCCCTGGCGATTGCTCAAGTGAGTGCAGTGTAATGGATAGTATGCGTTGATAGCTATTCGTTTACCCACATTACATTTTGTGACGAATACTTTGCTTTGCCAAATCGCAGATATTTAATATGCGGTTCCAGACCAGAGCTGGCCGACCAATTCGTAAAACTGAAATTGAAAAGTATTCAAATAAATTTGTTACATAATTAGATCACTGGTGATCTCGATAAATATATGTATAATACATTGCTTGTGAGTAGTGATTCACTTCTTTTTTTTTTGCAAAAAAAATATTCAACATAGTCTTTTTATAAATACGGATAATTCCTTCACAGGCTTTTCAGTTTTTTCATGTCTTCTAAATATTAAGATTTTTCGATATTTTTAAACTAGGCGAGTGATTGAGCGGTGATTTTGGCTTTTGAACACTAAGAAAATTCCTCGGATTTGAAAATGGAAAGTAGAATATGCATGCTAATTCTAATCCAAATCCAACTGAAGGAATTTATCAATGGGATGGACAATGTCATGATGGATGGACGCTCTCTGATCGGCCAAATGAATTCATTTACCCGAATGATTGAAGGTACCACTTTACCTTTAACAAACGACAATGGATGTGATGTCAATATGTTTAATAACATGGCTAGTACATAATGATAGTAACAAACGCATTATTTGATACAATGAAAATGTCAGGAATAAATTCTAAAAGAATCCTAGTATGGCAGCTAGTCTACCACTTACAATATCTTGCGCAGGGCCGATATCATAACCGATACAGTTCCACTGAGCTATGGTTATTGCTATTTGAAAATTTTAAGCAAAAACTGCTGAGGTGAGATCACTGTGTCCGCACTGTGCTGACTTCTATTGCTAGTTGAGATACATCATACTTCAATCAAATTTCCTACCAGGTAATGCCCTTGAATTGGTTCGTAGTACAGTATTACGAGTTATGTCAAATTTTAAATATTTAGGACACCTCTGATGTTGTTTGAGAGATGTAAAGCCTTCGTACCAGGAAATGCCCTTGAATTGGGTCATATCAGAGTATTAAGAGCTATATTAAATTTTAAATATTGACAATAATTTCGAAATGCCATCATCTCTTCGAAATTTGTTCACTATTAAGTAACAAACTCCATAACATTACTTCATAACTTCAAAAACGTTTCAGTAGAGCAGTAGAGATTGTGTGATGTTTCACCACAATAAAGCCGAACTTTTCCATCAATTTATAACCAAGGGTAAGACAAGGGTCTACCACTTCACACCTAAGACAAAGGAAGAGTCAAAGCAGTGGACTTTAATAGGAGAATCATGTCCGAAAAAGGCGAAGACGGGTTCATCTGCGGGCAAGGTTATGACATCTGTTTTTTTGGAATGCACATGGGATTGTGTTTTTTTGCTTATATTCAGAAAGGAAAAAACATCAGGGTTTAGGTGATGAAATTATGAAAAAAAATTGCATTTGACGAATAAGAAAATGTTTGTTTTATCAAGACAATGCTTCAGATCACACATCCACTATTGCGATGACCAAAATCAATGATTAAAGTTCGAATTGCTTCATCGCGCAGTCATCCCTTGGACTACCTATATTTTCTATTTGCAAACTTAAAAAAAAAATTGATCGGTGGCAAAAGATTCGAAAACAATTTAGAGGTTAAGAGTGCGGTTAATAGCTCTTTTAAGGAATTTGACAGTTCTTACTATAAACAGGGTATAGAAACTATTCAATATCGCTGAAAAATGTGTATCGAGCTAAAAAAAGATTATGTTGAAAAATAAGGAAAATTTTTCCTAACTTTTTTGTGTCTTATAGTATGTTAGGTCCGCTAGTCTCTGGTTTTACTCTCACAAAAGTTGTTCATTTTCAATCGAACAACTAAGTTTATATACCATACTAGTTGACTAAATTTCATAAACAGGCTGAGAAGATGTAATCCTAAGTGTATGTTGGTTAAATCAGTCTTTTGCAGGTGAGGTTCTAGAAGGAGAGTCGCAATGGAATTCGTTTTTGTTCTCAGAATTAGGTTTGTCAAATACATAATGTCTGCCACATTTCGTTGAATTTCAAAATACTCCTGGAAAGGTATGAACGTAAGAACATATGAGGAAATAAATCATTTGTATACCAACGAATTATAAACTACGCATTGGACAATAGTTTGAGATCTAACAGGAAGATGCCAAAATGGGTTAAAGAGGTTTCGATTTCAAAACCCAAGAACAACATTGTTAAAAAAGTGCTAGCTATCTTAAAAGCTTCCGTCTGGTAGATTAATTTTTGCTGTATCAAATGATATATAAAGGGTGTAACAACAAGAACGCAAGATTTAAATTTTAAATAAAACACAGATATTTAAAAAAAAAAATTGTGGAACTTTATTATATCGTAAAGCAGACAGAATGAGGTTACGTTTGGAACACCACATCGGGCAGATAGCCACCGCGTCTTTGCTGGCACACACGCGATCTTTTAATGAAATTTTCAATAACCGTTTTGCATCAATGCTGCGGTATTTCATTATTGCAGCGCCCAATTTCCTCTTTTAAGACTTGGGTCGTCGTCGGCTTATTCGCGTAAACCATCGACTTCAAAAAACCCCAAAGAAAAAAGTCTAATGGTGTTAAATCGCACGATCAGGGCGGCCAATTTTGGTCTCCAAAACGGGAAATGACTGATGCAGCAATTGAATTGTTTGTCTGGCTGTATGACATGTGGCGCCGTCTTGTTGAAGGCACATGCCTTCCACACTCATTTCTTCAATTCTAGGCACGAAAAAAGTGGTTATAATTTCACGATACCGAACACCATTGACTGTTTGCGCTTGACATGCCTCATTTTCATAAAAAAAAGTCCAAAATCCACACCACACAGTGACAGGATGAGGATGCATCTGCTTCTCGTGAATCACTCGGGGATTTTCCTCACCCGAAATGAGACAATTCTGCCTATTGACGATGCCATCAAGATGGAAAAGGGTCTCGTCACTGAGGATGATTTTATCGGCGAAATTAGCATTTTCATTTTGTCTCTCCAATACCCAATTAACGAACTCCCTTCGCTGTCCATGGTCAGCTAGCCTCAGTTCCTGAGTCAATTGAACTTTGTATGCATGAAGATGCAAATTTTTCGTCAAAATTCGTTGCATAGTGGATTTGAAGACACCAATTTGCTGAGCTCGGTGTCGAAGTGAGGTGGGTGGAGTTTGAGCGACATCATCAGGTACAGCAGCGACATTTTCGGTCGATCGACCTGGTCGAAGGCGCGCTGTTGTCTTTACATCACTAACAGACCCAGTTTTGGCAAATTTATCCATTAATCTCTTTACAGTTGATTCGTTTGGAGCATTGTTGTGACGCCAAATTGATCGCAATTTGCGAGCTGTAGCCGCAAAACTTTCACCATTTTGGTAAAACAATTTCACAGAGAGAGAGAATGCGTTGTTCATTCGTGTAGCGCTCTATTTTTACCACCAAATTTAAACCTTGCGTTCTTGTTGGGACACCCTTTATGTTCTTTACTTCGGGTGAAGATATAAATATATATCAAAAGAGTTGACAAAACTTACAATTTTAGCAACCAAACGATACATTTTTCTGTCAATAAGAAGATAAGTAATCTTAATTTTCTCCAGACTCCGATTTGAAGGAAGTGAAAAACTTAGTTTGGCTTACTTGAACGAAACTTAGTCATAACAGTCAAAATTTTGTGCAACTTTCATTTGCGTCGGCATAGTATATTTTAAAGGATTTTTCATTCTTTAGAAATTTTGAAATTTCATTAGACGGTTAAACTGAAACCTGTGTTATTTAAATTGAGGAACTTAAATTTTTTCAAAAAGGTATTAATATAAAAGCTTTCTGGAAAATTTAATTGTGTTTTAATTCCATAAGCTTTAGAAAGCGATATTAAGACTGATTGGCTGTATTCGAATTGATAAGAAAATCATCTTTCAGATTTTGATATGAAAAACTTAATTTATACAAGGTTGCGCAATAGAACTTGCATGTTGCATCATCTTTTTTTGCGGAGTAGAAAAGGCGTGGTCGGGGAGGTGGGGGGCACCTACATCGTTGGATTGGCGGGCTCATGGAGTTTTAGTCGCTATGAACCACTTCGACGGGAAGCGTCGCGCATTTTGCGTGCGCGCATTTTACGAGAACTCTCGTTCATATATTGCTACTAGGCGACTATATTGTGCTGAATATGGACTACGGCGAATTAGTGAAGCTCCGATTGTTAATTTAATTAAAATATGGGTAAAGCGTTTTGAACAGACCGGTTCAACATTTAAACCACAAGCAAATGGTCGCTCAAGAACATCTACGACCGAAGACAATGTTGAGAGAGTTATGGAGTCAGTACAAGGAAATCCACAAATGTCGACTCGCAAGAGATCGTCTGTCTTACAATTATCGCGACGAAGTTTGCAACGAATTTTAACATTGGATCTTAAACTGCATCCATATAAGCTGCAATTAACACAAGAATTGAAAGAGTCTGACTTCATAGCAAGGCTCGCATTTGCTAATGAAATGCTTAATCGGTTTTCCAATTTTGACAATATCCTTTTCTCTGACGAGGCTCATTTCCTTATGAATGAGTTCGTAACCGTCAAAATTGTCATTACTGGAGCAGTGAAAATCCCAAAATCGAACACCAGAAACCATTGCATAGTCCTAAAGTGACAGTATGAGCAGCAATCTCTGGCAGAGGAATAATTGGTCCTTTTTTCTTCGAAAATGCGCGGGGCCAAAACGTCACGGCTAACACGGAACGCTATGTTGAGATGTTGGACGTATTTTTGGCTCCAGAAATTGAAAGTTCAAGAATAGTGAATTCCAGAACTTGGTTCCAACAAGATGGAGCTACCTGTCACACATCAAATGACTCCATGGCGGTGGTGAAGCAGATGTTCTCTGGCAGACTGATTTCGAGAAGAGGTGATATCCCACGGCCCCCACGTAGTCCAGACTTGGTGTTTTTTTTTTTTTTTGTTTCCTCTCAAAAAAAAAACACAACGTCTACAGTAATAATCAAAGAAACATCGTTCATCTCAAGGAGAATATCCGTGGTGAAATGGCAGCCATTACACCAGTATTACTGAAGAAAGTTTTCAATAATTTTCGTTTGCGGTTGTAGGAGTGCCATCGTAGAGAGGGTCACCATTTAGATGATGTTATTTTTAAAAAATAAACTCCATTTATTACTGTACAATGCCTTAGATTTATTTTAACCATACCTTTTGTATTTATTTTTTAATCTATTTTTTAAATATGCACGTTATATTGCGCCACCCTGTAGTTTAAATGATTTCATACTCCAGAACTTTAGGATTTCATTGGACGGCTAAACAGAAACTTGTGTTATTTGAAGTATGGGACTTCGGATTTTTCAAAAAGGCTACCAAAAGCTGTCTTGTGATATCCTTTGTATTAATATAGAAGCTCTCTGGAAAATTCAATTGTGTTCTAATTGTGTATTGAGATTGCCAGGCATTATCAAAATTTATAAGAAAGCCACGTTCTAGACTTTGATGTGAAATATATAATTTACCGTTCAAATGGTTGCCAATCCCAGATTATTCATATGAATCCCACATAGCTTCATTTCTATGAGATTTGTGCATGTGTGTATATTTTCATTATGATTCTTCCTTGTACTTAACACTGTACTGTAACTATGGTTTTATTTTCAAAAGTGTTATCTTGTCACTTTGCAGTTTCTTGTATGTGCGTTTCCCCCACTTTTTCGACACATCTACTGCAAGTTTATGAGAAACTAAAAAGGGGGGAAAAGAAAGAAATACGATAAGGAAAAACACAGCGAGCGAAGTGCTTACTTTAAATAAATATCCAGCAAAACGTTTGTTGCGAAGGACTTTTAATATGACACTTTTGAGTTCTTTCAGTGAAGTACCAGGGAATGGAGTAACGAAGCACAATCCACCCATGTGAACTAACACAAGATTCGTGGTAAAGTATTGAAAAGGATTTGTGTGGAAGAGTTACATGGCTTTCTGATAGAACAGGAAAATAAAAAATAAAAAAAACTGGCATAAAATAGTGAATGAATTAAAGCAATGCCTGCTCCATAATGTGTGTGATGTGTGTTTAATGTTCATGATGGTTTTGTGCTATTTATTTAAATCCATACCCAAACTTTACTTTACACTGGCAATGTATGATGGTAATAAATAAATATTCGACACATTTTAACAGGATAAACAGAGACTGTAGTGTTTTTTAATACCGTTGTCATTGCTATTTGAAAAGGGTACGCTAGTGAGCAAACGATAAATTTTAAATTTATCTTTTGACATTTACCAAACCTTGGGTCAATTGTAACAAGTCAATAGCAAGAACAAACATATTTGGAAATACGATGATATGTATCAATTTTATGCGAGAAGAAAAAAGCCTTGCAATGAAAAGATCGCTTGCGAGTGAAAAAAAAAAAAAATGTTTCCCTTAAATAGCACATTCACAGACCTCACAAAAATGCCATTCTTAGACTCACTGGAAGGAAAGCTCTGCTTAATGACGATTACGAACATAAGTTTGGAAAGCTTTAAATTAACTTCTTGATTGTGGTCGTCAATACATTTAGGTGTCTGTGTCTGTCAAAATAGGCGCAAATTAGGCGGCTCGAACCCCAAGCATACGAGGGACAGACGTGTAAATTAAAAATGTTTAATTTTCAAGATTGGGTTTTCCAAAACAACCGAACAACTGCATTTCTAAACGCAAAGAATAAAAATGGTAAATAATTTTCTTCTATAGAGATGAAAACCCTTGCCAGGGGGCTAAACATATAAATAGTGTTAATGGTTTTGGTATTGTAACAGCCAATTTAGGTTTCGTCGACTCCGTCCCAGTGATTTTAACGTCGAAAATGCACCACGCTCTGTAGGGCCAGTTGTTGAAAATGGCGATATAACAATGGAAATTGTCAATTGTTGAAAATGGCGATACAACAATGGAAATTGTCAAGACCATCATGACCACTAGAAATCAAGTAAATATTGTTCTGACTGCCGAGGAGATGAATATTTGCACAAAAACCGTTTGGAATCAATTCAATAAGGGTGCCACACGAGTTACCACCAAAAAAATGACTTGAACAAAATTTTCATCTGGAAATCTCAGCGCAACAAAATCGCCCCATTTCCATTCGATTAGTGATGGAAAATAGGTCACTTGCAATAAAGTCAAGTGAAAAGCGTTGACCAAACGTGATGAAAAGTAGGTCACCAAGGACAACGTTAAACGAAAATGATCGTGGTGGAATAGCAGTGAGTCAGCGCAAATGACAACGACTCGTCAGAAGCCCCAGGAACTTGACTGAGATTTTTGGTATATAATTTATAGTCTGGGTCTGACAAAAAGTAATTACTACCTGTTCCTGTTCATGACAAATGTTTTTGCTGGTGAAAAATTCGCCTACAGGGAACCTTATGCAATTCAACTGTTCAGTTTTTTTTTTTTCCAATAGAAAAGAGGGTTTCTATGATTGAGACGTAGTGGGATCACCTTCAAAACGGCAACAAGTTATAAAGGTAGAACTATGCCAAGTAATACCTCCAATGTCGCGCAATAGTAATTGATTACCTTTTATTACACGTAATGCATTCATTTGGTTTTTACCTGAATCGGAATCAGAATCCTACATTGCTTCTGTTTCTCTATCAACACGTAATGAAACAGATATATTGGTTGGAGAACACAAATTTCGTCTTCTAATCTGTATCAAAACTGCAACCAAATGTTGCTTCGTTTTTTGACAGGGAAAAAGAGACTGTCGCCAAACTGTAGACGGTAAGAATGGTTTAAATAATTTATGTTTTAAATTTACGAGGGTGGTCCTAAAACTAACTGACTTGGCGTACAGAAAAGTTTAAAAAAAATATTTTTTTGAGAACTGACAACCTTATTAAGCATGTGTGTTAAGTTTCAAGGCGCCACTTTGTTTAGTATTTTTATTTGAGCCATCAAAACTAAACGATCTTAGTGAATTTATAAACATGAAAAAAATTTGTCACCGTTATGTAATTCAATATTTCCCTTTGAAAGGTCTCAGTCCAACCAATATTAAAGGCGAGCTACATTCTACTCCGAGAAATCTGCTCCCTCATTTCCACTGTAAAATGTTGGGTAGCAGAATTTAGACGAGGCCGTACGCGTAGTAGTCGATCAATTGAGATGTCCAGGCCAGACACAGTTAAGAAAATCCACAAAATGGTATTGAATTATCGTTAGCTGAAAGTGCGTGAGCTATATGAAATAATAGGCATTTCAAAAAGTGCTATACATCGTATATAAGAAATTTGTGAGCAAGATAGTTGCCGCGCTCGCTTTCAATAGATCAGATACAGTGTTGCGAAGAAGTTTCGATAAAGTGTTTGGCAATGTTTCACCGGAGTAAAACCGAATTTTTGCACCGAGACAAAGGGACCGTCAGAGCAGTGGACTGGAATGGGAGAATCGAGTCCAAAGAACGAGAAGACGGTTCCATCTGTAGACAAGGTCATGACGTCTATTTTTTTTGGGGTACACATGGGATTATTTTTAGCGACTATCTTCAGAGAGGAAAAATCGTCGAAGGCGAATACTATGCTACTTTATTGCACCATTTAGGTGATGAAATTATGAAAAAAGGGAGCGTTTGTTGAAAAAGAAAGTGTTGTTTCATCAAGACAACGTTTCAATTCACACATTCGCTATTGCGATGGTCAAAATTAATGAACTAAAATTTTAATTGATTCATCACGCACCTTATTCGCCACATTTAACTCCCTCGAACTATTTTCTATTTCCAAACATGCACCAATGGCTTGGTGGTACAATTTGTTGCCAAATTGATGGCTATTTCAAGAGGTTTGGCAGTTCTTACTATGAACGGGGTATAGAAGCTATTAAATATCACTAGAAAAAGTGTATCGAGGTAAAAGGAGTTTATGTTGAAAAATTAAGAAAATTTTTCCCAATTTTTTTTTTTCTTCCTTGTTAGGTTGGCTAGAAATTTTCTCTTACAAATGCAGTTTCAATGCAGTAGCATCCAGTAACAGTAACAGCACATCAAAGAGTTTGATAAACTGAGAAACAATGAAAACTGTTTCTAAATTCATTCTAGATGTGAGATTCAAAATTGTTTGTAGTCTCATTTAAGAGATATGAAACAGAGAAAAATTAATACTGATTACTTTGCCGCAATCAGAATGAAAATTGTGTACATTTTTGATTTTGGATGGATTCCAGAAATTGAAAGAAGTAATAACCAATTTCAGATTTGATTTCCTTGTTTTGACTGTCCCTGTTTAATAACCGATGTAGAATAAGTTTTATTTTAAAGAGTATAACTATGGAAGAGACAATGAGAATTTAATTCGCTTTACTATCCTTATTTAAAACCGAGTTTTTCTTTGGCAAACGACAATTGCAGGAATGACAAACAAGAACTTAAATCACTTTACAAATAAAACATTAACGAACTACATAATTGATGGTGTGTAACCGCTGAACAGCAGCAAAAAAGTCCGCATAATAAAATGTTCTCTTATGGCGACATGAATTTATTATACTCACATACAATGTAGTTGTCTATGTTGAACCTGTGTTCAACAATGACATTTTGCACGCCTCCCCATGTGGCCCAGTTGTTACAAAAAGATTGAAGGCACTGATTTTATGCAAAACTTGGTTGCAACCCTCCAAAAATTTACCAGCAAATTTGTATAAATTTCAGATTTACATGTCACTGATACTATTTGCAATAATACATTTTTGGGGCCGCAGGCTGTTCGGTGGATGGTGCTAGTGGATTTCAACACCCCTGCCACATTGGTGCGCACACATACAGGAACAAGTAAGTTGACAGGTGCGATGGCAACTTGACTTTTCCCTACTTGTTACGGGCTTAATAAAGACAGAACATATAGAATTATTTCCGCCGTAAAATAAGAAAAGAAAACCACGTAGCTTATTATTGGAGTAAAATTTTAAATTTTTACTATTCAAAGACAAAATAGGACATGGCTCAGTTTCATATCATCTCAATAGGCGATAGGAAAATTTCGTTTACGTTTAATGAAAAGGAATTCGTGCCCAGCAAAAAAAAAAAATGCATCCAAGAAAGCAAACATTCATCACATTATATGATGGAGAAGTGGTGAAAAATTGCGTCTTCAATCACCAATGAAATTAACGTAGGGTTGCCATAGGAGGGAAACACTATTTCCATATATTCACGAATCATGTAAGCGTAACGGAAATGCAAATCTTTGGTTGCATGTTCCAAAAAATTTTAAACATGTCGTCAGAAAAAAGTTCCATTGAAAAGTATTTCCCCAATATAAATAATTTCACTAGAATTGCTTATAAAAAACATCCTTAAGCATTGTTTTTAACGCAAAAACTGTCCGCAGATTCCGATGGATTTGATACTTTCCATAAAAAATCAGTAGAAAAGCACTGAACCGGAAAGGCATCTAATGTTCCATAGGATCGAAGCTTATACACCCTCTATTGTAGTTCACAATATTGGGGACAATATGTGACTGGAGAAAAGTTCCATGAAAAAGTATTTCCTCTTACCAAATCACAGAACTTGAAAACACACATTTTATTCCGCATTATCAACGCTTATACATCCACTACCATTCGAGCCTACAATATTATGGACGGACATTACCGACACAAATTTTTATGGAAATAGGAAATGTTCATGTTTTATTTGATGCCTGAATATTTGTAGTTATTATAAATTGAATGACAAATTACATATTTAGGTCATCATATAAGTGAGGATAAACAAATATTTTCTCACCTGTAAGGCGACTACCAACAATTAATTATCGTCGGGGCTAAGAAATAGATTTTGCAGTATTTCACAGTAAGATGTTTTGCTTTAGTTGTTAGGAACTATAAATGAGAATCGAATCAATTTTACCAAGTACTTCATTACCATATAAGTGAATAAATTGCATAGCTATAAGTGATGAAAATGTAATTCTTTTAGAATGACTTCCACTTTTTTTTTTTGCAAAATGAAATTAATTATATTTGCATGCCTTAAGAAAGAGAGAGATATTGGAGAAGTGTTCAACCACAGTGATAGTACAGGGTCCGTCGGGAAGTTATACTATTTTGTTTTGCCTCCATTTTGGTAAACATTTGTCTTGACAATTCATATTTGGCAGTCGTGAAGCAGAGACGTGGCAAATTTATTATGGAAAAATATTCGATAAACCAACGTGTTTTAATCGTTAAAACATTTTATCAAAATCAATCATCGATTACTGTGATGATGAGAAAGTTACGTGAAATTTTTGGGAGAAACAACGTGCCAACAAGACGCACTATTTATCGTGTAGTGAATGATTTCGAAGAAAGAGGGTCTGTAGCTGATGGGGCCAAGTATGGACCACAACGTACTGCACGATCGGCTGAAAACATTACTGCTGCTCAAGAATGTATTCAAAATAATCCATCAACCTCAATTCGACGCCGTGCTCAGGAGCTTGGTATTCAAAGAACAAATTTGACCAAAGTTTTGCACAGGGATTTGCATTTGTTTCCATTTAAGATTCAGTTGACACAAGAGCTTCTTCCACAAGACCATTTACGCCGCCATACATATGCCAATGGGCATGACAACCCCGATTTTCATGAAAAAAGTATAATGAGTGACGAAGCACATTTTCATTTCAATGGATATGTGAATAAACAGAATAGTCGGTTCTGGGCAATGGAAACCCCTCAAAGTATTCAACAGTCACCTTTGCATCCATTAAAAGTGGCAGCGTGGTGTGCATTTTGGTCAGGAGGAATCATTGGACCTTACTTCGTTGAAACTGAAACGGGTAACTGTCAATAGGGAGCGATATCGTGATATAATTGAAAACTTTTAACCGCGACAACTGCATGCTTTGGGCTTAGCATGTGGTATCAACAAGACGATACCACATCTCATACAGCCAGGATTACAATGGAATTGCTGCGAGACCCCTTTCCATCACAAGTTACTTCATGAAATGGTGATGTTGATTGGCCTCCACGGTCGCCTGATTTAACGCTCCGGACTTCTTTTTGTGGGGATATCTGAAAAGCAAGGTTTATGCAAGTAAACTTTCCCGACGGACACCCTGTAAGTGCATTATTTGTAAATTAGGAGGATTGTACTTTTAACGGCCTTTCTGAAACTCAATGCTGTTAGGATCTCATTTGCCCTATGAAACTTTAGACAATGGTGAGTTATCATTATGCTTTTCTTTTAACACAGTCTAATGCGTTTTTTTTTTTTTTTTTTAATTTTATGTTTTCCGATCTTGGAAATTAATTTCTGTGCCAAGTTTAATATGTGACAATTTTTATTATACTCGCCACGCGTACAAATTTGAATACAAAAATATCTTTGAGATTACTGCAAAGATTTATCCGTATCAAGGACTACATAACGGCATTTAAGAACGTGAATGTCGTCGATCGCGAGTATCCCCTACACAGACTTTAATATCAATTGCCTGAGATGTGAGGGAATGTAGGAAAGGCGTCAGAAGACAGAATGCCAGGAATGGCGTTTTTGGGTAGATTCTTCTCTGGCAGAATAGGTAGCGATCTAGCTTGCTGGAGCTAGACGTTGTTCGAGGCTATTGCGCAGTATTCCATATGAGGTTCGTTTATGTGGAGTCTCACAATGACCCATTATTGCAACAGCTAAGTAATCATGAGCACATTTACACCAAACGAGGATTTAGACAAAACGACAGTCTAACGTGCGACCTTTTCGACAAAATGTTAGAGATGATTATAAGAAAAGTTGCGGTTAACACGACTGGTTCTATGTTAAACGAAAGCCATATGTTACTCATGTATGCGGACGATATAGACATTATTGCCAGAATGCAGCAGGATATTACTGCGGCGTTCTCAAGCATTAAGAAGGAGTAAAAATAAAAATGGGTCCGGCGGAAAACGAGGTCAAAGCAAAGTGATTTGTTTCAATGAACAAAAACTCTGTTCGCTTAGGACGTTTTGCGAACTTTGACTACTATAATTTTGGAGTGGTGGCTGAATTCACCTACTTTGGATCCACTGTAAATAAAACAAATGATATCAGAAAAGAGATAAAGGGAAGTGAAAATAATGCGGAAAATATATGGACCCCATCTTCATCAACGGAGAGCAGTGAGTTGTATGGATGTGGTTCAGCGTATCAATCGATAGCGATTGCGTTGACTGGGTTATGTTGTGCATATGAACCAAAATTTTCCAGCACGGAAAGCTTTAGACAACGAATTCAATGAACAACGCGGAAGAGCGCGACCGATACTCCATTGGAAAGACTAGGCTTTTCAAATACTATCTAAACTTAGTTTGGCTCATGAAAGAAGAAGTGCAGAAGACCGATGCGTTCGGTATATTATAGATAAGGATGTCTATTCTAGTCGCCACTTAAGAAGAAGAAGTGGTTCAGATTCGGTTTTGTTCTATGTTGGAGCTGCGGCTCTCGGCCATGATGACGATAGTTAAGCAATAGTCGGAACACTCCTACAAGTCGGATTTTATCGTAAGCCGTTGTTTGGTTGTCTTAACTGATCGATCCGTGCTAAGGTGCGCCACTGAAGCGCAGTACCTGAGTGTTGCCATGGGAGAGCGCTGAAAACATTTCTCTCATTTGTATAAGTTGTGAGTTAAGGGGTTCCGTGGTTTAGAGCTCGAAAATTTAGGTATTTTCAGGAATTTTTTTTTACTATAAAAAAAATTAAAAACGATATTTAAAATTTTTACGTTTTTTTAACTTCTTTTACATACAAAAATGAAAAAAACAACTTTTTTAATTCTAATAATTTTAAAAATGGCGCTGAAGTTGATCCTTCCGAAAAATTGGACCTGGACGGTGTTGTCCATTTTGGCTCTTCTATTTATTTGAAACACATAACCAAAAATATTTTTTATAAGTGTGACTGTAGCTATGTCCCGTACTAGAATAAAAAGAAATTGACAAAATGGAGCGGTTTTGAATTTGACACTCTTAAAATCGGGTATTTTTTCAGTTTTTTAATCAAAAAAATACGAAATAACTGAAATAATAATATGATTCTAGTACGGGCGATAGCCATTGATGTTGTGAACAACATATTAAAATTTCGGTTGAATATTTTTTTTTTTTTTTTTTTTTTTGACAACACCATGCCGAAAAAAGTAATTTTGAGATAAATGAGTTTAAAATTTCGAGAGTGGATATTTTCAAAAATTTCAGAAGTTTTTAATACTTACAGTTTAATCAGCGATTCCAGTCCCAAAATAATAATAATAATTATAATAATAATGATAGCAAATAATCGTATATATACAAAAGGTCACATTTCCGAGAATAATGCGACCGTTGATCGCGCCGCGTAACGAATCTGACTCTACCTTCTAAAACTGCTGTAGAATCGAAAATACTGGGAATATCTTTCCAGAAATTTGACAGTATATTCTTAAAAGCCTATACTTTCGAAATATAAAAAAATCGATTTTTTGAAAATTCTAGACCACCGGGACCCCTTAAATTGATCAGCATTTCAATATCAACAAACAATAGAATGTGCTTATATTTCGATCAACCATCCTCTTTGTGGGCTTCGTTCACATGATTCTCCTCCTATAAATGATTTCAGGGCATTTCAGTTTCTGAAGCATCAATTTTAAACTCGAAGTAATCTATTTTATCAGAATGAAACGAATGCAAACCTCAAATTCAAAAATAAAAAAACCTCAACACACTCTAAAACTCTCTGATTATTCACAAATTTTCGCCTTCTTAACCTTAAAGCATATGGAATAATATTTTGGCGGCATTTCTCGAAAATTCAAAGTGAATATTAAGTGCCCCCCTAAAATCCATAGACAAGAGTTGCTGGCTAAAGTTATTTTTTTTTCTTTTGTTCACCCACGGCGATGGTATCAGTGTCGGTGGTAAAAAGTAGTGGTATGTAAAACATTACACCCAAAATGGAAATGCTGGCATGTTAACACAAATTCATGTTAATGCTTAACATTTTTATTTTTGCCTTTGCTGCGGGAAACGGTTTGAGTGCGTCAAGTGAAGTGGCCGCGTTCTCGTCACAACCGAGTCGGTTAAGGACTCCGTATTATGTACAAGAGCAACATTCATATCTTTTCATTCAAAGTAACAAACACACACATATATATATAATCAGCTTCTCAACTGATTTGTATGTATTTAGCTCCCACATTTTATGTAAATTCAGTTTAAAAAAAATATAGCGCACACACTCTCCTAGAAATTATGCGTATTTCATATATGAAATTTATGAGCACTCAATGATTTTGAACCCCATCCAACTGAGAAAAAAACACAGGCCGACTAAAAAGTGGCACAGCTCCAAACCTATGAAATTAAGGTAAACATGAATTATATCACCGGATGGAGTAACTGAAAGTAGTAAACAAAATCACAAACCGCGTACATTGTATAACCTGGAGAGTTGGCATCAGCCAGAGTTTTCAAGGAAAAATAAGGTTGATGTGGCTCCAGAGTGCTTTACAGCGTCGGGAAAATTGAATTTAAACAGCAGAACGTTACCTGGATGAGTTATAGAAGGAAATGGATATCAACGTACAAGGAGACGCTGCAACCACATCACGCCACTATATTTGAAACTGTTGTGAATGGAAGCCGGTGAAAGAAATTGTTTTTAAATGAAAAGTTATTTCCATTATTAAAAATCACAAAAGAAAATATACCATCATCAAATGTAATTAATAGAGTTGTAAGAAAAATGAAGCATGAAATATATTGAACACTTAACGTCTGTTGGTTACTTGTCAAAGATATACCGTGCAAAATAAATTAACAAAATGTGATTATTGTCAAGGCTTATTTGAACAGTGTCAACCTTTATCCTTTCCTCTCATGAAAACTGTGTGATTTAAGGGGTTTATTTGCAAGAGCTGCAAGTGAAGGCAAGTGAGATATATTTTTGAATTTATAATCAAATGGTTAAAACTTTATGGGAGTACAGACATTCAATCAAAAAGTTCTGATTTCTAGTCTACTTTCCAGTAAAAACGTACACAAAAACCTATACAGGAATCTCAGTCAGGAGAACTGAATTACATAGACCTTCACCAAACATCCTCTTGTGTTGCTGCGAGATATGCTCTGAATTAAGAATAAATAATAACAGCATAAAAATGTTAACTTCCTGAAGTCCTCCTCTTGGAAATATAGAAGGACAGATTTTTGGTAAATATGTTCATTTATATATGTGGTACCCTAAGGGGCATGACAGTACTAAATACCTGATGCCATTCGTAGTACTAAGCGCTTAATGCGACCTCAATTATTTTGAACAAAATGCAATTGTTAAAAAGTTAAATTAAATAATTTGTACGGAGAGTACGAGAGAGAGAGAGAGAGAGAGACAGACAGTGTGTTCATTTCGTCGAATTTTTCACATTTTAACTTAAATTATAACGGACCGAAAAAAACTTAAATAACTTTAAGCTTCGAATTATAGATTAAAAAAAACGAAAATCAAATTTCGATAAGTTTAACAATTTTTGTGAGAGATACTATGTGGCAACGTTGCCTATTTTCTCAGACAGTAGATGACCAAGCGCACAATATGCGCCCCATTTGTTCGAATTTGATATCACTGAATTCGTGCAAGCAGTTATTATACAGGGTGTCCGTCGGGAAGGTATGCCACTTTGTTTGTTTATAATTTTTGATTAAATGAAAGAGAATGGATCTTATTTTGATAAATGTTCTATTTAACATCGGCAATTATGTATGGAATACTATATCAGATAAATGTCAGCCTCTGTTAGTCTCACAAATGTGTACCACACATTGAGCACATTTTTCATTACATTCTCACACATTTCACACGGTATTTCATTAAATTCATCACGAATATTTCGTTTGAGCTGCTCAAGCGTTTCAGGTTTGATTGCATAAACCTTGTCAGATATCCCCACAAAAAGAAGTCCGGAGCAGTCAAATCAGAATACCGTGGAGGCCAATCAACATCACCATTTCTTGAAATAACTTGTTGTGGAAAGAGGTCTCGCAGTGCTTCCATTGTAATCCTGGCTGTATGCGATGTGACACCGTCTGGTTAATACCACATGTTAATCAAGCCCAAAGCATGCAGTTGTGGCGTTAAAAAGTTTTGAATCATATCACGATATCGCTCCCCAACGACGGTTACCATTACGCCATTTTCAGTTTTAAAAAAGTTAGGTCCAATGATTCTTCCTGATCAAATTGCACACCAGACTGTCACTTTTAATGGACGCAAAGGTGACTGATGAATACTTTGAAGGGTTTCCATTGGCCTGAATCGACTATTCTGTTTATTCACATATCCATTGAAATGAAAATGGGCCTCGCCACTCATTATGATTTTTTCATGAATATCGGAGTTGTCATGGGCGAGCTGTAACATCCTATTGGCATATGTACGGCGGCATAAATGGTCTTGTGAAATAAAATCGTATCAACTGAATCTTAAATGGGAACAAATGCAAATCCTTGTGCGAATTTGTGGCCAAAGTTGTCCTTTGAACACCAAGCTCCTGAGCAGGGCTTCGAAGTGCCATGAAGAGAATATAAATCTAACATTTAATTTTTCAATATTTTGCGATACTAATACAATGTGGTAAATATTATTCATTATCAGCGCCGTTCAAATCTACAACCCGGGGTGGGTTTCGCTTTTCTCCACAAATTGCCCCCATTCATCTTTATTTGCAGTAACTTTGCGAAAATTCCTTACTCTCTCGCATGTCGTCGTCGACGTTGTCAATTGGGCGCTTTCATAGACGACCTTTATTCCTTGAAATTTCTTAGGTGTAGTCAAAAGCAAACTTTTTTGCCCTGTTTTGATCCATTCATAGTACATCGTCCTTGTACTTTGATGTGTTTTAAACGGTGTCCCAACAAAAACGCAAGATTTAAATTTGGCGCCATTCGAAGTGTCATTGTTTGACATTTGAACAATTGTTATTGTTTGCTAGTTGAAGGTACGAGATTAGTAAAAATGGAGCGCTACACGAATGAACAACGCATTCTTATTGTGAAATTGCTTTACCAAAATGGTAAAAGTTTTGCGGCTACAGTTTGCAAATTTCGATTAATTTGGGGTCACAATAATGCTCCAAAAGAGTCAACTGTGAAAAGATTAATGGATAAATTTGCCAAAACTGGGTCTGTTCCATTTCCATCTTGATGGCTTCGTCAATAGGCAGAATTGTCGCATTTGGGGTGAGGAAAATCCTCGAGTGATTCTCGAGTAGCAAATGCATCCTCAACGTGTCACTGTGTGGTGTGGATTTTGGGCTGGAGGAATTATTGGACCTTTTTTTTATGAAAATGAGGCATGTCAAGCGCAAACAGTCAATTGTGTTCGGTGTCGTAAAATGATAACCAGGTTTTTCGTGCCTAGATTTGAAGAAATCAATGTGGAGGGCATGTGCCTTCAACAAGACGGCGCCACATGACATACAGCCAGACAAACAATTCAATTGCTGCATCAGTCGTTTCCCGGTCATGTTGTTTCGCGTTCTGGATTCTATTAGACTTTTTTCTTTGGGGTTTTTTGAAGTCGATAGTTTACGCGAATAAGTCGACGATGACTCAAGTCTTAAAAGACGGAATTGGACGCTGCATTAATGAAATACCTCAGCATTTATGCAAAAAGGTCATTCAAAA